>JAODUP010000576.1:0-453848 GCA_025642065.1 Paralvinella palmiformis | reverse complement strand
TTACTTTTTGCATGCTGTCCTTTTTTTATACATAAACATATATTTGTTTTCGCAATTGAAATTTTAGTTTAATTACATTACTACGTGAATCAACAATCATGGAAATCATGTGACGTAAACCGACAGGATGGTGTTTATTGTTTGTTAAGTATGTTTAGTTCTTTTGTTTTTTGTTGTTGTTTTTTTGTAGTTTCTTGTAGTATCTACTGGTTACACACTGAGTTGATGAACCCATGGATGGTATATTGTTAGCTAGTGTTTCGGTGTTGTTGACTTCACACACTGAGTTGATGAACCCATGGATGGTATATTGTTAGCTAGTGTTTCGGTGTTGTTGACTTCACCCACTGAGTTGATGAACCCATGGATGGTATATTGTTAGCTAGTGTTTCGGTGCTGTTGACTTCACACACTGAGTTGATGAACCCATGGATGGTATATTGTTAGCTAGTGTTTCGGTGCTGTTGACTTCACCCACTGAGTTGATGAACCCATGGATGGTATATTGTTAGCTAGTGTTTCGGTGCTGTTGACGTCACCTCATATACCAACGTCTGGAGGCCAATAATGTTTGAAATGGATTGGTTAATTAATTAAAGGCAATCTTCAGGAGCAACACGTCCCTAAGGATTGTGAATATAGTGTGTAATTACAGTGATATGGAATTGAGTGCGTTGTTTGTTGTTGTACATTATAAACTTGCAGTTCAAGAGAAATTGTTGCTTTCTTTCGCTTTTGTAAAATGAAGTGATGTACTCTTGCTAATTGTGAACTCAGTATTGGCATTGGTCTTGAACTTAACTAAATGTTAATTATTCAGTTGTGATAATAGTTATAAAAAATCTTTAACAAATCAAATAGATATAAACATGATAATGAAACTAGAAACATCATATTTTAACACAAAAACTACTTTCCACACATGGCATTATTTTTAATAATAATCATAAAGTATTATCATAATCCCAGCCACAAAGTAATTACTAATAATAATAATAATAATGGATGTGACATTCATAGTCTTATATATAAGCCAAGAACAGCTGTACTTTTCATGACCAGGTTAACAAAACAAGGTCAGTTTATTCATACACGGTGTGGGTGGTTCATTGGTGAGAGTCAACATTTGCGCATCATGGATTTTTGTTTACACTTCTCCTGAGCCTTTGTACCTTGCTAAATCTCTTAAGGCAACAATATTTCTTGATCTTGGCTTGATGTTCCACATAAAAAGTTGTCATTGAAACAAAATATTAGCGGCATTTCTTGCACTAGATGAGATCACCTGGTGATTTACATAGATTTTAATATTCATATATTCAGGTATGAATACATTATCTTTAGTTGGCCAGGACACAATTTAGCCTATTATCTGGCCAGTGTTTATGTTTGGCTTCGGAGTGCTAAATAAAACAGGTGTTGTTCTTGTTGAAGTTTCTGCTTCTTACATTACTTCTGAACTTTGTATTATCTGACGTTCAATATGTGTTCTGTGACAGAAGTCTGGGCTGAATTACTAAAATATATCACTCACTGAGTTTTATTTTGATCTCAGATACACCACACTGTGGAGAAGTGATCTAAATTTACTTCTATAATTAAACACAACATTAATCGATTGCCGACATATTAGAAAAATTATTTACTCTCTATATTTTTATATAATCTGCCTCTATCTACCTGTCTGTCTGTCTGTCTGACTGTCTGTGTCTGTTTGTCTGTCTGTCCCCCCCCACACACACACACGCTCGCATATCCCATTATCAGTATTACAGTTGTTTTAAGATTGTTATAGCAGTGGTGTGTGTGTGTGTGTGTGTGTGCATTCAAAGGTATTAATGTTTCCTGTATGTGCTTCAGATTTGTTGATAATCCTGAACTCCAGAGTAAATATAGTACAATAATTATTATCTGTCATATGTTATTGATTGTGTTTAATAATTACAATAATTTTAGGACGATTACTTAACTGATAGTGATAGATAAAGTAATATGTTGTTAAACGTCATCTGTTGTTCAATTTCAGGACCAAGACACCAGTAGGGCTGTCATTATGGCAAATGATTTCTCTGGCTTAAAGGGTTGACTTCATCTTTCTAACTAAACCATGAGGCGAGGTTGGGGATCAGCTATGACCAGGATCAGTGCCAAGTATTTCCGTCGCCCGACAGATGGTCTAAATATCACGAACTTGGTGACCACCTGATGATAGACCAGGATCCACTTGATTCCTTCCCACTGAAGTAAGCACTGTGATACCAGCTGCAGCTACCGGACTCGTGTCACATAGTGTCTTCTGTTCATCCGACTCGTCTCAGAGAAATCCTGTCGTGGCTGGGACACCGAGACGTACAGCATCGGTAGAGACTGGTCATCGGCTATCGGTTCGTCGGTGCTTCGAGGGGTTTGTCAGCGTCGGCAGGTGAAACATCGTTCATCACGCTCTGGCCTGTGATTGTTCACTGATTTGCCTGCGAGGTAGACAAACTTTGAACTCGACCAGGAGACGCCAAACGATTTGGATGACACTGTGCATCTTTCACATTGTTCTCTTCCTGTGAAGTTGTTTGTTTAGCATTTTAACCAAGCAGCCATCGTGGGCTGAGAAGATGAGCAAGAAACTCTCATCTGCTTCATCAACGACTGATAACCCATATAAGTAGTCAGTCGTTATCGGATTAGGTTTAATTCAACGCAACTTCAGTTAATCCATCGACCCATCTTAGTCTGTGATCAAACATTGTGCATGTTCGTATGTGTGTGTGTGTATATATATATATGCTTGTGTGTGCACATGTGCGTGGGCATGTGTTAGATAAATCAGTTTTGGCCTGCTGTTTATGAGATGTGTGAGTTTTTAAGGTGACTCTGCATGCTGTTTCTTACCCGGAAGCTTGTAATTGAAGAACATGGCAGATGTTAAACAGAACGATCATTTGGATGGCAATGGTGTCATGCTGACACCACGTGAATCACGAGCCAACACTGAGGACAGCATTCCCAATGGCACTTTGCTGCCATCAGTGGTCGAAATCGAGACACCAGTGGTGCGGCTGAAGCGCACTGTTGGATTGTTCAGTGGCGTGGCACTGATCTCAGGCACGATAATTGGCAGTGGGATCTTTGTGTCACCGAAAGGCGTCCTCATACAGTCGGGTACCGTTGGCGTGGCCTTGATCATATGGGTCATCTGCGGATTCATCGCCCTGTTTGGTGCCCACAGCTTTGCCGAGCTCGGCACGCTGATATCAAAGGCTGGTGGCCTGTATAGCTACATACAGGAAGGTTTTGGCAACATTGCTGGTTTCATGTACCTCTGGGCTGCCCTGCTTATCGCATTCCCAGCCACGAATGCAGCAATTGCTCTGACCTTTGCTGAAAACGTCCTGCAACCTGCTTTTCCCGACTGCCCAAAGCCTCCTGCTTCTGTACGACTTGTGGCTGCAGCTGTTATTGGTAAATATAAAACTTCTTTTTGTTTCCCCTCTCTCTCTCTCTCTCTCTCTCTCTCTCGTGTGTGTGTGTGTGTGTAATTTTGCAAGTGCCAATTTTTAATCTTAGACCACACAAGCTATATTAGAAAAGCAGTTTTATAGTTCATGTTAAATCACATACATTCTCAGATAACAATAGATGTATGTTATAGCAGGGTAGATGTATACAAGATAGTTGCTAGTACACAAGAAGACGAATTGCATATGTTATCTTATACATTAGATCTAATGTATGATTTAAGCTAATATTTGTACATGTACCACTGAATGTTGACCATACATAAGTCTGGTGACATGGAACTAGGAACATATGACTAGGATTATTGATTACCAAAACACACACGCACACACTCACATATATATGTGTGTGTGTGTGCATTCAATTTTTAGACAATGTAAAATGTTAAAATGAACGTTTCCTGTTAAAGGAAACATTACAATGTAGTAGTGTTTAATATTATGACGTAATAATATAAGAAAGAAAAAAACGTAGAAAGACAAAACATAACCAACTAATTTAAAAAACAAATATCATTAACAAGTGAACTCGATTTTAATAATTGTGTATAAGGTATAAAAATATTAAACAAAAGCGTAGTTACCTTTCTGTACCAGAACGAATGTCTAGTAGTTCAGTGATAATTTGGTGCTCAGTAGAAACTAGAAGATTATGGCTGTGAATGCACTTCATTTATTGACTGAGCCATAACGAGATGTATTATTGTGTGGGATGTGAAGTTCTTATAATATCAGCACTATATAGGCCTATTATCAGTAAATAAATTAGCGAAAGCTCCTAATTCAGCGTCAGTTAAAGTAAAAGCCTTTTCCAGATGAAGTAATATATTGTGGCATTTAGCATAATCTGTTCTTCAACAACGTACAACAAATGTCATGTCATTTGGTAAAAGAATTTTTTTTTTAAACTGTCACTTGTTCACCAATTTTGGTGGTTGTTTATATCTGAACATCTCTAGGTGTTTGTTATCACTTGTTGTTTAATTGTTATTTTCCAGTTTAGTGCTAAGATATCCAGTTAATGTGTCTCTAGTAACTGGAGTGTCTGTCAATTGTGTACTGTCTGGTCATGTTGATTGTGTACTTATCATGTTGATTGTATGTATACTGGTCATGTTGATTGTGTACTGGTCATGTTGATTGTATGTATACTGGTCATGTTGATTGTGTACTGGTCATGTTGATTGTATGTATACTGGTCATGTTGATTGTGTACTGGTCATGTTGATTGTATGTATACTGGTCATGTTGATTGTGTACTGGTCATGTTGATTGTATGTATACTGGTCATGTTGATTGTGTACTAGTCATGTTGATTGTATGTATACTGGTCATGTTGATTGTGTACTGGTCATGTTTTTTGTATGCTGGTCTGGTTGTTTGTATGTTATTTTGGTTGTTTGTATGCTAGTCATGTTGCTTATTTGGTTTTTATTTTGTTCTCTCTTTAGGTAATCATGATATGTGACCCAGTAACTTATTTGTCAGGTGTTTATGATGTTTGTCCATCTAGAGATGATTTTATTATCAATCATCACCCATATGTCTGTATGTAACATACCGATGTTGTTGGGAGATGCCAACCTGACCCGTTTTAAGCTGACCCGATCCATTTTCCATATCTAGTTAACTAGCCGTATTATTATTGAGAGCAGACAGACCTGATCTGGTTTCCAGGCCAAAAAAATTAAATGAAATCAGACAGACGAGATGAGACGACGGGCTGATAATTAACATGGATTGAGTCAAGCCCTACAGGTCAGACTGAACTTTGCTTCAGGTAGATAGATTTATAACAAATCTGGATGCCTCAGAAAATTATTTATATACGTAGGTTGCTTTTTGTCGTTTTTCCCCGGTGTCAGTTTCGGGTATAATTAGCGTACGAGTCCTCGATCTCTGCCAATCAACTGTAAATGCTTTTATTTTTTGGGTCGGCACGGTGTGGGTGTTGGCTGGAATTTGCTAACGTATTACCTGAGTGTGTGAAACTGGGTGAAATTTTTACAGGCGAATAGACAGGGTCGGAAAATGTCGGTAGCTGAGAGAATACTCAAAATTATATCTGTTGTATGTCGGGAGCCTATATAACACAGGGTTCGCACTGGTCCTTGATAACCTGGAAAGTCCTGAAATTTGAAAATTTGGAATCTATGCCTGGATAGTCGTGGAATATTTGTAGAGGTCCTTGGAAGTCCTGGAATATATATAGATCTATATTTCTAATCATAAGCTTACACGAATTCAGTCATTACACTTCTTCCGAAATGTCAAGTCTCAGCATCACCCATTGCACACTACCGACCTACGCTACGGTGTTAGTGTTATTTCAATGCCTTTCCACTGCAGCGCTATTTTCTTTGAAAATATGTGTATATTTTCACGCATTAAGACTTTGTGAATTTGTGGAAAAGGTCCTGGAATTCGACATTGGAAGGTCCTGGAAAGTCCTGGAATGTGAGATGTCAAAATGTGTATGAACCCTGTAACAGTCGAATGTAGCTCAAGAGGCTACTTGTTATATTGGGAGAGCGACTGTATCACATACCCCATAAGACAGTAAATAGGTCAGGTCAGTCAGTCCGATTTAGTTCAAGAAGAATAAACACACGCACATACATACACACATGCGCTGCGCCCACACACACACACATATATATATATATATATATGTGTGTGTGTGTACACTAATGATATTTTGTTGGTTGGTTATAAAGCTCTGAGTTTTTTTATATCGACAAACATAATAACTAAATATTAAAAGTCAATATCTCTGAAATAATCAGTCAGGATACAAAATAACCCCCGATCCCGACCACTCTATCAGTTCTGTGTGGTAGTGATCCCGAAAGGGATGGAGGAGATCTGAGCAAGGCCATAACTAAGATGGGCCCAGTGTCCCCAGCACCTCCCGGCCAATTTGATGCAATTAGGTTAACAAAGCTGGACTTACAGCGGGCCATATAACATAATTTGTTTACTGTTAAATCGTACAAGTAAAGTTTAAAAACCTCATTAAATATCCAGACATCGTTGTTGTTGTGACAGTTAGGATGGGAGAGAAGAGGTCATGGAACCAAAGTGTCTCTGGTTATTATTTAGTGTCGTCTATGGCTACTGAAGTAGGCTAGACTAGGCTGGAACAAGGTATGATGTTTTATCTACCATAGTCTAGGCTAGCCCAGAACAAGGTATGATGTTTATATCTACCGTAGTCTAGGCTAGGTCGGAACAACGTAGGATGTTTATATCTACCGTAGTCTAGGCTAGGCCGGAACAAGGTAGGATGTTTATATCTACCGTAGGTTAGGCTAGGCTGGAACGAGGTATGCTGGTATGTGTCATAATGTTTACACAACGATGGCGGGCTTCAATAAGATGTTAACTTAATGGAGGTGACCCCTGTTGATCTCTGATTGATTGATTGTCAAGGTAACTGACTACGGCTTGTAATAACTGAATACAGTCAATAGGGGGAGGGGGGGAGTGTAATGATGGAATAAACTGGCACAACTCAATTATCCATAAAAACCTATAAGTCTATAACCATGAATTATGATGATTTTTGCAGTATCAGCCAAATATAATTATAAATCACTGGAAGGTTTTTTTTATAAGTGATAATTTTATTTCATTTGATTCAACAGTGCACTGTCATGTAGATTATTCATTGGTGCACAAGGAACAGTGTATAATTATATCCAGAAGTCCCATCCTTCAAGGTCTCCTTTAGCTTTAGTTTCAACATCATATTTTGGTTATTGGTAAATACCAAATTTAGTTTATAATATTTGTAATGATGTGTACCAACATCAGTAATTTTATGATGATACAACAGTCATCACCATCACTGTTTTCCAACAACAATATTTTATATGCTCTATTTGGGTGCCTTATAAGTGGCATGCAGACTCCACTGGAGACTTCTCACCTGGTTATCGGAATCAAATATTAGAGTGGGATATGTGTGGGATACTTCATCCACCAGTAAAAGGCTTCAGCCTTATTGTCTCCTCACTTGGAATTGGATGTAGTATCTTATCTGTACTTCCTTTTGAGCTCTGTCTCTGGGTTAAATAAGCAGTTTCTTACTCATTCACTGACTGAACAAAACTTAATGGTTTTTATCAAAACAACAAATAAGGGAATGATCATTAATATATTATAAATTAAATAAATTTATTCATCAGAATTTTTTTGGTAATGTTATGTAGATGTATGTGTTTGATGTATATGTTTGATGTATATGTTTGATGTATATGCTTGATGTATATGTTTGATGCATACTATATTATAAGCTCTGTGTTTGTTTACTGTTTCAGCATTACTGACATACGTGAACTGTGTTAGTGTGAAGTGGTCTACCAGAGTGCAGAATATATTTACCATCATCAAGATACTGGCCCTGACCCTGATTATAATTACTGGCATTGTGCTGCTCTGTATGGGTAAGGTCTAAGAGTGTGTGTGTGTTTGTATTTTTGTGTGTGGTTCTGTGTGTGTGT
This sequence comes from Paralvinella palmiformis, assembly GCA_025642065.1. Classification (NCBI taxonomy): domain Eukaryota; kingdom Metazoa; phylum Annelida; class Polychaeta; order Terebellida; family Alvinellidae; genus Paralvinella; species Paralvinella palmiformis. The sequence continues at coordinate 445,831 of JAODUP010000576.1, read as the reverse complement.
ATTTTATTATATACAAATTACAATGAAAACCTGTTGTGCTGAAATCATTCTTCTTCCACATTCCCTAATAAACCAGGCCTCAGACATATAGTGTACATTTACCCGGCTATGTAAACAGTATTGTCTTTCATCCTCCATTTTCCATACAACTTCGACATAGGAAGCTTTTCCTGTATGTCGAAATCTGGTCCTGAAGTATTGTTTATCATAACAACCTAAGATAATAAATTCCCTATTTTTAACCATTGTTAAAGTTTGATTGTTGTTTTATTACCTATCATAATGACAGCTATTGTTTAGACTGATGACTCATTGTGTCTGTTTTATTCTGTTATAGGACGTACCAAGAATCTGGAGAATGTATTTGATAATTCCTCAATTGATGGCGGACAGCTGGCTCTCGCCTTTTACTCCGGACTGTTCTCCTATTCCGGCTGGTAGGTGAAGACGGTGACTTTTAATAATAATATAATAATACGCCACATTTATATATATAGCACCCTAACTCTATCCAGTAGATAGCTGCTCTAAGGCACTTTACGGTATTATTATCCCTGTCTCAGACCTGTTTCAGTTGAACACACCCGTCAAATCCCCCGAGAGAGCAATAAAATGCCTCCTGCCATTATAGGCTCAAAGCGTTACTCAGACGCGCATAGCCATCACTCGCGTAGCCATCACATCATGTCAGGTTCTCATTTCTGGCTGAGTGAACTAGTATAACGGCATTGCATCGCAGCTCTGGAGCCTCAAACCAGTGACCCTTCAGTTGTGGATCCTGTAACACTCTAACTAACTGCGTCATCACTCCTCAACCCTTTTGAGTCCTGTTTGTTGACTGTTCCAACTTGTTTACTGTACAGTCAACAAACATTAATACCAAGACTAGATATTTATATATCAGGTGCTGATTTAAACACACTGTCTTATGCTATGTGATAATTATTGTCCATGATTTACTGTTGGATTGCTCCTATTGGATGACCTACTTGAGACCATTGGTGGCTTTCTTCTCACTTTATCAGCCATATGCAGAAGGCTATAAACTCCATGGTGTTAGAAACCTGAAGGAAATAAAATCTGTGGAACATGAACCATATAGATGACTTTATTTTCAAGCGATCAGTCCTGTATTTTCTTAAATTCTCAGAATGCTACCAGCTTCAGATCTGATCATCTGCATTGGTGTCAAAATTATAATGTTATGGAGACAGTCATTTTGAAGCTAGTATCACGTGACAGATCATTTTAAGGAAATTTTGTTGGTTTGGGAGTTATGAAATTTTATGGCTGCATTCTTGGACTTGTTACAGTCTGTGTTTTTCCAGTTTCGTAAATACGTTTTATAAATTTGAAGAAATATTTTGAGGTCTCAGAAACATTCAAATCTCCCATGATGAGACATAATATTCAGTTTGAAATTTAGCTTCAGTTTGTATATGATAGGTATATAATGTACCGTCAATCAGGGCCAGAAAATATTTTTTTCAATTCAGTTGGCCCTGGGTAAACAGATTGCAAATGCGCTTGTCCAACAAATGTTTTCACTTGCCCAACAAATTTTCACCTGATCCAAAATTATCTTTTATTTTTAAATCTGCTATATTTCACGTGCCTACATATAAACATGTATTTGCAATAAAAATCGACAATTAGATAAGTGTTTGATGAGAAATGCTTATTCAGTGAAGCCCAATACTGCTTTGCTGAATTACATGTAGCCATTTTCACTCTCACTATATAAATAAAATTTCAAATTACCAAGAATGTGTAGCCAGTAAACTGCAATGAATACAGCTTTTAATCAGCAACACCATTTAAATAGGTGGTGTGTTGTCTTAAGACGAGATTCCATATACATTATGCAAATCCGACAAAAATGGAAAACATGTAAATGTACGAGCATGATTCCATATGTACAACTGTGTGCATATGTGATTTCCAAATGTGGCAAAACGGATCCCTCCATGTAGCAAATGCGAATCGGATGGTGTGTAAAATTCTGGATTCAACCATCTGATATGCAGGCTTTACCAAGAAAAATAGGTGAGAAGGTGAAAGGGGTGTCAGAAACGCATGAATACCGCAATGTCACATATGCTACCACAGTGTCGTATACTGCATTACCCATACCATATATATGGAATCTCAGTTTTAAGCAGAGATTTCATATGTACTATGCGAATCTGACAAAAAATGGGAAATAAGTAAATGTACGAGCGTGATTGTGTCTGTGTGACTGCGTATACAGCAAAACGGACAGTTGAATCCAAAATTTTACAATCCGGTCGTATAATTCTGGATCAACCATCCAATTCAATTCTCCAAACAGGCTTTCCCCAAAAAATAGGTAAGAATGTGCGAGGGGTTTCCGAAACACACGGATACTGCAATGTCACGTATGCATTCAGATTTGCGTGCCATGTGTATAGAATCGCGGCTTTGCATCATGGATTATAAGTATGCAGCAGCAAAAATATATTTGGTGAATTTTTGTCTCAAAAGGGGCACTTGCCTGAACTAGCAAGTGATCGGCGATCAGCATTAGCCTGGCATGAAAATATACTTGTCCTGGGAAACCGATTTTTCAGGCCTTGCCATCAATCTTTTTCTTTTTTAATGTTTTGGGGTTTTATGAGCCTGCTGGATTCTTCTTTTTAACTGTTTTTTATATGCATAATGCAAATTATATTTCAGGCAAATATTATACACAAGTAAATTCTTTGTTGGATATTATAAAATCTTTGATGGCAAGTGATTAAAGACATTTACTTGTATCTTACTGAATAAATAGTAAGACAATTTAGTGTGATTGATCCCACAGTTAATGAAGCTTGCTGGCTATCATGATATTGCGGGTAATTATGTCATAATTTAATTTCTAGTTGATAACTGATAACATTTTGGCCTTTGGGAAATCACTAATAGGTGAAAGAAATTGTAAGACCACTCTCTTAACAATGATCAATTGTTAGGTTTGTCTGATATTTCTTTTTGATTGTTAGTTTTTATGTCTGTGACTAACAATTATACTGAAACTTATCACAGATACTGACAGTTGGTTGTAGACCAGCAAACAGTGTTCACTATATTAATACTTTTCCTTTACCATTATATATATATATATATATATATATATATATATACACACACACACACACACTGTAACCACCCAAATATTCGTGTGACATTAACTTTTCATGAGGTTCAAAAAATGTAAAATTTAATTATGGCGAAGTTTTAAATTCTGATGTTCAAATAAATGATCTAATATAAAAAGGTCAATGAAGCATGAAATTAAAAGTCTATGAATATTTTTTTTTAACTTTAGAAAAGAAATTTAATGTAAGTCTACAGGAATATATGTGTATTTACAGTATATAACTAGGGTTTCTCTATTGTTAGGTATACGCTGAACTTCCTCGTTGAAGAATTGAAGAATCCTTATCAGTAAGTAGACACTAGCCATTAATTATCTTTTGGTGACGATAACCTTTAAAAATCTACTAATGATGTTGTTATCAGACTTGAGCTGGTTACATTTTATATTTAGATATATTTGTATCAGGGTATAGTCATCAGTGTAACTTTATCTAGATCTAGATGTAAATCGCAATCAGCTTATCTATACCTAGACTGATTTTTAACTAGATACTGTCACCAGCGTAACTGTTTCTACATCTAGTCACCATTATGTCTAGATACAGTAATCACTATATCTAGACACATTTTTATCTAACTAATTATAGAATTGAAATTGGAATTACTTATTTAAAAAATATTAAATTGGAACTGATAAATGTTCTAATAGAATTGGAATTGAAGTGTCCTACAAAATAATTAAATCTACAAATTAAGTTATCATTAAATTTTTTTATTCAGAAATATTTATTCCATGACAATCTTACTTGTAATATAAAGTACCCCGTGTAGATATTCCAAGTAGGTACACGGAGTTCCATACTCATGGTAAAAACAAGTCGGTTAAAAAAGTGTAAAAATGGAATTGGAATTGATAAATTTGAATTTGAATTGACCAAATCTAAGTGTAACTATAACTGGATACATTTTTCAATTTATCAATTGTAACTGTAACTTATCTATATGTTGCAGATAAATTTCAAATAGAAATAAATTTGCAATATATGCTATGTATGTGATTATTATACAGATGTAAACATATGTGACAAAGAGAACAACAGCAATAACAAGAACAACCTAATTATCATATACAACAACTGTAGTATATGTACCACCAAAACAACTAGATCAGTTTATTCCGGCCAAAATACTATTATACATGTGTCACATAATATTGCATGTTCTGGTGTTGTCCTGATTGTTTTAAAATGTTGATTCTGAATCTGATGTGTTTCAGTGTCACCTTTATGCTATTTGGTATCATATGATATTAATTTAATTGATATTTTTTTTATTTTAACCAGTTTAAATTCTGTTGTCATTTGCTGTTTTGGAATGGAGGGGGTGGGGTGGGGTGGCCTGTATTTTTGACACTATAGCTGTATGCTGCATTATTTGTTATGGTATGTGCACTCTTTGATCAAATGTCTTGGTGGTGTTATGAACTCTACCCCCCTCTCTCTCTCTCTCTCTCACACACACACACACATACACAGAGAGAGAGAAAGAGTGAATGAGTGAGAAAGCTTAAAGCTGTTTATCACTTGGAATACATTTATTGCATGTAATATTATATAGGAATTTACCACGAGCTATCTGGATATCAATGCCTCTGGTGACATTTATATATGTGATGGCCAATGTTTCCTACTTTGTTGTACTTACACCTGAGGAGATGATAGCTTCTGATGCTGTGGCTGTGGTAAGTAAATTAGAATTAAGTATGGCGTAGCTCGATCACCTCTTATCAGTAATCTGACCACTCCCAACACAGTGTAATCTAGCTGAGTCATCTGCTGTTGTGTAATTTGATCTGTTTCGGCTAATGTAGTGTTGGTGAGTCATATCTCTTATATAGCATAATGTATGTGAGTTATGTGTTATATGCAGTATTACTATGTTAAGTTAGTGTACAGTGACTGAGTCAGTGACCAACATGAGTTTGTGTTCAGTCGGTGACTCTCCATAGGTGATTTAACCACTACAAGTTTATGTTGAATAAGTCACTGAACTGTTATAAGTAATTTGATGGCTAGAGTAAAGTGGATGAGTCATCTGTCATAAGTAATGTATGCACTACAAGGTGGTATAGACTAGATGAGTCATCTGTCTTGTGATGGCTTCAAAATAGTCCCGCATATATGACTCATGGTCATAAGTAATATATAGTTAACTCTAGGTAGTGTAGAGACTATGACTAGTATGAGTCATGTCTGATCAATAATATGATCACTACAAACTAATATATAGAGTATATGAGTCATTTGTCTAGGTAATTTGATCATGTGGATCTAGTTCAGATTAGGTGAGTTATCTATCTTAAGTAATAATTTCACTACAAGATAATGCCAATTAGGTGAGTCATCTGGGATAAATAATTTGACCACAACTAGCTATTATAGAATAGGTGAGTCATTTATCATAAGTAATATGACTACTACAATAAACTGACTTCAAGTAGGTGAGTCATTTGTTGTAAGTAATTTGACTGACCTCTACAGGTTAGTGTATATGAGTCATTTGACCACAACAAGCTAATATAGAGTATGTGAGTCATTTATCATAAGTAATATGGGTACAATATACTAATGTCAAATAGGTGAGTCAATTATCATAAGTAATATGACTACAATAAACTTATGTCAAATAGGTGAGTCATTTATCATAGTTAATATGCACCTCTTTTATGTTGTAAAGAATGAGAGAAAGCCCTGAATTTTACTATTTGCCAATATGTATCCATCTCTAAGATATATGTTTACAGAAGTAACAAAGCTTACGTTATTTTATAGACTTGTGTCTGTTTACAACTCGGCTGTCTTAAAATCAATCATCTTACCTAGAAATTATTAGTATTGTTGTTGTCATATTTATTACAATATTTCTTTTTAAATTTTATTTATTGCTCCTAATTTCGCACATTTTCCCAATTTATTGTATTTATCCACTCGCTGTCATGTTGTCGGCCATTGACTGACATGTGGCAGTTAGGGTTTACTGTTGCTGGCATTTTAGCCATTACTAATGGGACTCTGATTGAGATGTTATTACTATATTTCTTTCTCAGACGTTTGCAGACAAGCTTTATGGATACGGTGCCATGTTGATGCCGGTGTTTGTCGCCTGTTCGACGTTTGGTGGCTTGAATGGCTGTATCATGTCAGTGGCAAGGTGCGTTTTGGCAGAATTATTTTCACAGGTTTATCAGTAGTGAGCTCCACTACGGACCTCTTGGGTTATGGGATACTTTCTGGTGTTGCCCATCTCCTTGTGCTGTTTCATTCATCAGCTAAAAAGTGGTCTGTCTTATCATCACTTTTCTCCTGAATAGTGTCCACCCGTTCCTCAGACCCAGTGTCCCAGATGACACCTAAACAACATCATCACACCTTGCCAAGTTTCTCACTTCACTGTCAGATAGATTATAAGTTAATAAAATAATCTTTTGTTGCATTTTGGAAAGATTTCTCAATTTTGTGCCATCATTTTTATATTGTTGTTTTACTATATTATCCTATTTTTAACAGTCGATATGTATCCTAGTTCCAGGGACTAATATAATTATGCAAGAGCAGAAAAAACTGCTGGAAACACAAACAATTCCAAACACCAAATTTATCAATATTAAATTAAGATAATAATGGGTTATGCGTGCGCATTTTCATTAATTTCTGTTGGTAGGTGTCTGATAGATGTTGAGACAAACCGATAAAATATTTAGAAATAATTTGAACGCGTTTTCAGAGTTTGCAATGTACACATACAAAAACATAGCCAACATCCACAACGTACCATGGATATATTTATTGAGCACAAACTTAATTACACACCACCTTGGCTCAATTAGCCAAATAAACAGCCCAATCACAACCCTCAATTATTGTGTGACTCCACCTACTAAATTTACGTTCTATAAAATTGTTCAATAAAATATGACGTTTTCATTACAAAAGCAAATACACAAACAAATACATTTTCACCGACATTTATTTGCGCACATGCACCTATATACATTCATTTATTGGTTCATATAGTTGCTACCTACATCTGTGAAACATGCACTATTTCTGGCGGATGAATATCACCGATCCAAGATGGCTGCTACTTTTTGCCCAATTATACAGAAAAAGTTTATTTTCTACACAAACACTGAGGTAGCATTTATGTTTAAGTCAACAAATTATTTAACAATTACTGGGAACATTTATGAAATAAACAGTTGTATGTAAGGATGGTGAAAACAAGGTTATCGCCCACCCCGATAGAACCCCTGTCTCGCTTTGCAGTCCGCCTATAACACTGTCGACAGGTTGAGGATCTCAACGACCATGTTATAATGGGGCCCAACGGTACCATTAACTTGAATTTTGAGTCTGAAGGAGCAAAATGCCAGTTATTTTACATGGTTGACAATCTCAAATGAGGGATATGTATATAAACTGTAATTTACTGCTTTACCACGGGAACTAATTCTAAGTAAATTTAGAATTTACAATATACGGCATATTTGATGGAGAAAACCTTGCCAGTTGACTGTTTGGATGAAAACCTCTTCTACCACAACAGTCTGGCCACCTCTGTGGACTTCCTGGTAGCGTGGTTGGTCACAGATCTGTAGTACCTGGGTTCCAACCCTGATCTGGCTATGTCAGAAGCGTGTTTCATCTTTCACTTCGCTCCATTACCTGTGTTTAGCCTACTTTGTGCGCACATTTAATTACCTCAATGATGTACCTATTATATATGTTATTTATAATTATATCAGTTAGTTTATGTATAAAATGTTTCTCTGGGGAGTCAACATTTCTTCTGGTTATGGTTGGCACTGAGCCCCACCCCTCAAAAACAAATTACAGAAGAAAGGTGACCAAGAGCTTCTTAAGGCTGATATACATTGAAGGAATTATATTTGTACTCCTACAGGGTTGCCACACAACCTGCAAAATATTCCAGGCCTGGAAAGTTCCTAGAATTTTACAAAATCAGGAAATGTCTTGGAAAAACATACTGCCCAAGAAAAAGATCAACTTAGAACAAAAAGCACGCACATAAATATTATGCTTGTAGAAGAAACTCACTTGCAAAACATAAAGAGTCATGATATCTCATGTTTGTTAAACTTTAAATAAAAGTGGGTGGATCAGACAGCTAGAAGAGGCGAGAAGGAGGTTGTACCATAAAAATGTCAATAATCAGTCATACATTGAATAAATATGTCCTGCTTTTTCATACGTATCTTGATATGTTACGTTTAAATATTGTACACATTGTCTTGGATAATGAAAGTGAGCTCCCGTGGCCTAGCAGTTAAGCACCCAGCACTTGGTGCCAACTGTCACAGGTTCGAAACCTGCAAGAGCTTGAAACTTTTCCAGAGATTAATTTCTCAGCTCACATCGTGGGTGGTTGACCACGTTAAATGCCGTCTCCACTGAATTATTTAAAATAAAGGGGGATGTTAAAAAAAACTGAGGACTTAAAACACTCGGGCATGGTATTTCGGCTCCATCTTTCCATACTGCTCCCCTGTGAGTGGTGGGGGAGGAGTTTCTCAACCACTCCAACATAGAGGCTGTGCCGCATAAGCGACAGTCTGGGAATTCTCCCCAAACAACAAAACATTGGATAATAAAAATTTTGTCCTGGAAATGTCCTGGAAATTAATATTTCCTTTGCTCTCTAAACTCGCCATATTAATCCCACCAAAAATGGCACTCAAAACAATTACATTAATATTTTGCAACATGTGTGTGTCACTATAATCTTGTGATACATAACTCAGTTATAGAAATAGATGCTACCATGACATTGCTGCAGTGATATGCTATATTTACTGCTGAAACTGATACCATGCTGTTTGGTTAAAGAAAATTCAATATAATTAGTGTTGGTCACGGTCATTGTTAGACAAATCGGGTCAGTTCAATTACGTAATTGGAATTGCTTATTAAAAATTGGAATTGATAAATTCGGAATTGGTCTTAAAAAAAATTATTTTTATTAAATACTTTTTATTCAGAAATATTTCTTCCATGACAATCCTACTTGGAATATAAACTACTGAGAGTAGGTATTCCAGGTAGGTACTCGGAGTAGGTATTTGGAGTAACTACTCCTGGTAAAATGTGGTAGGTAAAAAAAGTAAGTAAAAAATTGAATTGGAATTGATAAATTTGGAATTAAATTGGAACTGATCAGTTTGATGTGGAATTGGAATTGATGACATTAAATTGACCCCATGTCTGATCATTATTAACAGCCTTCTAGTTCTTCTCATATGATGCAGTGGTTTTGTTAAGAAATAAAGTCGGGGGGCCAACAAATAAATAATGTCATAACGTTACAAAATGATGTCATACACTCATACATAATGTCATACACCTAGACGGATGCAGTTCAGTTCAATAAATGAATGTTCCGTCAGTTTAATATGCAATTATTTTAGCAGATAAAGCTACTCTCTGAGAACTACAATACTAATGTTGTAGAATACTAAAAACATGTTACATCTCAATATAAAAGACTACTTCTTAAAATTTGATGCAGAAGGTCTGCATTCGACCAGTTTACCACAAGAGATTCTTTTGTTTGCCTAACCAGATGAAAATATATACGGGAGAGGATTTTCAGCTTGGGTAAATTATTTCGGATCACATGAATTCACAACACTGTGAATCCTGTATGTCTTCATGTGTAGATCAATGGAAGGAATACATATTATGTATAAACACATTTAACAATAATTGAATGGGATATAAGATATTGACTAAATTCCTCTTCTAAAGCATGAAGTCTCCCCCCAGTTTGTCAGTCTTACTGCTCAGCCTGTTATCCTTAATATTTATTTAAGATAATATCCAATGTTAATCATGATTTTGATATAAACAATACCACATGCTGATTGACAGTAATGTTTGGTAGAATCACTTTTCAACATTCAACTAAGTTTTAAAAATCTTAGAAATTGGATGAATTCATTTACTTTTTTTGTGACTTTCAACAATTCTCTATCGCTTGATACTGTGTAGAGTGTCTTGTTGGTGAAAAGACACACTGTTTTGAGCCTTTATGTTCACAGAATTAATTTGTTTAGAATAAAAGCTTAGTAGCTGATAAGGTTCACTCACAGGGATATATGGGTATTGGAGAAATGATGTGGTAATCTTCTTGTGATTTCTAGTCTCTCAATGCAAGTAGTCCTGTCCAACTCTTGCCACATTTAATTCAACACATTAAGTAAAATCGATATTTTTCGAGGTAGTCAGATATTTCTGATTTGATTCTTATACCTGTGTTTGTCTAAATGTCTTAATGTCATCGCCTTCTTTAGGTTGTTCTTTGTAGGAGCAAGAGAGGGTCATCTGCCAAAGGCCCTAGCATTGATTCATGTTAAGAAGTTTACACCGGTGCCAGCGATCATTTTTGAGGTAATTTAACTAAATGTCTAAAATTTTAATTGAATATTGCGATATTTTGGTGTTAATTTTGTTTACATTCTTGGGTCAACATTTTACGACTTAAAGTTAAACTGCGACGGCTAACTGTAGCATTAATTCTATATTTTCAGGGAACAGTCTCTGTACTTTTCTTGTTTGTAAGTGATGTGTTTGTGCTGATCAATTATGTGGCATTTATCGAAGCACTGGCATTTCTTGCTTGCATTGGGGCGCTGTTCAAATTCCGTAGAACTCGTCCTGATGCCTACAGGCCAATAAAGGTAACAGTTTAACCAGTCTTTCTTATTGTTTCGTTACAATGATTTCCCCTTAAAGGCGGAGCATGTCCGTGGTCTAACCAGTAGTGCATTGGATCACAGATCACTACGATCCGAGTTCAAATCTCGGTGTGGGCCTATCTGAAGGGTGTTTCATCTTTGAATTCACTTCACTACCATTGGAGGTCACTCGGCCCTTTTAGCCTTCTATGATAACAGAAGTGGTCATAAAACAGCAGTCATCGTCCCCTTAAAGGATACACTATCTGTTCAAATATCCTATGAATACAATCGATAGAAATGATAAACCTTTAGCAGAAAGGATAGTTATACACCCACAAAAAAGTTATCATCATTTTCCATTTTATATATTTTTAATCGTCACCGTAAAGATTACAAATGGTAATTAATTATACAACAATTATAAATTTAGCTTTAGGTGTGCGTGTAAATCTAATGGAGCAGACTAATGAGCTATAATTACTTTCTCAACGTCAATATACTGCCATGTTTTAATACATTACCAACGATGGATAATTGTGCGACTGGTCATTGGCTTGTTTTCTTTTTCAGGTGAACTTATTTTTTCCTGTAGTCTTTTTTCTGGTATCGCTGTTCCTCATTGTCATACCAATCTACACCTCACCATACGACATGCTCGTTGGTATCCTGATCTGCGTCTCCGCTATACCAGTCTACTGGATAGGCATCAGCTGGCAGAACAAACCACGGGCCATAACAGAGACTGTTGGTAGGTGGCTCGCACTACATACTTCCCAACAGTGGCAGTTATCAATGAACAATTAGTTAGCAGTGTTCTCAAAATAGAAAGTAATTGTAATGGTCATTTACGATAATTATCACAAACAGAAATAAAATGATCGGTTTGGGTTTTAATTGTAAGAGAAATGATCAGTTAGGATTAAAATTTAAAGTATTTTTTTATGATACGAGTACAATCATGGTTTGAGTCAGTGATGGTATCTATTGAATTGTTTTCCTCTGTTGCAGTTATTGCTGCATTGATTTTGTATTTGTCATCAACATTCTGGCATTAATTTTATTATAATTTTCAATTACTGTTGATTTTTTGGATATGAAGTTGTAGATATGAAGTTTATAACAAATAAAACCTGATGTTGGTTTTCTTTTTTCAAACATACAGATGTAATTTAATCATCAGAGACAAATACCTGCTAGGTCATTATGTGTACATAATTTAGTAGATTTCTACATTGTTTGGATTTTCATCAAGTATACCTCAATTTAATGGATCATTTTCATCTTAGCCTTATGTACAATGAAGATACAAAGAAAATACATACTTGTTGTGAATGACAATAAGTATTATTATGTTTCTGATAGTAAACACCTGCTATACCACTGTACCTCTATTACCTTACAGATTCGGCGACACTTTGGATACAGAAACTGTTAATGTCTGTACCACAGGAGGGCAAAGCTGACTGATGGCCACATAAATATATCATCAGTTTGATCGTGACACACAACTAATTCTTTATCCAAGTCGAGGAGTTGCTGTAGGAATATATCTGCCTATCATCCATGTTTACCTGTGTGTAGATGTGTTGTTTTGTTGAGAATTTTATTATAGTCGAGTGCTTATAGCAAATGTTGTTATCGGTTAATAATCTACTTTCACCATCGGAACACACGTCTGACAGGAGAGCTTGTTATCAGAGTTCTTTAAATCAGTAATCCAATCTGGATTAGATAAATTGTTCCTTCATTCTACAACTACCACCTCATTTATCCATTGCCCACTAGAATATATTTGTATAGACTATATGACTGGTGTATATTTGCTCAAAAATGGGAAATACTCATTTTCATTGAAATGAAATTTATTGATTTTGCCTTTCACGATGGTTGTGTGCATACGGAACTTGATCTGTTTGTTATCAGATAGATATATCATAGACATAATTTAAGCCCTTCTTGATTGGCTCAGCTAAGTGATCTGTCCACAATGACCTAATTAGATCAGTGACCTAATTAGATCTATGACCTAATTAGACGCAATTCCTGACAATCAATATTTATCATTGAGTTGACTGGGAAACTGTTATCAGGTGGTCCCAGTAGTACTTCTCATTACTTCATAGAGGTGGCTATTATCATAGAGGTTTTTTCTATATCTCATTTCACTATTTTATGGCTCTATGTCGCTGTTTCTACTTGTAACACATTTTTGTAACACACTTGTAACACATATTCTTTGATCAGAATGTCAAGAATTGTTAGTGACGTAGTTCCGTTATATTGGTATAAGTGACGTAGTTATATGAACATATCCTATTATCTTGGATGTTTTGTGGATAACATTATAAATCCAATCCGTGCCATCTCTCCCATTTATGAGATAACATGGTGAAGTATTCACATTTTGTTAGTTTCAGTCGTGCAATTATTCATATTGTGCCATTATCTGTCTGTGTATTGTTTACTTCAGATTCCTCGAATTATATCTGGTTGCAGACTAACTTTCATTGATGTTCACCTTTTTTTTCTCAGCGATAACTTGAACTTTTGTTGTGTCCATTCATCACATTATGCTACTTGTCACCTGTCCAAAAACTAAACATTTCTAAGCATTGCTATATATATCTCGTAGAAGTGACTGTGATGACAAATTTCTCCTTGAGGGAGATATTTACTTTATACATCCACATGGTGCTGCCTTGACCAATCAGTCATGGGGTAGACCACACTTCAATGTTTGACACAAATGTGTCACAGTGTTCCATCTTGTTTTACTGGCTGCTGTTTTCTTCATCGTTCACATCTTAGCAAGTCTGATGCTTGAGACTATCCATAACAGGCATTGTGTGAAATGGCTGTTATTGAAATGAGATCATAATTCCTCATCCACGTCCTCACTGTCCGCATGATCTCATGATGCGCATCCATGAAAATAAGATTGCCCTAGAAGATCAGGATTTCTCATTCCATAAATTTGTCCATTAGCTGAAATATAACTGGACACAGCATATAATATTGTAACAACACTTGACTCTAAATGGTTGTATTTAATTGTGTTTTTTCTTATCAATAATTGATCATATATCATTCTTCTACAACACTGGAACACTTTGAAATCCATTATTTTGTCAGGTTGGCTGCTAATGTTGTTTTCATCTTTCTCCTACGTATGGAATACTTACCTAGACTTTTGTTTCTTAATCAGTTTTCAAACAAAGACAAGTGTGTGTTGATGATATGGCTTATTTCAAGTGCTGTTAGCCTTGAAATAACTTGTGACATAGCACTTCAGGTTTGTTTTAGAAATTATTCAGCCAACTTGAATAATTACTAATGTTGGGATTAGAAAATGTTGAGTTACAGATTTAATTTTTTTTTTATGAACGTTTTTCTTAAAATTGATAACTAAACTTGACATTGACGAGTTGTTTAACTATTTTGCTGCCACTATCTTTCAGTTTTTAGTCGACTTCTCTATCAGGATGGATAATGAAATAAGATTTGTAGCAACTGAAAGGAGGACATCATATAGTATATTTATATTTCTGCCATTTATCTGAAGCATAATAAACTTCTGTGTACATATGGTTATATGTTAATTATGAATTGATATATAAAACTGTTTATAAAATTAGGAATTTATTATAATAATCCAATGTATATAATGATAAGTAATTTATTGGCATCAAACATGTAAGACATTTTAGTGATTCTTTATGATGTTTGTTTTATAGTCTTTATTATTAATGTTCTGATGCTAAATTAATATTATTATCATTAATATGATTATTATATTTATATGTATTTCTTTAATTTTCAACACAATAAAATCTATCTCTGAGGACCATCTGCGAGAGTTCTTGAATGTGGATGATCTCATTAAAACAGGTTTTCTCGTTATGACCCAAATACTGACTGAATCAAGGGTATTGTGTGTAGTGATTGTTTGATGTAATTGAGATTAATGTAATTGTGAGAATTACCAATTGTACAATGATACTGTTATTCTGTCATATAAATGAATTGTCAACAAATATTGGCAAACAATATATGTCGTAGCAATAGAAAGTCTAGTGTTGATGTTATTTCATGTGTTTCTCATTACTTTGTAAGGTTTCAGAATTATTTAAGTTGTACACATTTCTGTGTGTCTGTGTGTGAACTGATCGAGACATACATTCCTCAGACTGTGATGTTCAATTTAGCACAATATTTCATAGACTTTTGCCTGAATGTATGAAATCTATCATATTTCTGTAGCCACTAGCAGTTATCTGTTGGAAATGCCACTTAAAGTGGAAGCCTACCATATAATAGAGTTTGATGACACTAAACCCGTATATATATATATATAATGATACTAGTATATTACAGACGTGTATTTGATATATTTTCAGATTAATTCTCAACTATTTTTGTGGGTGGTCCTCTATTATTATCAAATGTGTTTTATATATCCCTATATATTACAATACACTTAATTATTATTGTTAATAATTTAAAACAAAGTCAGCTGATCATTAGCATCCTTACAAACTATAGGCTTTTATACCTTCAAGTTTTTTTTCATTGTTATTATTATTATTGTAGTGTAGGTATTATTATTGTTATTACTGTTGATGTTATTGTTCTTTGATCACATTACTATTATTATTTCTTTAAATGTATGAAAAACAACAATTGGTTTAAATAGTATCAAAATATTATAATCAGTGAGAGACCATTTCTATAGTCCACCGAAGACTGGAGGATGTGCGCAGGGCGTTTATTTTTACTAAATCACTTTGTTTTAAGCACTGAATTGAACCAGAAGCCAATGTAACTTAATAACGTTCAAAGATGTTAAATAAGATTATATTACAATGATAATAGTTTATAGACAATATATTAAAAAAATTAACTACTGGATATGACAGGGTTATGTTTAGGCGGATATGATCGCTGCGATAACGATAGGTTTATTTTGACAGTTCAAGTTCTCCTACATACGGAAGATTAAATTAACATCGCCGCTTGTTTTATGTCAATAGAGTCTTAGATTTAATTTCGCGTTGATTGTTGATGTAAAATGTGCTGTTCTAGATGAGGTTGTCCGTATTCTCTGTTGGTGTTCTTCTGTAAATTGAACTTTCTGCGAGACGTTTGTTTGTTGCTTTTAAAAGTAATGATGATGATGATAATATACAATATTTATATAACCTATAAGAAGGTTACTCTAAGGCGCATGACGATAAATAATTAATTTCGATGTAACAGATAATCTTTGCAGAGAACTTCACCTAGTTTTAATGGAATCGTCTCTTTAAGCATTTATTCGGAGTTTGTAATAGTCTCGGATAATACGAGACATTTAAATGTTGCTAATTCCTTGTAGAACGTCAGATTCGTGAAGATGTTACCTTATTGTTCTAATAGTTTTGTTTATTGTGCGCGTGCGCCCGCGAATTCACGTTTTGCTGCAGATATTACTCAAGAAAGAGCCGTTTCGCCTACAATATCCCGTCATCTGACTATTGTATTGTTGAAGTTTGGGTTAGAGACCCTTGGCTGTCGCCTACTGGGTACAGCCACCTGGTGTTGGTTTCTGTTATTCTGATATTGTTAGTTATGTCATCAGATTATATCGGCTGCTGTATTTTAGAATTGTATTGTGAAGCCTATTGCGTGATGGTGGCTGCCTCTAGTTGTCGCACTTACAGACAACTGCGTGCTGTATTAGATGGATCTCACGATGGAGTTGATTGAGTTAGGCCATTCTTGTGATATCTATCATGGGTAGAATGATAATATTGTTTTCTCTGTTGTATAGATATATACACTAATAATGTTAATATATATATATATATATATATATAAGTAATTAAAGGGTTACTGTACAGTATAGTTGTTCTCGGTGTTGTGTTTGTATGTACAGTCTAACCCCGCCAGCCGCGGTTAGCCGCCAACCTCACCTGCCGCCAACCTTTGATCAAGATCAGATTTCCTGCCATGGTAATTCCCCCGTTATTCAGCCACCGCCAATGCTTACGTAATACGAATACCACAATAATACCATAATAATGGTGGTAACCACCATTATTAACGCCACGCAGTGACAGTTAACTGTTTCTGGTAATTTGTGAAAATCATGTCACGGTATATCAATTTGATGTACCAATGCTTTGAAGTCAGTTGGCGATAGATTAAATATAACGATATTTGGGGTAAACAAAGGATCAAAAGCCACGTATATTTAACCACCTGATCAATATATGTATAAAGTAGAAGCCACAAGTGATATGTAGTCACCATTAACTTTCATCACTGACAAAACATTACTATACCACGTAAACCGTAACCGCACAGTACTTGACATTGGACAGAAGCAGCATATTATCGCAAAATATTATTTTGTGGTTAAATAAATAAATTGGTTTTACTTACGATATATGTTTTTTTTAATTATCCCTGCAGTACAATTATGTGCTGTAGCTAATCATCCACCCCAAGTCTCTGCGCCGAAATGCCTCCCTCATTCTAATGTCACCGCAACTCCAACTTTCAGCCAGGTCCCATACAAGTTGGCATAAAAGTGAGGTTAGACTATATATATATATATTTGTGTGTGTGTGGTGGGTGGGGGTGATTGAAGCACTGTACATGTATATATATATATTGTTTACTATGCAAGCTAACTGTGGTTATCATGTTGCCATATTTTGTGATTTAAGAAATAATTGTTAATTTTTTGTCAGTAGCTAAATAAAATTAAGGTGGAAGTTCTAGTTCTGTCTGTTTTTAGTGACACTATGAAACACGTTTTGTAAAGAGAAATCTATTGACATGCTATCAAAATACTGATACTGCTATCAAAATACTGATACTGCTATTAAAATACTGATATTGCTATCAAAATACTGATATTAAAATGCTGATATTACTATCAAAAGCTATAATTCCATATGATTTCGCGTATTCTTCTATTAAGGTGCCTCTGCGGTCTAACTAGTATCGCCATTGACCACATATCTCAACCACCTGAGTTCAAATCACGGCGTGGTCATGTCTGAAGGATGTTACGCTTTGCATTGTTACCTAAAAAGAACAGACGGTGGCAAACACAAATTGATGAAGCAATCGTAATTGGCATCTGAAACCTTGGAAAATCGTACCTTCTAATTTGCGTAACATTGAATGGCGTACATGGCGGATATTGGTTTCTACAATGGCTGACGGATAACAGTTTTGAACGAGGCTCTTGTGTTTTGCTATTTTAACTCGGAATTTTAGTGCCAAATTTGTCATAGTTTTGGAGATGTGTCTATAAGGATACAAAGAATGCTCATACGGTGTTGTTTGGCAAGTTTTTAATGTTGCAAACGAGTAATTTTGATCTTTCTGCATAATTTCGTTTATAGCCTGCTTGAAATAATGCAAACCACGCACCACTGAACAAGGGAGGTGTGAAACTGGTTGCCTGTACAACTGTTTTAGTTCAACACTGCACTAAATCAGCGCTTATTGTGGTGAGAATCACTATTTATTTGACTGATAAAATCCCATAGAATTACAATTAGTTTATCAATCCTAGCAATGGGACCACCAGCATGGGTAGCGGGATTCCATACGGAATTAGTGAAAGAAATACAGGGAATGAACACAACATTAAAAGATAATATAGAAAAGTCATTTAAGCGCTTATAAGCCACAATTATTGGGCTAACTGACAAAAATGAGGAGTTGTCCAAGCTAAATGAAGATCAAAACCCAAGCTTGAAAGTGTTATTGAGGTGCCAGGACACTTTTCTTGAACGGGAACTAGACCTCGAATGTCGAGACACGGGAAGCAATCTCGTGTTTTCCGGCATTCCAGAAGTAAAGGAGGAGAACAGTGACAACACACACAAGAAGATCAGTGAACTTTTTGTTTATATGTGCCTAGAAGGGGAGAACCTTGACATTCTTCGTTACCACAGGATTGGTATCATTAGACACAATCCAGTTAGACCACGAGACATAGTTGCTGTGTTCGATCTAGACGACAAACATTTTGCTCATTTGATAGCATTAATTCCTTTAATTTGTATATGAATAATGGCTAGATTAGATACATTTGCTAAGAGTTCATCCCTTTATAACTATAACACAACAAAAATGTGTCATGTGGTATCTATGAAAACTGTACAGTATAACACACACACACACACGCACACAGAGAGAGAGAGAGAGACACACACACACACTTATCATTCACAATTTTACACTTATAGATGGTTATTTAGCTGTTGATATATAACCAATTCACTATAACGTCTATAGTATATGTTCCAATTATACTTACACACAGACTTGAAATATTAATCAGACACGCAAACTATGACCTCTATTAACAAACAATTTCATACATGACGGACTATAACCACCTGAACTCACAACTATGTGATAGGTAAATGTTAAGTGGCAGTAATTGTGGTGTTTAAAACACTAGACCTAGGTTAGTCTTAGATCTAGTCTAGATCTAATGGTAACCACTTAAAACCGAGCCATTACTGAATGTAAAACTAATTCAAGTTGAGGGTTTAGCACATTCACGCAGAAATCAAGGACGACCGCCGTAATGATGGGATGATTTATTAACAATAGACATAGATGAAGAAATACATAAACAAAGAAAGGAAGAAACCCCAAGATGATGAATCCAGGGGTTGACATAAAGTGAACACGGTTGTCATGCTGTGGAGAACGTCAGACCTGCATTTGCTGGTTGGCGCAAATATCTTATGTTCCACTGTCACAACTATGGCTGCGTGCTAGTTGCCTGTACTGACCAAACTGACCACGAGACGGGGCAATAGTGACACACAGGATAATGCTGCCACCATGTGTTTAATTGCTTAATTAACTAAAATAAAGTGCTGGACACAAGTATAGTAACCCTCGTCATTTTGTCATATATATATATATATATATATATATATATATATATATACATATATATATCGTTAGAACTCTGGGCTGAAATAAGTAGTTATTTCAAAACAACCTGAAAGTGAGTTGAAAATTTCGTCTTTCATGTCACCAAATTTATCCTGATTAGCTAACACTTGAAGAAATTTAGCCCTTTGAGCCCACTCTGGTTCTGTCTGTGACATATTCGACTACTCCGCCGAACTGGTTGGTGTGGAGATAGGTTCCTCCTGCGTGCAACAGGTCTTGCAACTACAGGTGGTGGAGACTGCGGAATCTCATCACTGGCTTGAGAGTCATTACTATGATCACTTACTTTTGAGGCTGTACCACCATCGTATTCCTGGTCAGCAACTGGTTGGTTGCCTTCATGGTCCGAATGTTCTACAAACTCTGGATTTTGATGACGGAATTCCACTTCAGAATCTGAGTCACTGAGATTATCCTCCTCCTCTGCATACTCTTCTATGTCCTCATGGATATATTTACCTGGCGTTGATCCAACAGGTTGTGTGCTGGTTACAGGTTTACTACCTTTACGAGTCTGAACTTTGGATTCAACTGTTACAATTGTTCCTTGACCCATAGGGAGACAACCTATCGGCAACAATAGGTTACGGTGTAAAATACGTACCTTGCCAATGCCATCTTCCCTCTGCACTTTATATACAGGAATTCACGGTTCGAGGTTCTCTGTGCCTGTGCCTTATTATACACAGCTAAAACACACACACACAAACACACACACGAGCTACGGTTTCAAATGGTATGTTTTACGTGGTTCAGCTTTTGTACATAGCCTATATGTAGCCGCTTTCCTGTGGGCGTGACATATTTGTTGCGTACGAAAAGCGAATTAGATGGGTCCCACAGACTAATGAATAGCCCAGACAAATGTATAGGAAAATTCAGTGCCATCATATTGTCTCTATGACGACCATAATCATCAACAAGAGATTAATGTTATTTACTTTACCGAGGCCTTAACAAAGTCAAATATTGTATAAGTCTGTACTAAACTATCATCCAGTTGAGTAGGAAATTTGGTGACGCAGTTGGAATTAGTAACATCAAAGGTTTAATAGAAAACATGATTTTATGTATTTTGCCAGCTACTGAAAATAAATAAAAGAATTATAATTTCTTCATTCAAAATATGGTCCAGGGCCCTGAAATCCTCTTGGAAAAGGTGCCCATTTCGTTTCTTCAAAGTCACTTAAGGTCACATATCATGATATCAAAAGAAAAACCATACATGATTTCATGTATACATTTATTGTAAAAAATATCATGTATCAGCCATCTTAAATATAGGGTTATTGATTTGCCCTATCAAAGTTAATCAGGATCATGATGCCAAACAAAACCCTCTCGTTGATTTCATATATATCCCCTATATTAACGATTTATGGTTAATAAGAAATAAACATGTCCATGATTCCCTTTTACATCTTATCCCAATCCTGAAAATCAATTATTAATTAAAGGGACACAATAATTCCACAATAATAATCACGAAATATACCTGATATCATAGATATAGGTAGATCATCCAATGGGCTGCCATTACGGTTGCACTGGAAGCCAAACTCGAAGGCGGGAAGGAGAAAACTGAAATGATCTGACGTCGTATGGGCGCTCTCTAGACTGACGCGGATTAAAGTTTCTCTTGAGCGTTAATATCTGAGCCATTTTGAATCATCTTCCTCTTGTCAGGTTCCTTCTGGCTCAAACTTGATATGGTTGTATGTCATTCATCATGAAATTTTAACAACGTAGTTGCGTTATGTTCTGGAATAATTCTTTGCTCACACTTGTTTACATGCTTTTGTATGTGCTCTACAGACTTCATGTCAACCATATGTGTTGAGGTGACGTCAGCATTCAGGAACTTCTGGTCTCTGTCTAGCTTCAAAATGGCGGTGCCCAGTGGCCATTAAGAGTCGATTAATCAACACTTTGAACTGGATTATTTAATATGTGGGTGATCGTTTACACATTTTGACATTATTTATGATATGTTTGAGTCTAGCTGTATTAGTCCTCAAACTGTTTTCTGATGGTGGACTATCCCTTTAAGTAACCAAGTGTTATATGAAAATATGAAATATGATTTTTGACTCTAAAATGAGAACATTACCAAAATATTAGAAAGCCGCACAAATTCGTTTTAAAAGATTTATAACTGAGCTATGGCGTGTTGGTCTCCAATTAATATAAATATTCAAAATAATAATATAGCTTTATTTCAAGGTGATTCTTTTATAATTCAATAAAGAATGTTTAGTTATAATGTGGAGGAAATAGTGAATTACTTCACATCGTTTTTTCATGAGATGGATTCAGTAAATGACAGTTTGTTTGTGTAACCATATAATGTTCACTTTCGATATTTTCTGTGGTCATAAATATGATTATAATAAAAGTAAAGTAAGATTGTTGATCTGGTTTCGTTGTATCCACATCAGTTACTTTATCAGTACATCAATTAGACGACAAAACTGTACCATGATAATATAACAGATGCAACTATGTTTTCAGTTGCGATGAAATTTCGTTTTGCAAACTTATCTGTAAAGACAAAACATATTTTTCATCTAAAGAGTGGCAGCACTACTTTATCTCTGTGCATTGGTTGAAGTGGCTCTACTTTCTCAAATGTTTGGGTCAAAATACTTCTTTCTCAATTTAGAATTGTATATGTTTATAATAGTTTTAGCTATTTCTCATAGTATTCAAAACGTTCACAGTGAAAGCGCTTCCACATACGACAAAAATTAGAAACTATGGACTCGAGGCATTTGTGAATCAGTGATTACACAGTTCTAATTCTACACGAAACACCAGAATTACAGCTGGGGTTAAGCTAGTATGAAGGAGATTTAGATCGATTTCATAGGATGTAAGGTAAGCTGCTGATAAATGATTGGAAATGGTTAAATGGAGCAGCGACATAATGATCGGATATCATGAAATTATTATACAAGTATATGGTGAAAATCGTCTTACGTCACATGATCTTAATTTAATATTTAGAAATGATGGTAACGTCAGCAATTTCTGAGCAGAACATCACAGATCCATATGATGGTTTGATCTGAGATAGTTTTCATTTCTTGGGTCTGGATTGTAACTTCTTATTTCCCAATAAATGGACAATAAGAAAGTCCGAATGGTAGCTTTTCCCTAAAAATACTACCCAGTAATGTTTATTGATTGTTAGTCAGTGCTAATAGGTCACATCTAACCAAAATGAACATTGTATATTTCGATCCGTGGTTTTCGCTGTCATAACTTGTGTCAGTAAAGATCTTGTCGGAGCAATAAAATAATAATAATCTGTGTCTGTATGTGCGCGCGCGCGCGTATGTGCTAGCGTGCGTCCGTGTGTGCGTGTGTGCGTGCGCCTCTCTCTCTCTCTCTCTCTCTCTGTATGTGTGTGTGTGTGTTTTATTAAGATATGTAAGGTGCTGGCACAGGTGTTGTACTTTCATTCAAACAACAATTATAACTATGTCAAGTAGTGTTATGGCTGATATAGACGCCATAAGTAGAAGCGAGGTGGAATATGTAAGAACAGTCTTAATGAGTGCTCTATAAAGTATGAGGAGCATTGAGGTGGAAACTCCATTACTGTTGTTGGAGATTATTTTAAGGATATTGAGACGGCTGGTGAATTTTTCTTTACTGTATTTGGCATGTGGAGTAAAATGTAGTTTGTCGTCTATAACTACCCCTAGGTACCTATGTGTTTTTACTAAATCTATTGGTTGTTCTCCGATAGTTAACCGGGGGATATATTCTGGTCTGCAGTAAAAGAGCATGGTTTTAGTGTTGGAAGCAGAGAAGAAAAGTCCAAGACTTTCTACAGCGGTCGTCAGTCGGTGAAGGGCTTGTTGCATCCTTCAGAAGGGATCGCGTCTATTTGATATGAGGACAAGGTCGTCGGTGTATGCGTGGAGTTTAGTCCCAATGGTGAATAGATCCTCGTGAAAGGCGTGTGTCTGTAGGGTTCTCGTTGGAGTTGAATCCTTGGTCTAGCGGTAGCGTGCTGGGCCACAGATCACTACCACCCGTGTTTAAATCCCGGCGTGGGCATATCTGAAGGTTGTTTCGTCTTTCACTTCGTCTCATTACCTTTGGAGGTCGCTCGGCCCATTTAGCTTACCTTGTGCACAAAAGTGGCCTTAAAACATCAATCATCTTGGAGGGCTACTACTATGGATCGGTTTGAAACGTAGTTCTTGAGCCATGCTAGGATCTTACCTTTGAGCCATGCTAGGATCTTACCTTTGAACCCGAGGGTTATTAAGGAGTCTAAAATAGCTAGTGGTTGAGTTCGTTCAAAAGTTTTGTCGAGATCGAGGAAGGTCAGAACGGTTGTTCTATTGTTCCTGTTGGCTTTTCAACCGTTAGTTATGTCACCAATGACTTGAGCTAGTGTGTCAGTAGTCGACTTTCCTCGTACAAATCTAAAGAGATTCTGTTGGGTTGGGAGCAGCCAGGTTAGTCTGTTGGCAATCATCTTCTCAATAATCTTAGAGATATTTTGAAGGAGGGATATCGACCTGTAGGACCACCCTCCAGACTTCTTCCATTGTGCTGGTAGAGTGCCCTGGTGCCAAGAGCTATTGTAAAGTTCAAGTACTTGTTTTAGGAAGATTTGGGGGGCTTTATGAAAGGTTCATAGGACAAAGTGTCTTTACCTGGTGTAGTTATTTTAACACATTTGAGGGCGTCATTTAATTTATACATGAAGAAAGGTCTGTCAGTATTGGATTCTATTTGGATAGCTTCGTGGAGGGCTGAAGAGGCTTCTTCGTGTCGGTTTCTAAGTTCCTGTTGGATCCTTAGTGTTAGCGTGTGGGATGCTGTACGGGTAGCAAAGTGTTTTGATAGCGTGTCAGCTTCTTCTTTAGGGTTTCTGGTCGTCACTTGTTTCGTGGAACCTTTAATCTTATCGATTTCAGACCATAATCGGTTGGTATTCATAGTGGAGAGTTTCTCACACCGATCGTCCCAGGCCTTGGTCTGAAGTTTCCGCAATGATAAGAAATGATATAATTATATCAATATTGTTTTTACCTAATTTAGATATATTTCATGATATATTTCATTATAGCATTACGCGTTCATTTGATAATTCTCTACAATTGTCTATTATAAGTGTTTTATTCCACGGTATTAGGGGGGGGGGTATTTATTTTTCAATAGGTGGTATATAAAGCGTATTTGGTATATCTATATATATATATATATATCTATATCTATATATATCTATATCTATATATATGTGTGTGTCTGTGTGTGTGTGTCTGTGTGTGTGTGTGTGTGTGTGTATGTGTGTGTGTGTGTGTGTGTGTGTGTGTGTGTGTGTTTTAGCTGTGTATAATAAGGCACAGGCACAGAGAATCTCGAACCGTGAATTCAAACTCTGGACGTTTCTTCAGGGGACTGAATCCAGAGTGGCGACTTTTCTTGCTGAGACATGTGTAATGTCTCACCAGTCCCTAAGCCGCCAAGCAAAATCAAAATACGAATCACCCACAGCCGTGGAGTTTGGGAGTAGAACACCCAAGTCAGATCACGGCAGTAGTGAGAATGTTTAGCTTTATTATCTAAGCAGCCCTATTTATAGCTATTTTTCAATTGTTGTATCTTTCTTCAAAGCAATACTATATAAACTATATAACCCAATTGTTACTGTCTTCAAATATCAGTTTTTACAACGGGCAGGCGTCACGAAGCGACTACTATTAAAACTATTTAGCTTAATTGCTATTAAAAGACTGACATCTGCGCTGAAGCAGACCGTATTAGCGCGTCATAGCTTCCGTACTGTTTGAATTATTTTCAAACCTGACCTAATTTATGCTATTCTAACTATTGTAGTTCTTAAATGTTATTTATGACAAGCAGATTAGAGCTAATCTTGAATGTCATAGTACAAACTGGACATAACTGGACCTAGGAAAGATAATTCTATTCCCACAAACAACTAAGGTGAATTATATATACAACTAAACTTGTTATATAAAACACACCAACCGCGCGAACTGTGTCCAATGCCACCGCTCGAGATGCGATGCAGTGTTTCTATTCCTGAGTCAGGAGTACTTATAATGCTTTAAGAGCGTACTGTGCCTGCTACAGTCATTTAAATGCTGGATAACCAAACCAAACACTTAAACGGCGTGCCTCCAAAGACGCAAATAGTACATGGATTATACAGCTCTAGATCAACTTTTCTTGAATGCAGGGAAATATAGTCTCCACGCATAGAAAACGGAACTTTCTCAACCGCAGCATAATATGCCTTGTGATATTTGCTGGAGGGTCAAATACCTCATAAACATACAAATCCAATAAATACTATGACCTACTCGTCACTATTATAACAATTTATATCGGCGCTTTATCAGACCGTTATGGCGGAATTGCCCTTCTATATATTAACATTTTCAAATCAGACCTAATGTCTGCTATACAAACTATAATTATAATATATGGTTTTATTAATGACAAGGAGACTAAAGTTAGCCTTGAATGTCATAGTACAGACTGGACATAACTGGACCTAGGAAAGATAATTCTATTCCCACAAATAACTAAGGTGAATTATATATACAATTAAACTTGTTATATAAAACACACCAACCACACGAGCTGTGTCCAATGCCACCGCTCGAGATGCGATGCAGTGTTTCTATTCCTGAGTCAGGAGTACATGCTTTAAGAGCGTACTGTGTCTGCTACAGTCATTTAAATGCTGGATAACCAGGCCAAACACTTAAACGGCGTGCCTCCAAAGACGCAAATAGTGCACGGAATATACAGCTCTATATCAACTTTTCTTAGAACGCATGGACCTGGAAACATATAGTCTCCACGCACAGAAAAATGAACATATCAACCGCAGCATAATATACCTTGTGATATTTGCTGGAGGGTCAAATACCTCATAAGCATACAAATCCAATAAATTCTATGACCTACTCGTCACTAACCCTTTATATCAAATATTACAAAATTGGTAAAAAGAAAACACGAACCTCAATCTCTGGCACGGGCAATGTGTGTTTTAGCTGTGTATAATAAGGCACAGGCACAGAGAATCTCGAACCGTGAATTCAAACTCTGGACGTTTCTTCAGGGGACTGAATCCAGAGTGGCGACTTTTCTTGCTGAGACATGTGTAATGTCTCACCAGTCCCAGTGTGTGTGTGTGTGTGTGTGTGTGTATGTGTGTGTGTGTGTGTGTGTGTGTGTGTGTGTGTGTGTGTGTGTGTGTGTAACTTATAGTAGACAATACTGTGCAAATAAACATTAAACATGTTAAATACATAAAGAGTATAGATTATAGAGCTATATCTATAGTGATAGTAGCTAGAAGTATGCCCCTCTGGGAGCCACGTTATATTGTGCTGTTATATAAGTTCATAAACTATATACTATAACAAAGAATAGAACATAAATGATGATGTATGATACAAAATATCTTCCCTCACTCACTCACTGACTCACTCAATAAATCAATTATTCACAAAATATACATTAATATATAAAATGACCACATCATAATACAACCTTTTAGTTTTTAATATTAAAAACAAATTAATTATATTTTGTTGTCTGTGATCAGCTGAACATTTCATTATATAATAAATTAAGACAAGAAACTAAACTTTATTAGAGAAAACAATTAACATCCAGTCAATTTATCTCTTATATATGTATATTGTTAGACGTATTGTTATCCTATAGTTAGCTTATATCAAACATTATAAAGTTATAACCTGAAATGGTTAATCCAAGTTATTTATCACAATAAAATCATCAAATTAATAAACATCTGACTTTTAGACGTTATCATCACTATAATTTATAATGATAATAATTTTTTATTTGTATAGCACCACATTTAACTGTGTTGTTCTGGGGGTGTTTTACATATGTTATTAGTTTAATATATAAAGTATATTATTATAAAAGTATAATAGTTAGATTAGTTTTATTATTATAATATAAATTTACGTTGCCATATTTTCTGATAAAGTATCGTGGAGATAATTAGAAATGCCTAATATTTTCTAGAATATTACAATTAAATCTGCGATGTCTTCTAAACACTGAGACATTGAGACGCTGAGACATTGAGACACTGAGACGTTGAGACACTACCATATCAGAGTGCAAGATATATATATATATATATATATATATATATATATATATATATATATAATTTTAAATTTATGAATAATTAATGTGCGGTATACCGCACATTAATTATTCATAAATTCAAAATTAATTATTTAAAGAAATGTATTAAAACTAAGCTTTCGCTGAATTTACATATTGTACGTCACAACGACAATATCATTGAACATAGCACGTGTCCATCTTGGCGACTTTTGTATTTCTTCGATCTGCATCCCTTGAAAAAGCCTTACAAAGCCAAAGAAGCAAAATAATTTATTTCAACATACCACAACACATACAATTTAACAAATCATTATTATTTTTTTCGGTATGCTGCAGGAGATGCTTGACCCTAAGGTCGTCTTCCAGCACCCACTGTAAACAAGTTTAAATAAACAGATAGTACGTTAATGTCGGAGCTGGTTTAGAGGTATAGAAGTCAGAGGCGTTCCCGAGTAAAATAACTTAAATGCGATATTCAATCACTTTTAATGTATGTGTACATTAGGAAAGGCAACATTTCTCTAGCGTATTGATTCAGAATATGGGTTCCGAATTCTTTCTTTAGTATATTAACAGATGCAATGGCTCGATATCTTTGATTCAATTGATTCCATATTTTTGGAAATTTATTCAAAGGTAAATATTCTGAAAACCGTGTTCTCGAGAATCTTCGCAAGGTTAAGTTAACATTAATGTTTCGAACAGGTCGACCCAAGGGCACAAAGTAGTTTAGTGTTCTGAAGGAATTTGGAAGCTTATTCCTTTTTAACTTATGCATAAAAACAATGCAATTAATATGATACAGATCATCTGGTTTTAGGATATTGCTTTCTTTAAGCAATTGCTCAGTGTGTGCCAAGTAATGTTTCCTGTGTATAATACGAAGGGACTTCTTTTGTAGCTTTGTGATCCTGCCCATATGGGTAGTGGATCCCCAGATTTCGATACCTTAGTTAATGTGACATTGCACTAATGTGTGGTACAGTGTTAACATAGCTGATTTAGGGAGGATATTAGTTACTTTCTCAGCAAATAAATTCATCTATATGTACTCCCAGAAATGTAAAATGTTTACATGAACTATTATTACTGATCCTTTCGATGATCTGACTATTAATTACATTTTTTATATTTACTGGTATTCGTTTATTGGAGAATGGCCTAAATATAACATATTTTGTTTTTAATGCATTTAGGCAAAGCTTCTTTGACATGAACCATTGACTGAGTGCAATACGTTCAGTGTTCATTCTAGTGTAAAGGTATTCTACACTGGCTGATGATACACTAACAGTAGTATCATCTGCGAATGATAAAACGGGGAGAGTTGTAGCCCGTCCGATGTCATTTATATATAATAAAAATAATATTGGGCCTAGGATAGATCCCTCGGACACTCCATAGTGTATCAAATTCAATGTTGACATAGTACCATGAGTGAAAGTACATTGCCTTCGGTCTGATAAATAACTCTCAAACCATTTTTTGGCTGTTCCTCGAATACCCATTCTATCAAATTTGGTCAGTAAAATATCATGGTTAATAGTATCGAAAGACTTGCTTAGATCAAGGAACACAGCCATGGTAAGTTTTTTATCCTTAGTATCATTTTCCTGAGCAACTCTGTTTAATAGGTGAATGATTGGATGAATTGTAGAGTTATCAGCACGGAAACCATATTGATGCTCGTAATACTGATTGGTATCATTTATAAATTTCGCGAACTTGTTAGCAACGACCTTTTCGAGGAGTTTTGAAACTACAGGCAGTATGCTTATTGGACGGTAATTACTAATGGTGTTAACATTTCCGCTTTTAAAAATTGGTATAACCTTAGCAAATTTCATGGCATTAGGTACAATGCCAGATGCAAGCGACAGGTTTACTACACGAGTTAAAGGTATGGATATATATTCATCAACACTCTTAATCAGTTTGGAAGATAGGCCATCACAATCTAAGCTAGTTTTGGATTTCATTGTTCTATTTTAAAGATATCAACGGGAGTAACGGGACCAAGAAATATGTTCTGGTTTGATCTTTCAGGTAAGTAATTACTGAAATGCTGGTCAGCTGGTGGAACAGACTCAGTTATTTTCTGACTTATGTTTGAAAAATAGTTATTGAATATATTAGCTATGTCAGCTTTGTGAGAAATTGTACGTTGGTTATCACTAAATAATTCAGGTAATTTAGTTTTGTAGTTCTGTTTATTAATTGCTGATTTCAGAAGTGACAACGTTTTCCTGATATCATACCTTACTGTTCCCACTATGCCTAGAAGGGATTCGATCAGGTCTGAAGGGTGTTTCATCTTTCATGTCGCCTCATTACCTTCGGAGCTAGCTTGGCTCATTTAGCCTACCATGTGCATAAAAGTGGTCGTAAAACAACAACCTTTAACTTTTTATATATTACATGTGAATTAAATACTTAACTACACGCGCTTAGAAAATTACGTAGAGAGTCTACGTGTATTTAGAGTTTCTTTAAGCTCCATATAAATCGTGAATTTTAACAAAGTCAAAGGTCATTAGTTTAAGATGTGATGTTTACATCACCAATGATGGGTGCTCATTCTGTGTTTATGTTTCTCTGGTGGGTAATTCCGATGTTCTGATATCATCTTAAGAATACCATCTTCAACACCACTCTATATAGGATACGTTCTGTGAGGAATTGGTAAACATATACTTTTACTCTCTGGCTAATACTGTACTGCTCTGGATGGTAGTATACTGAACCAGGTGATGGAGGACGAAAATGCACGAAACATGAGTATTGAGGCATTATAATTGTCATGATAAATTGAAAAATAAATATACCTCATACGGGAGCTTATGCTAGACTAATTTGTCAAGAAAAAGGCATAAGTATAATATGTTCGTACTATATCTCGCAGTATTGACTGTATATTGGGTATCATAGATGTATGAGGCATAGTTAAACAAGAAACCTAAGCCAAAGCTCCGTGGCTTAGCTTGAATGAAAACAAATACAAAAGAAGCTGCGCGGGATTCTCTGACGTCATAAGCCCGACTATTCGTATCTTAATGAGTATGCAAATGATTTCAAATGAAGTTGTTTTCAAGCTGAAGAAGTATCAATAAACAGCGGCTCTCTATATTTTGAGATACTAATCTCAATTCGCATTGGGGACTTGTGTACACAGTTCCGATCAGTTGGCCTTCTTGTAATTTGCCATGATACGAAAATACTAAGACAAATATTTATTTTCAACATTTATTTTAATGCACGAGACAATCAGCAAAATGGAATTACAATTTTGCACGTAAGGCATTTTAATCAGTAATATTGTTGAAAAATATATTTGCTAACTATATCAGTGTAATATCAAGTCGCTATCAGAGCATACAGGTATCACCGAAAAAAACATTAACACGAAAATTGAACAAAACTGTACCTTAACTGTACTCCCACAAATGGGACAATTTAATTACTCCCCAACAGCCAAACCAAATTCACGTAGAAACTGTTGTTTATGAGCCTTCGTAATCTTCGCTTTGTCCAACTCTGTGATGAGAATCGAAGCTTCATTAAAATCTGGATGCTTCTCTAGAAGACACTGAAAATGACAATCTGTCTTCTTGAGTGTCATTTCGAAATGGCCAGTAGTCTTGTTGACATAAGTTCTATATTCGTTACTGACAACTACAACATTAAATGGTGCCGGTGGAACATCTTGTCCTGACCGTAGTGCCTTGTTGCGGCCATAGCACAAGTATGTTCGAGCAGTATCCCACCATTTCAGTCTAAATGGCGGTTTCTCTACAGATTGTGGATTAGGTGTCACCTGCCTCGGCTGGTACTTCCCCCCCCCCCCCATTTTTTCTTTGTCGTGTACCTGGTTTCTTGCCAGAATTGGCAGGAACCGAATTTCTGACCAGCTGCGTAATGTTGGATCATTTTCTTACGTTTGTATACCAGGCAAGAAGCTTGGATAATACACTCTCTTGATCTGCTACTGCCATGGTGTGGCTGCAAAGAGACTGATTTTCAAACATCTTGCATTTGTAAGTTATGGCACCAGATGCCTTAACACGCGCTGCATAAGGATCGTTGTTCTTATCGATGCTAACCACCACGAACCTGTTCTCTATCGATCTGGGTGATTTCACAATTTGTTGTGGATTCTGTCGGATCTCCACAGCACCGTCGTATGATCCTTTGTAAAGGTACTCTAGCAACTCTGTCTCAACAAATGACATCGACGGGTCAACAAATGACATCGACGGGTCAACAAATGACATCGACGGGTCAACAAATGACATCGACGGGTCAACAAATGACATCGACGGGTCAACAAATGACATCGACGGGTCAACAAATGACATCGACGGGTCAACAAATGACATCGACGGGTCAACAAATGACATCGACGGGTCAACACTTTCTTCTTCTGAGAGAACGTCTTCTGCTGTAACGGTCTTTGTTGTTATAAGAGGCTGAGCCTTCAGCCTCTTGGTGTGAATTTCCCGCTCCTCCCGTGGAAGTTCACACCATGTCTGTTCATCAACCTTGAGATGACTGTACTCTTTCTTCGAGTGCTATGGCCCTTTACCGATTAATGAACCCTCACACGTGCGCGCCTTTTCCTGCAAGAGTTGTTTGATGTTATTATCAGTGAAATCGGGGATGTTTTGCTTCTTTTGCTGCGACTGAGACTTCAAGCGGCGATTGATAACTTCAAATGCATTATTATAGAAATGTTCCACGCCAAGGCCCGCATCTTGGCGTACTGAAAGGATCATACTCCGCTTGATATCAGTAACTTGTGTTTTGCAAAACCATTTGAAAAACCTAGGAGAGATTGTCCCTGTTACATCCTTTATTGACATACTAGTCAAACTCATCTGATGATGAGTAGTCGACCATGCCAAGATTTCCTTGCTCTTCTTTCCAACTCCAAACTCCTGCAGTCTTCTGGTAATATCGTCCTCTACATGTTTCTTGCATAATAACTGCACAACAAGTGGCATATGTTCCAAGAAGGCGGAGAGTGCTCAATCTCTGTCACTTCCTATAAATAGGATGTTTCTTAGCGATGGCCTTAGCCTGATCATGATAGTAGCCATGTACCGGAAATCATTTTGCTTTTTGACGTGTGTATCAACACTGGACCAAGTCTGGTTGGTGGCTTCTGTGTTCTGGTATGTATGAACCTGAAATCCATGTATGTGCTTGGTGTTACATAAAACTCGCCACAGTTATAGGTGGTGTCTATTGTTAACACCGAAAACATCTCTGTATCTGTGCAATATCGGTGGATCAGTTCCAGTTGCCAATCATAGCACACTAAGACTAAAATAGTTTCATGCTATGATGAATGGCATACCACCAGCATTATAGTGTTTGATTTTCTCAATAAGATAAAACAACTCATCCTTCTCACTGCCAGATTCCCCCATGGTTGTTTTGTATTTCATTCTGTACACCTGAGACTCATTCCGAGGTACCAAACTGCAACTTGCAGGCCTACTATCCCACCCGCTTCATCATACATTTTCTCTAGCAACTTACGACCTTGCTGACCTGCACTGACTTTCTCTCTCATTGACTCCAATGTACTTGCTGTTGTTCGGTTTTCTGAGATTTTCGAGGTGGTTGTACGTTGATTTGGTGTTCTTCGCCACTGAAAACATACAGAACAAGTAGGAGGTCTGTTGGCTGGCCAGTGTGATTTATCAACTCTGCAACCCTTCGCTTGAAGGGACGGTGGTGCTTGTGAATATAGTACGTCTTTCTCACAATGTAATCATTCGGTCCAAGAGCTGCATGGTTGGATTTCGCAACAACCTTCTTCCACCTGAGCGCTTTCTCTGAAACAATGTCATTCAACTTCCCATCGTTATATCTTAATATTAATCAAACATATTCAGTGGGTCCCATGTTGATAAAAGACCCAAGATCATCTGCTTTGTAGTCTTCTCTCTTTTGAAAATTTGAGGCATTCAAAAGAAAAGTAGCCCTTGTTTGGCAGTTCCTGGGAACATAATGACATACTTTTCCTCCTAAAATGTCGCCCAATAATAGTTCCGCTATCTTTGTTGCACTTGGGAGATTATTCCATTTGACAAAAATTGGAAGTCCTGGGTCATGTCGTCTGCAACGATAAATCAATAATATTCCGAGTTAAACGGCCACAGTTTCAAATATATGCCATCAAAAGATCAGATCAAATCAAACAATGGCTAGTGTGCATATAAATATTAAACACTCAAATATGTTAAAATATTGTATAATGTGCAATGCATTATAATTATTGTATACGTTATAGTTTATTTACACTCTCGCTTATTCTAGTGATAATAAGTGTAGCTTTTCATTGTTTGGGTTTGTCACCTGATTGTGTGACGCAGTAAATTAGACACAGATCTACCAATAAAAATGTCGAGCTGAGTTTTTGTGACAGATTTCTTTGTAGGTTCTTAGCAAAATGCACAACGTCCACCGATGTTCAACTAATGTGTTGTAGGTTACGGTAATATATTACGTCATTATGATGTAAGACATTGATGTAAGTAACAGCACTTGGTCAATATATGTCCTTTGCATTCAAGGATAATGGTTTGGCAACAAGTTTTTACCAATTTTGTGAAAGGAAACCAATTAATCAATTAACTGATACATTTCTAGTATCACAGGAAACACCACATACCTTTTTGATACAGCTACCATTGATTTAAATGCAGTGGTTATAATAGGTTACTTACAGGTAATCCATGTCTTCTTCACAAATTGAGTCATCTTCAACAAGGGAAGCATCTAGTCCGATCGTAACATCACAGTCTGATGAGTGGAGTAGAATCTCCTGGTCCTCAGAATAGTCATCCATTTTGACTGAATCAGTGTGTTTCATCTTCACGTTGCAGGCTACTGCAGCGATTTCTTTGTCACTTGTAGATGTAATTTCTTTCAAATATCCACATGTTACACACAATTCACCAGGAGATGTCCTGCAGAAAAAGAAAGAAAAAAAATATATATATATATATATATATATATATATATATATATATATATTATAATAAAATATATATAAAGGCCAAGAATCTCATTCTGGCCACAACACAAACTTATAGTTTGCTGCATCTTCAACAGCGCAAAATGTAAAACAGAAATGCACTCCTGTGCTGTTCGGTTGACTACATAATTCATATATGTGTGATTAAATAATACAGTAGGCCATCAAATAATTCACATTACCGGTAATATGTCTACTCTATTATTGTCTCACGTTGTGCATGTGCAGCTCTGGCTTCCTTGCAGTTGATTCGTGCTAAACAGTGGTGTTTCCAAGGCAACGATTTCCATGTCACTATCATCAATTTCATTGCAGTCATCATCATCACTATTTAATATTGTGATTGATGACTCATTCAGCTCAGGTTGCTAACTTATCATCTATGGGCACTGTCTGAAGAGACGCTATAATTGTCACAGTTGGAGGTACATCATACAACATTGTTCGTGTATATTTAACATTCATTCCGTAACAAAAACGTGTACCCACTACATACAAAAAACACAATGTAAACATTTTGCATTGGTTATAATAGCATGCTTACTGCTGTTGTTTTTTAAGTAACTCGGTTAGCTTGATTGCAGTAAAATAATAAATTGCAGTCATATGTTTTTCATCTGACAAATACTGGTTTCTTTATCTGCTACATCCAGTTTTGGAGGTGATTCATACTGGCTATCTTCTAGTTTGACGACGGTCAGTATGATTTCACTAGTGTCTG
The DNA here is from genome assembly GCA_025642065.1 of Paralvinella palmiformis. NCBI lineage: Eukaryota > Metazoa > Annelida > Polychaeta > Terebellida > Alvinellidae > Paralvinella > Paralvinella palmiformis. Next base: position 410,056 of record JAODUP010000576.1, on the reverse strand, counting down.
GGAATACCTGCCACAGCTGTTTTCTTGCTTGTCCGTTAGCCAGGGAGAGAGAAAATTGTTCGGAGTCCAAGTAACAATCTTCACCAACAACATCTATCAGGTCACCCACAGTATCGGTCACTTCGAACTTTAAAGCCAAGTAAGGCTTCCTATGGTACAGGAATCTTACAAGTACTGCTCTCAAAACATCATACATTTTACATTGTTGAAAAGGCATTAGTTGTAGATGTGGCTTAGAAGAATTGGTTAAGTAAGATTTGGTTAATACCTAAGATGAATGTGCTATTTAGTTAAGTTAACTAAATTAATTCACCAGATGCTGTAAAACCAGAATATAAATATTTATTAGGATATAAATGATAAATAAATATAGTTAAAATATTATGGCTGGTGCGAAATAAATTCACTATTCCAAATATGATATTAGCCATGGTGAATCATCATGCATTGTACGATCATAATACATTCTTGAGCCATGATATCTGCAAAATGAATGTTAATCTCGTTGAGTTGCCCACTTAAAAGCTTAATATCAGTCTAAACTATATTTTGTCCAATCATATTTGGGGTCCACATTTTCATGATTTCGATTTTCACCCCTTGAAAAAGCCTTACTGTTCCCACTATGCCTAGAAGGGGGTTCAGATCAGAAAATGAGGGTCTGGACCCCCTAGAGACCCACCTACCGGTCTCTAGGGGGTCCAGAACACGAGAAATATGAAACAGATTAATTTGGCAATGAGGAGCAATGGATTAGTGTTATCGTAAATAATAGCTAAAACATAATTGTATCAGTCTACATCATCGCGATAACCTGATAATAATTTCAATGACTCAACTAGAGGTCTATGTTCTACATACTTAATTAAATATACTAGGCCTACCTGTAATTTGTCTTTTCTCATTCCGCCATCATTTTACTTTAAGGATCTCTAAACAATAACTTGGGTGAAGAACGACAAGAAATAAGCACTTAATGACTTATTTTTCAGCGCCGAGACAGTCTGACGTAAATTTCCTTAGATACGGGACGCGGTTTCTGTGGACGGCGAGCGCCAGTATATGTCACCAAGATAATCACACGCTATATTGTCGCTGTGACGTAGACTAGACATATATTTTGGTGCGTCTTGGGGTCAGCTCCAAAATTGACAAATACCTATTAGCCCAGAACTGATGATGATAGATCTGTTAATACGACGGGACCTTTCGTCGAACGGATTTATATATATATATTTTTAGTTATTTATTAATGTATCTAGTTTGATTAAAATCAATCGTTTTTCAAGTGTTTTAGGTCAAGGCCGTATAAACATATGACTGACCCCGGACTTTATTAGGCCTTTTGTTGACCTATATATGATATGCTATCTAGTGTCTCAACATCTCAGTATCTCAACATCTCAGTATCTCAACATCTCAGTATCTCAACGTCTCAGCGTCTCGACGTCTCAGTATCTCAACATCTCAGTATCTCAACATCTCAGTATCTCAACGTCTCAGTATCTCAACATCTCAGTATCTCAACATCTCAGTATCTCAACATCTCAGTATCTCAACATCTCAGTATCTCAACATCTCAGTATCTCAACATCTCAGTATCTCAACATCTCAGTATCTCAACGTCTCAGTATCTCAACGTCTCAGTATCTCAACATCTCAGTATCTCAACGTCTCAGTATCTCAACATCTCAGTATCTCAACATCTCAGTATCTCAACGTCTCAGCGTCTCGACGTCTCAGTATCTCAACATCTCAGTATCTCAACATCTCAGTATCTCAACGTCTCAGTATCTCAACATCTCAGTATCTCAACATCTCAGTATCTCAACATCTCAGTATCTCAACATCTCAGTATCTCAACGTCTCAGTATCTCAACATCTCAGTATCTCAACGTCTCAGCGTCTCGACGTCTCAGCGTTTAGAAGATATCGAAAGTACTGAGTGTGATATGTACTTTAACTAACTTAAATTATAAATATAAATACAATTTAACAGAATATTGTTGTTGTTCTTAATTAGGGTTTACTTTGAGAATGTTATCGGGTCAGTTTCCGGAAAGATTATTAGATGAAGTGTCTTACTCTAAATAATTGAACCTTTTATAGATTGTCGAGCTAAGCGGTAATGTACAGGACAGAAAACTGAAGGCTAAAAGTTCGCATCCATTCAATATATTTACTACTATTAGGTCTAGTTATCAATGTTTATTATATTTCTATTTAGTCATCACTCGTACAAATATCCCAGATTGGATCAATGTCGATGATTAAACAAACTAATAGATCACTCTTTTTATTGACTCATCTGACCTTGTTCAAATGTGTATGTGTGTGTTATGTGTGTGTGTGTGTGTGTGTATGTATGTGTATGTGTGTGTTAGCTAGATAGATAGAAATATTAAAAGGAGTAACGGACAGTGGGTGATGTGAACACACACACACACACACACACACACACACACGCCCCACCCCCTCCCACACATAAAATATCACTAGTCCGTCAGAGAGAGTGAGAGAAAACAAAGTACAAGATAGTGAGGAACTAAATGTGTAATTAAATATTTACATAAACCTTTTTATTTACATATTTATTCCGTTGAGAATAATTAATAATTTGTTATCCTTTCAATTCTCAGTTTTATTGCATTATAATATATATATATATATATATATATATATATATATATATATTGTTTGTTTGTTGTCATCTGTCTGTTATGTGTAATCTTAATTTTATTATTGCGGTTGTAGTTATTGTTATTGTGGGTCTAGTAGTAAAAGTAGTATAGTAGTTGTTATTGTTGTTTTTGTTGACATTTTGCTATTGTTGTTGTAGGTTTTGATACTATTATAGTTGGTGTATTAGTTGTTGTTATTGTTGTGGTTTTCGTTGTAGTTGTTGTTGTTGTTGTTGTTATTGTGGGTCTAGTAGTAAAAGTAGTATAGTAGTTGTTATTGTTGTTTTTGTTGACATTTTGCTATTGTTGTTGTAGGTTTTGATACTATTATAGTTGGTGTATTAGTTGTTGTTACTGTTGTGGTTTTCGTTGTAGTTGTTGTTGTTGTTGTTGTTGTTATTGTGGGTCTAGTAGTAAAAGTAGTATAGTAGTTGTTATTGTTGTTTTTGTTGACATTTTGCTATTGTTGTTGTAGGTTTTGATACTATTATAGTTGGTGTATTAGTTGTTGTTATTGTTGTGGTTTTCGTTGTAGTTGTTGTTGTTGTTGTTGTTATTGTGGGTCTAGTAGTAAAAGTAGTATAGTAGTTGTTATTGTTGTTTTTGTTGACATTTTGCTATTGTTGTTGTAGGTTTTGATACTATTATAGTTGGTGTATTAGTTGTTGTTACTGTTGTGGTTTTCGTTGTAGTTGTTGTTGTTGTTGTTGTTGTTATTGTGGGTCTAGTAGTAAAAGTAGTATAGTAGTTGTTATTGTTGTTTTTGTTGACATTTTGCTATTGTTGTTGTAGGTTTTGATACTATTATAGTTGGTGTATTAGTTGTTGTTATTGTTGTGGTTTTCGTTGTAGTTGTTGTTGTTGTTGTTGTTATTGTGGGTCTAGTAGTAAAAGTAGTATAGTAGTTGTTATTGTTGTTTTTGTTGACATTTTGCTATTGTTGTTGTAGGTTTTGATACTATTATAGTTGGTGTATTAGTTGTTGTTACTGTTGTGGTTTTCGTTGTAGTTGTTGTTGTTGTTGTTGTTGTTATTGTGGGTCTAGTAGTAAAAGTAGTATAGTAGTTGTTATTGTTGTTTTTGATGACATTTTGCTATTGTTGTTGTAGGTTTTGATACTATTATAGTTGGTGTATTAGTTGTTGTTACTGTTGTGGTTTTCGTTGTAGTTGTTGTTGTTGTTGTTGTTGTTATTGTGGGTCTAGTAGTAAAAGTAGTATAGTAGTTGTTATTGTTGTTTTTGTTGACATTTTGCTATTGTTGTTGTAGGTTTTGATACTATTATAGTTGGTGTATTAGTTGTTGTTACTGTTGTGGTTTTCGTTGTAGTTGTTGTTGTTGTTGTTGTTATTGTGGGTCTAGTAGTAAAAGTAGTATAGTAGTTGTTATTGTTGTTTTTGATGACATTTTGCTATTGTTGTTGTAGGTTTTGATACTATTATAGTTGGTGTATTAGTTGTTGTTACTGTTGTGGTTTTCGTTGTAGTTGTTGTTGTTGTTGTTATTGTGGGTCTAGTAGTAAAAGTAGTATAGTAGTTGTTATTGTTGTTTTTGTTGACATTTTGCTATTGTTGTTGTAGGTTTTGATACTATTATAGTTGGTGTATTAGTTGTTGTTACTGTTGTGGTTTTCGTTGTAGTTGTTGTTTAACCAATAAATAATCTCGAAATGGAAAAAGGAGAAATTAAGAACGATAATTTGTTCAATTTGACGAGGGATTTAAACCTTTACTACAATTGCGACACTCCAAACATGTCTTACAGATATCCAAAGTTCGGGGTTTGTTTCCTGTTGATATATTAGATAGTGTTATTATTCATACGGACCAAGCTCGTAATTAATAGATTAGTTTTAATACAAATTTTACCTTCTCGAACCACGTTGTATCGGTGTGTAGGTGTTTTGTGGGTCTTCGCGACCTCACAAGAATCAGGCGTTATCTCACCGAAGATATAAATGTCACCGTCGCTTTAGTCAGCAGCTGGCTCGACAACTGCAATTCTCTCTTTTGATCCTTATCCTGTCGCGATCATAAAGAACTACAATGTATCCAAAATTCCTTGGCCGGGATAGTCAAAAGGTCATCTAAGTTCTCTCATATTACTCCTGTTGTTAGATCTCTACATTGGCTATCCATCAGGTAGCGAATACGTTTCAAAACAGCATCTATTATTTACAAATTTCTACACATTGGTGTCCCCGCATACTTCAGTCCTCATTTGACACGCTACACTTGCCAAGTCAACACAACCTGTACCTTCATGTTCTCGTGTACAAATCTAGAGTAAACAAGTCAAAAGTACACTTTCACAACTGTCTCAGCTACGATGATTCTTTATTGTGTATTTTTCTACCTCACAAAGTTCGTTCTGCTTCAACAGTATCATGCTTCAAACCAAGGCTAAAGACATCTTTTTTCAGGACACATATCCACCTTAACATTCTCTACGCGACCGCCTGTTCCCTTGATCACAAACTTTTTCCGTCTAATCAATATGGCATAGGTATCTGGTCTGGTTTTGTCGCGCCTTAGAATTCTTCTAACCGAAAATAAGCGCAATCAAAGTTTAAATTGAACTGAATTGATCCAGTAATAAAGCAATGTAATAATAATAATAATAATAATGTATATTTAATAAAGCGCCCTTACTAGCAGGAGCCATTCAAAGGCGCTGTACAAATAATATGTAATTAATAATACCCCAAATAATGTCTGTAAAAACCCTGTAATGATTTAAAAGATAATAATTATTTATCTGTGAAAGCGACCTTAAATAGGTGTGTTTTTAGAAGAGACTTAAAATTTCCAAGAGACGACGAATTTCTAATATTTGCCGGCAACTTATTCCACAACTTGGGGGCTGCAACACTAAACGCACAATCACCATATGACTTGAGCCGAGACACTGGCACCTGCAATAGTATCTGACTGTAGTGCGATCTATTTTCAACAAACATTTTATATCACACGGTTATGACTTTAATTTATTCTTGTCATCCGACAAAACCAAACCTCCGTCGTGTGTAAGTTAAGGATCTCGCTGAACTGTTCATTCTTCTAGCTATCCGATGAGGATCTTGGAAAAGGCGTGTTTCAGGATTGTGTACAATATAATTATCCGTAAATATCGTTTATAACGTAGTAAACAAAGCCACCATTGGTGAATGAATACGTAATATATGTACCATAACTTAATAACACCTAGATGTTTAAAAATTCAGTTTTTCTATGACATCATTCTTATGGATTTAGTGTGCAATTTTCAACTTTTGTATTGCACCAAAACATATGACGATTACCAGAATATCGGACCAATAATTAAATATGATGAGAAGTAATCGATCTATTGTTGGAATTACCAGTCAGGAGAAAACGAAGTATCAGCTTGGTAGCATTCCACTTTGTTAATAATACAAGTGCTATGGGAAAAGGTGATTGGCTGTAAACGTAAACAATTATAAACACACGTGTTCAATTTGCGAATTGTCGATCCGTTATAGCGCAGTCAGCTAGAGCGGAGGACCCCCAACCAACTCCTAACATACAGTTTATATTATTCTTTTTCCACATTTTATTGTAATTACGTTGGGTTTTTACAAGTAGATTACAATAATTGTTTCGTCTACAAATTAAATTAGTTATTGGCTTGTATGGAAGGTGAAGAGGAGTTAACTGGGGAGACTTCACAGTGACAACGATACATCTAACGTTATGACGAGTAAACAGATTATAGAATACGTTATGATTTGTTGTTGAGCCTTCGTACAGTATTACGGAACAATTTTACGAATGGCCTAATGTTTGTTCTCGGTCGATAGTTTTATCTGATGATTTTGCGAGTTCCAGAAATATTGTACGCTCGACCAAGTTACTTTTAAGTAGCACCACAATATGAACAGAATATATTTGTTCAGGTTACATGAATTATATCAAAGTTAATATCTTTTTCGATTAATTCATCGCAGTCCCCAAATATGTTCTGAGGTTTATAGGAAACGCATGTGATATTTCGCAAACAATTTATGTTTGCCGAATTACCTCACATTTTATAGTTAACTATTTGTAGTATTTCGCAAACAATTTATCTCCCATTTCAATTGCTTTATTTGTAAAAATGTTGATTTTCACCTGCGCTCAGACCATCATGACAAGAACTGTTTTATTATTTGTTAATAATAATAATAATAATAATAATAATAATAATAATAATAATAATAATAATAATAATTACAAAACATCTATTGCGCCAATATCCTCGAAAAGAATCGAGCTCAGTGGCGCCACCTGGTACAGGTATTAGGCTAACTCAAAGTCCGGGTACGATGCAAAGTTAATAAACAAATGATAAGATGGAGTGGAAACTTAGAAAGGATAAACAAGTCTGAAAAATTGAGTTTTTAAATGGTGACTGAATACTATTTGACGACTTAACACCCTGGAAATGGTGTGAATTCCAAAGAGAAGGGACAGCAACTGAAAAAGGACGAGTCCCAACATAAGTTTTATTGACAATATTATCCAGAATATCTTTTTAGGATTGTAATAAGCATAGATACAGGTATATATTAGTTCATAGTAAAATTGTTTCTTTGATTTTTGTTGTTGTTGCAAACTTAATACAATTTTCATAGATGATGATGATTGATGTTTTACGGCCCCATTTTGTACACATGTTAGGCTAAATGGGCCGAGCGACCTCCAAATATAATGAAGCGAATTCGAAGATGAAACACCCTTCAGATATGCAAACGCCGAGATTCGAACTCAGATGATAGTGATCTGTGTTTCAACGCAGTACCAGCTAGACCAAGGAGGCACCCATCAAACTGTCACATACTTTGTTTCCAATCTGAACTGAATTTGTTGTGATAATGTCGGCAATTCGTAATGCGCGCGCGCGTGTGTGTTGTGTGTGTGTGTGTGGGGGGGGCTATTTTGAGTTTTTGAAGACTTGTCAGCCATTTTGAGTGAAACAGCAATTCCCACACTGAAACAATATTTCGTTTTCGGGATTTTATGTTCATATTTTAAAAATATATTACCATTGCTTTTGTTTTTAATATAACTACTACTACTACTACTACTTCTTCTTATTATTATTATTATTATTATTATTATTATTATTATTATTATTATTATGTAATAACAATAAAGTACTCTTATTGACAGTAATATTTCAATGGTGACTTAAAAATCAAACACCTAATGTTTTAGTTCAGACTTAAAAACACATTTAATAAGTTCACAATCGCTATAAGACTTGAGGTACTAAATATCTCAATGAGATGATCTGAGGATTTTCGACGACTTTATTACGGGAGACATATCCTACAGACATCCTGTCCAGTTTTCAGGTGAGATAATCATATTTCGAATATTTGTCCAAATACGAGCTGGATGATTCTAGATTTACTGAAAGCATTTCATGGCATAATCAGATATGCTGTATCATTAATAAACACAAAAGTCAATAGGTCAGGTGTACCAAAGGCATGGACCATTTTAGCGAGTGATTCATCATTCTTCTGGTTAGAATTCTTTGAAGATTGTAGAAGAAAGCCTGACATGATCACGTGATATGACGTCATATTATCAGTAGCGCCATCATCAAAATAAAAATGGTTTATACGTTGTCCAGGAAGTAGCCATTATTTCTTGTCTGAATGAGTGTTTTGTCCTTGATGACTAGATGACGGTGGAGGGGGGGGTTTAGCTATATAACTGAGTAGGCTACGAGTCATATAAAGGTAGAGATGTGCGCAGTATCTAATGTGGGTGATAAGATATAAGATACCCATATATGGTCACACACACACACACATATATATATATATATATATATATAGGTTATGCCATTTGTTCTCTCCAAGAAAATATCAAAAATAATATTAATAAATATCACAATTGTTTACTTATTGTACATTTTCTGTAATATCAAATAATACCACTAATTATAATAATACCTCATTTGTAAATATTGGTAAAACATAACAGGTTTCCAAAATAATAATGTATTACTCAAAGCACAACGTCTCCGTTGAATCGCGGTTTTGGAATTTGAGGTCGAAACCTTTCCAAGAATTAATTTCTCGACTCAAAACATCGTGCTGCCATTATAGGCGTAAAGCGTTACTGAAACACATAGCCATCGCGTCCTGTCATGTACTCATTTTATGGATGAGTGAACCAGTCGCCACATGACGGCATTGCAGCTCACGGAGATTCGAACCCACGACTGTTCGGCTACGACTCCTACGCTATAACTAACTGCGCTAACAAGACTTTTAACGACTTTTACCATTTCTCATCGCGGCTGTGGTTTTATATTGTGGAACAATCGGTTATACTGACTAACTAATTCCACTAACTAAAACACAGGTCGGCCTGACCTAAGTATGTGTTGTTATACTGAGCTGACATGAATATTTATATATATCACATCGAGACAGTGTCGGTTTGTCTCCACTCATAATACGGGATCGAGTGTTTGTCAGCAATATGCATGCGTACTACTACTACTACAACTATTACTACTACTACTACTGCTGCTGCTACTGCTGCCTGGGTAATATTTATTGTGTTTCGTATTCAGTCTGTTATAAGTATATAAACCTTGCCAAATGCTGCCATAAAGATTCCGAAAGTTTGTTCGTAATAAACAGTGGCCGCTTAAATCGAAATTTTAGTCCCACTTTCTATTCAGTTAAATTAGATAAGCCGAAAACGGTCAGCTGTACCTGTTGTACATGATCGCGACCTTGTTTCAGCTGTACCTGCTATACATGATCGTGACCTTGTGTCAGCTGTACCTGCTGTATATAATCGCGAGCTTGTGTCAGCTGTACCTGTTGTACATGATCGCGACCTTATGTCAGCTGTACTTGCTGTACATGATCGCGACTTTGTGTCAGCTGTACCTGCTGTATATGATCGCGACCTTGTGTCAGCTGTACCTGCTGTACTTGATCGCGACCTTGTGTCAGCTGTACCTGCTGTACTTGATCGCGACCTTGTGTCAGCTGTACCTGCTGTACTTGATCGCGACCTTGTGTCAGCTGTCCCTGCTGTACATGATCGCGACCTTGTGTCAGCTGTACTTGATGTACATGATCGCGACCTTGTGTCAGCTGTACCTGCTGTATATGATCGCGAGCTTGTGTCAGCTGTACCTGCTGTATATGATCGCGACCTTGTGTCAGCTGTACCTGTTGTACATGATCGCGACCTTGTGTCAGCTGTTCCTGCTGTACTTGATCGCGACCTTGTGTCAACTGTACCTGCTGTACTTGATCGCGACCTTGTGTCAGCTGTACTTGCTGTACTTGATCGCGACCTTGTGTCAGCTGTACCTGCTGTACTTGATCGCGACCTTGTGTCAACTGTACCTTGCTGTACTTGATCGCGACCTTGTGTCAGCTGTCCCTGTTGTACATGATCGCGACCTTGTGTCAGCTGTACCTGCTGTACTTGATCGCGACCTTGTGTCAACTGTACCTGCTGTACTTGATCGCGACCTTGTGTCAGCTGTTACCCCTTGGGCCTGTATTTGGGATCGCGACCTTGTGTCAGCTGTACCTGCTGTACTTGATCGCGACCTTGTGTCAACTGTCCCCCTGGGCTGTACTTTTGGATCGCGACCTTGTGTCAGCTGTACCTGTTGTACATGATCGCGACCTTGTGTCAGCTGTACCTGCTGTACTTGATCGCGACCTTGTGTCAACTGTACCTGCTGTACTTGATCGCGACCTTTGTGTCAGCTGTACCTGCTGTACTTGATCGCGACCTTGTGTCAGCTGTACTTGCTGTACATGATCGCGACCTTGTGTCAGCTGTACCTGCTTTATATGATCGCGACTTTGTGTCAGCTGTACCTGACCGTGTCACGACCGTGTGTGTGTACGACATGATCGGAACCGAAGTGTACACTACGTGTTCGTAACCCGAGTGTACGTCACGTGATAATCACCCGACTGTGACTTGATGACGTCATCCAAGTTAAGTTTGGATCGTAAAACAAAATAACTGACAAAAGATAAATATTTTCTATTGTTAATGTTTACTGAACCTGTACAACTTCCGCCTAGACAATAAACAACAACATAACTTATATATATATATATATATATATATATATATATATATATCTTAAATACATACACGAGCACATACACACGCACGGACATAAGCACAAACACACACATAAACAATCACACCAGTCTACGGACAAGTACAATGTGTTATAGCACAGTTCCATCCCAATCGTATCTAACTGGAAAATCGGGAACGTCCACGTAGCCATCCGACCATGACGTCATCAATTTAGACCGCCTGAGCCACCTCAGGAAGGGGCCCTGAAAATGTAGTCCCAACTCCTTCCGGTTCTCCACCAAAGCCACGTGATCACCGGGCGCCGACGTTTGTAAGTTGTTGTATATCGTGAACAGCGCCATCTGGTCGCTGTAGTACACGTGCCACATCGACCACATACTGCTCTCCCTGCCCTGTACTTCGAGATCCCTGTACCATTTGGTGATGATCGAAGCTTTGTCGACGTAGGGACGGAAGTCCGGCTTGGTCCGTACTGCGTGGAACCAATCCTGGAACCGTCGCCAAACCTCCGGATGAGGAGCGTAGCCCCAAGTACCGATCCGTTTGTACATGAAGGCCATGTCCGCGGCCGGTCCGGTTAGACTATACCACCGACCGACTCCGGTGGCCAGATTGACGTCCTCGCTTTGTAGAGTGTATCCGGCCACGTCTTTCCTGGATCCGTATTTGCGATGTACCGCCTTCAGCCACCTGTAGGCGTACGGCGATACGGTGAGGTCGTCCTCAAGGATCAGGGCCAGCTCCCGGGTGCCTGGCTGGGGGCGCCACGTGTCTATCCACTGTCCGTATATGCCGACGTGAGTGCGCTGCGCGTAGACGTGTTTTTTGCCAAGCGACCAGACAAAGTCTCGCGCGACGGCCAGCGTCGCGCAGTCGACGGCCTCCGAGAGTGGATCGCGGTCGATCCAGATTTCCAGGGACGCCTTATCGCCGTCCAACTCCAGGTGATCCAGAGAGAGGAGTAGCGTCTCGAGAGAGGCGCCCCGGTTAAAGGTGATCACTATGATCCGGAGGTCCACCTCGTCGGGATACACATACGGTATGCCCGGTGTACTTAGCCGTCTCCCGATGAGCCCGTTCTCGTCGACGTCATCCGAACTGCAGGAAGCCGGATATCGCTGAACGACGACAACGAAGTTGTACAATCCGATTACGATGACGAAAGCCAACAAACGTCGTGTCAATCGACGAACTTTCATTCTCCCTCACCTATGGAATAAATTAAAAATCAACTAGATATCTTTCCTCAATCACTCGGCTCAATGTAAGCTTTGATACCCGGGAGTCACTGGGCGACTTTCTTACACGGAGACTTCAACAGCTCTCGTTCTAGCTTCGATTATATAACGTAGCAACCAAAGTTTGGGCCTACATGGTGTTTTTGTTGCTTTTTGTTGTTGTCGTTGTTGCCAATTCATCAAATGCGAGATAATTACTAATGAGCAAAGCGCTCACCTGTTATAATCACCTTGGCTATTATTATTATTATGCGTGCCAGAAGCCGAAATGAACCTGTTGAAACCAAGTGGTCAGATCTAACGTGTGTTGGTTTGGTAATTGGAATTAACTACAGGTCGTTTGGTGGTTGGTTGTAGAGGTTTGGAATTACTGGCGATTAGCGACAAATTACCTCACAACGTCAACAGCTTACCTCTATTTTATTGTTCACCTCAGAACATAACATCGATCTAAGTCTGGACAATCAGAGGAAGGCTCACATGTTAAAATGGAATAGTAGTTTTCTGTGAAATAGGCTCAGACCTGTAAGAGACGATATGGTTGGTTTTCTCTAATCTTATAGAGGCGGAAATTAATTAATTATGATTGAAGGAATTGACAATTAGTGGGAGAGGTTTTTTTTATTTCACAGAATAAATTAAATATGAAATGCTAAATCAACGGATAGTTGTGAATTTGCATTAGATTAATTTATTTTAATGAATATGCGATTGTGAAATGTTGAAGTTTTACGGCCACTTTTATGCCGACGCTGAGATTAGAATTCAGGCGATAGTGATATGTGGTCCAACGCGCTACCAGCTGGACCACGGAGGTGCTAACTCGTTGATATAAAACCACATTCGGCAGAGGACACCAAACAAATTATCATCTCTAATTAACTCTCTGTTAACGGATAAATTCCACTCTAATAACTAATTACAGACAACAAAAAACTTACGACGAGTGTTACATTGGTAGAGTCTTTACCTACCTTCAAGACACCAACGAATACAGCCTTAAGACGTCCATTTGTTGAAATCGCTTGCTGCTTTGTAATATACCCGTACGGAATCCGGTACACCGGATCACCATTTTAGTTAAGGCGATGTTAAATCACTTGGCGATATTGATCAAATATAGACAAAGTCATACGCAAGCTTTTACTCAGTGTTTGCTAAGAATGCGAAAAGGGTAAACAAGATCACGCCGCTCTCTTCTTCGCCTTAAAAAACCAACCACGTTTTTCTTCTTAACGCTCACTCACTCTCTCTCTCTCTCTCACATACACACACATACATTATACTATTATAACCAACCCACTCATTTGAGAGAGAGAGAGACGACGGGGAGGGTTGGTTCATCTACTTACTGAAGCGGAACAGACAAACATGTGTGGACTGAGTGCGAATACGGGCTACTCAAACGATTTCGTCCAACTTGTAAACGCCTGACCGCACTCGAAATATCGCTGGATGTGGCTCCACCTATCGGCTGCGAGCATCATCTGGAACATTCAACGTACAGCCTTTTGAAAGCAGATTCCTAGTTGTCGTATTATTTCAACGTTGTCTTCTATAGTATCTCATCAAATGTGACTAAAATAATGGCCATGATGTACCTTACCTAACATAGAACGTAATGCAAGAGAATATACTAGAATTTACATCAGAAAGTAATTAATTATTTGTACGCATAACAAATATATATGTTAACAGTAAGGGGAAGTATTTATTCTATTTCGTTAAACATAGATCCAATGTAGCAAGAAAAACAAACTGTTCTACTCAAAAGTTTCAGCCTTTCTGGTTCAAAATATTTTTAAATCGTATATTTTCAGAACAAAAAGATCGTGCCATAGCAGACATCTCTAAGAGATGCGATACTAGCTTCAAACTCTGATTCTGACATCTGAAATTGTATATTTAATGAAAACAAAACCTTTTTGGTGTTTGTATGTATTGGTGAACATGTATATTTGGCGTGCCATGATTGGCTAGTCCGCTGTTGGGCCACCTTTGGACCGGCTGATTGGTTTACCGACGTTGAGCCGACGTTGGACCGTTGGACAAAATTACGTCTAACCACCACCGGCTGATGTAGACGGTGGGCCGACGTTGAGCCGATGTAGGACCGCCGGCTGATGTAGACGGTGGGCCGACGTTGAGCCGATGTAGGACCACCGGCTGATGTAGACGGTGGGCCGACGTTGAGCCGATGTAGGACCGCCGGCTGATGTAGACGGTGGACAGCCAGTGGTGCGACAGCGACTTGCTAGCTGGTGTAATAAATATTGGGCCCGTGTTTATTACCCCATTTTTTACTATTGTTTATGTAATTCTTTAATATATGTGGCCTTATATGTCAAGTTGTTACACACACGCGCACACATGCACACATACACACACACACACACACACATATATGATACAACTCAAATTGTTCACGTATCGTAAATAGGTATCAATAGAAAATATAATACTTTTTATGTACAGTGATATTAAAAGGCACGTGTAAATAGTTTGACTAGCAATTACTCTCAACACCAGGGTTTAATAAAATGTTTACTGAATAATAACATACGTAAAGAATCGACTATACCATCGTTAAAACCTCGTCATGTCTATCTGACATCAGTTGGAGAGAAACAGTTTTTAAAAAAAACATATCAACAATTGTACCCGAGATAATAATACCATTGTCTATATATTCTGATAAAAGCTAATAACATAAGTTACTTAAATCACACATTTGCTTTATCATGCCATCTTGTGCTGAGTTAAGGGTCCACTTATCTGATGAACTTAAATTAGCACATTGCATACAATAAGTAAGTGTTGGTAGGCATATTGAGGTGTACAGATGAGACTTACTATTATTATTTGAACCTGGATAATTCATACCGATATTAATGAGAGAATAGAACACCGTTCTACATTTCTGTATTCTATTTTGGACATGATCAGAGAAGGTACCACTGTTAGTGAATGTCACACCCAATATTTTCAACTTAGTCATTAGCGACCCACAGCTGCCACCAGAAGCGTTACATATCTCGCGCTCGGCTCAGATCCGGGCACCAGTACTTCTTGGGAGGGAAGGCTCGTTTCCGAATGGATTCTGCTTTCCTGGCAGCTGAACAATAGTAACTGGAGTTTCAGCAAGTGGCACATACAGTTCCATGGTTAACATCAGGAGAAGATGATCACTCACATTATCAGTATCAGGAGGAATAATCTTACAGGATTGTACATTAATCATAATATGTGATCAATCCAGCTATATACACCACATTCACTTGGTTTAGGGGGGTGAGGGGTACTTTAAAATCACCGACAATCTTTATAGACACCGTATCCCAATACTCATTAATTACACATTGTAAGCTATCAATATATTCTATATATATGTCTCTGTTTGTAAGGTATTACTTCTATCAAAATATGACATGTTTACCTTAATCATTATTTAGATAGGCGTATTATGAGTGTCGTTTAGTACAATAGCAACTAGATTACGTGAGAGAGATAGAGGGGGGAGGGAGAGAAAGAGAGATACTTTGATGTTTGATATATATTAGAGAGAGAGAGGGGGGGGACGAGAGGAGAGAGAAGGAGAGAGAGAGAGTAATACTCCATGGATGGTTTACGTCAAATTCACCTTTACGGCAATTTCAATTCAGCGAACGTCATTACGTCCGATGTTACGTCACTCAGTTACGTCGCCAACGTCATAATAAATGGACGTGAAATAAATTAATTAATAATAAAAGAAGAAAAACACATTAAAAACACACATTTTTAAGACAGTACTTCCGGTTTACTAACAGAGGGCGTGTTGTTGATGTTACTGATGTGATACTTCATCAACAAATAATACGTCATCACATAAATGAACCTCGGTACATATAGTGAACCAGTTGGTGAAATTATGGAACCGCCTACCATTATGTATCATTTTTACTGCGACTGTAGACTCGTATGTAGACTCGTATATATATATATATATATATATATATATATATATATACGAGTCTACATCGATTTAAAGCCATGTGATAAATGGGACGATATTTCATCTTCAATTGAAGCTTGTGCTGCAGACATAAGTATTTGGATGAACAAAAACATGTTGAAATTTAATAAGGGTAAGACCGAATCCATTGCAATCCAAGCAACATGTGAAGAAAGCTGGGAATCTTTCAATTAATGTAGGATCCAGTTAAATAAATAGTTCCGTGTCTGTGATAACTAGGATTTATGGCTTATATTGGTTATAATACATTAAGAATGGAAAAGCAGCTGAATTCTAAATGTAATTCCTGTGATCAATAAATAAGAAATCTATGGCTTAATCGTAAGTACATAAATGATGAGACATGCAAGTCTTTAAACCAAACTCTTACAATTTCTCGACTGGACTATGTCAGGACATCGTTATATAATATCGCCCTCTCTCTGATAAACGACCAACAACGAACATAGAACTGTGCTACACTTCAGTTGACAAGCACTCGTAAATGGGAACATATAACACCAGCTTTGTTCCAGCTGTACTAGCTTTCTGTACGCCATAGATCACTGTACACGATCCTGGTTCACACATTCAGGGTACTGAGTGGAACAGCACCACTGTATCCAGACGATATATCAACACGCCACACAGCAATCTACGAAGCTAAAGATTTCCGAGCATCAGCTCCCAGGATGTGGAATAAGTTTGCCAAATTATATGAAACTTGTAGGAACTGAAGAAATATTTTAATGGTTCTAAAAACCATCTTATTTAAATTAGCGTATTTGTAATATCTATATACCAGTGTATTTATGGATAAAATATATTTGTGGGCTGGTTATCAATGTAAAACACCTTAGAGCAATTCAAGATTAATTAGGGGCTTTTTACATTATTATTATTATTATTATTATTATTATTTAACCGAGGTTGTTTTCTGAAATTATAATACAGACTAATTTCATGCTTAATTAAGTTTATTTCATTAACAAGTGTTCAATGATAACATGACAGTTTATTACTCGCTGACAACAATTAAATGAAATAATTGTTATTTTTGTTGTTGTTTGTTCTCATAAATTGAAGATTCCATGATATATTCTCAACAAGACACACTCTCACAATACAAAAACTCACAAGACCAAAGCTCACAGGAGAAAAACTCACAGGACTAAAGCTCTCAAGATTAAAGCTCTCAAGACAAAAACTCACAGAACAAAAACTCACAGAACAAAAGCTCGCAGGACAAAAGCTCACAGGACAAAAGCTCACAGGACAAAAGCTCACAGGACAAAAGCGCTCAAAAGAAAAGCGCATCTTGTTTTCTGTTATGAATTATTCTAATATATTTTAATGCTAATATAATAATTATAGTGTTCTATCTGATGAAAGATAGAATCGAAGGAAAGGTAATTCAATATGGAAGTGTTAAATCATCTTCGTCCGCTATGATTTATTATTTAAAACGCAACAAGCAATCATAACGTTCTCACAAATTATCGGTTTTCGCAACGGGAACGGGCTGTTTTTATTAAAATGAGTAATCGACGCTTCCTTACTACTTCACCCCTCTAGGTCGTGAATTTGAGTGTCAGGATTACCGATGTGTCTATGTGGGATGTGTCATCTGGCAATAAAATGTTTCGTCCTGATGATTCCAATTCTCTACGAAGCAACCTCTGTTGGTGTCAGGATTATACTGGATCATTTGTTAAATATTAATAAACTTCTATTTAAATTACCAAGTACATTTCTTCTTTTTAAATACATCCAACTCTTTTCATTCTCGATAAATATTAAATTATGACAAATGGGTGGCATTCACACACACACACACACACACAAGTGCGCGTGCGTGCGCATGCGCACACACGAACCCCGATATACGAACACTGATGTAAATACGTTTTCTTTTTGTAGAATAATATATAATTTATTTCGAGCATTACATGATTTGATGAAAGAATGTATAAAACTAAGTAGTATCCTTTATAAAGACATGATTCACAAATAATGTTGTTGTTGTTGTTGTTGTTGTTGTTGTTGTTGTTGTTGTTTGTACCTACGTTTATATATGTTTGTTTATCTTTTCATGACGTTTTATAGGTTCTCGTGTATGTAACTTTGTGTACAAAATAGCAAGAGAAAGATGGGTAAAACGATCTTAATACACACAGGCACGTACGTGCTCATTCACACACACAGACGCACGCACACACACACGTACACACACACGCACGCACGCACGCACACGCACACATGCACACACGCTATGAGAGAGAACATGATTATAGGGACGATTCAACAGGTGTGAGGTAGTCCTCCAAAAGAATGTTTTTATCTGCAACAAACACAAAAAACAATCGAATAAATAAACAAAAATTATTTCCATAAACAATAAACGCGGATATACATAACGTGGGAAAATATAAATACAGTGAAACCTCGTTATAACTAACTCGGATAATCGAGTGAGCGTTAATTTGGGCTCGTTCGCATCGCATTTAACAATCGAAACTACTACTAATAATAATAAGATGTAGACGTATTAGCGTACCCTTCTCTTGGTGCAGGAACTCTTCAGCTTCGGTGAGTAATCTCCGAAAATCCTGATTGTACCACAGTGTACAGTACGGAGTGTCGTAGATCCAGACCTTTCGCTCCAGACTGCCACTTCGGGGCATGTGCAGCGTGACCGACCGATCCTGGCCTATGTTGAGCCTGATCACGTGACATAAGCTGGAGTTCTCCCAGATGGCGCTGGGATAGTCCCGTTCAATATAAGTCTTCAGTTTCATGACGTACTCCATTGATAAGAATTCGATTTCGTAACCGTCCACCAAACGCTTCACCGTGTGTGATGCTTTGAGAGGAGAAGCGAAATGAATTTTAAAAAGGGCGTTTGGTGATGGGGCACTAATGAACGTTTATTAGCAATATGCGTACACGAATGATCCCGGCCAACACACAAGAAGTAGATGAGTGAGTGAGTGAGTGAGTGAGTGAGTGAGTGAGTGAGTGAGTGAGTGAGTGGTGGTGAGTGAGTGAGTGAGTGAGTGAGTGAGTGAGTGAGTGAGTGAGTGAGTGAGTGAGTGAGTGCTTCGGCGCTGATTTCATCTGGGAAATATATGACCGAAAGTCATTTCCGTAGCAAAAATCCAACAAACGTAGATAATAATAATAATAATAACAACACATTCAATTATATATATATATATATATATATATATATATATATATATATATAATTCTATTTGTATTCTAATACATCCTAAAGCCACTGTACGGTTTTTAAATCATCCCCAAATATACACAGACCGTAAACACCTTAAGGACGTTTTATCAAGTGTTTCCTGTTATTTTTACCGAGTGCATAATTTCTATCCCAGGTAGCTAATTGTTCTGGATCATAAACCAGAACCTGGTGATATAATTCCTTATCTATGTCTCACTATTTTATGACGAGAAACAAACAAATGAAATACTCCAATCAGAATACCAACACATCATCGTGATTAAACACACGGTATGTGTTTATGTTTGCGAGTTTAAATGTCAATATTTTCCTTGTTAGACCCTATCCCTTCCCCCCCCTCTCTCTCTCTCTCTCTCTCTCTCTGTGTGTGTGTGTGTGTGTGTGTGTGCAGGCTGTTTATGTCAGTGTATGTTTTAAAAATTGGCGAAAATATAAAGGCACACAATATAGCGTTAGGATTGGTCGTTGGGAACTTGATCCGGAGTCGACTTTTCATAGTGAGACTTACAATGTCGATGTGTATCCACGTGCGTGCCTGCGTGCGTGCGTGCGTCCGCGCGCGCCTTTATGTGTGCGTGTGTATGCGTTTGTGTGTATGTTTGTGTGTGTGCGTGTGCGCGCGTGTGTATGTGTGCGTGTGTTCATTAATAATAATAATAATAATATTTATAATAATATTATTATTATTACTGTTACTACTACTACTTACTAATAATAATAATAATAATAATATATCTATGTTCTAAAAGCCAAACTGTCGACATCTAAGTACCTTCAGTTCTCTGTTCTGTGGCACATTTGTGTATTTCGTGAAATTCATTGTTATACCAATCCCTCTTACCAGGTCCAGAGAACCACAAAGAACAAATATCCTCCCACAAATGTAAAGTGACAGTTTTGTGGTTATCCATCTAATAAAGTAAACAATAACATTTTCAATTTAAGACAACATTACATTATTAGAGAGGGAAGATGACAATAGATCGTCGGATTAATCAAACAATGAAACAATTAATTAATTAATTATAATAGATAAGCAGACAAAATTAGCAACAAGAAATGCTAAATTGACATTTTGAGTCTTAGGATAGTGTTAACTATATGTGAACTATTTGTTTAATTTTTCTTTGTTTTATATATATATATATATATATATATATATATATATATATATATATATATATATATATATATTATTTGAGTGCTACACTGCACCACCAGTACAAAATTATAACGGTTAAGAAACACATTGTTGTCGTGCATTATTGTCAATCTGGTTACTTTGGGAAACGAACTTTGGTTCTGATCGAGTACAATTCTTATCCGTGTCAGCTTCGACACAACGAACATAATGACGATAATATTAATAATAATAATAATAATTGTAAACTCTATGATAGTATCACAGAGAACGAGAACAAAAAACACTTGGTATAAACCCACCTTGATAACGGCACAATCTCGTTGTAGATACTTAGACCAAGAAACAGTTGGATACCTACGGAGTAAAACTCGTTTAAAACTACTAAATAACACCTCACTGAAGAACTTAATCTCGATCTCTCCAGTAGTCAGCTTTACACTGTAATCTCTATAAATATAAAATTATATATATATATATATATATATATATATATAATTATCCTTGCTTGGTTGCTTGTAGTTCGGGGAGTATCCCCAGGCTGTCGCTTGTTTGGCACAGCCTCTAAGGTGGAGTTCTTCTCCATATAGGGTTTCTATATCTGAAAATGACTTTGTAAAGTTCCGCTCCCGGACATACCGGAGCCGAACTTTTACAAAAGATTTACTGTGTGTTGTTTGACTTTTGCCAGATGTATGGGTCTTTTTAAATAAGGGTATTATTATGTGTGGCGTAGCTGTGATATATATATTATAAGTGCCTCGTCGTTTAAGGTGGATTTCTGTCAATTATATGCTTATGATTGACAGCTAATAACAGTATACCCACGGGAGGTTTATGATTACCGTATAACACTTACTTATTGAGCTTCTGTTAAAACGAAAAATTACATGAAATAATGTTTTAAGATAATGAACCGCCACCTGTGACGCACCTAGTGAATGTCGCTGAAGAGTTATGGTATTTTTAGTTAAGAAATCATGATCTACGAATAAATTAAATATTTCGGATTTTTAGTGAGTAGCGTTTTACTCAGAAAACTTAAATTATATTAAATAGCTAGGTTTAAAAATTCATCCCAAGTGTGCAGCCTAACATAGGAGATCTCAGTGTGATTTTAGCAGATATTTGATGCCAAATAATATAATCCGCGAAAACACTTTGCCACATCACATGATCAATATATCGTCTGCTTTATGAGTCTGAGTTGTGTTATTGGCAGTTTTGAACGATTTCGATGAAACAACAATGGCTGTTATACATAATTCACAGAAAGAAGTACATTTAATTGCAATTTTAATGGCAAACACCTTCCAACTTCCGGTAGGGGCAAAAAGGAACACAAGCTGCTAAAATCAAGTTTATAAACATGGTGAATTATTATTGTGTCGTCGGTTACGTAAGCCGTGGGTGTGGAAGTAATACAAAAGGAATATAATTTCCTCGGTAAATATAAGGAACACATTTTGGGGGAAATAAAGCTTAACTATTATTATTATATTTAGCCTGTACGACAACTCCCGGCCTATCTCTGGCGTTTGATCCCAGTTAAATTAGATCTACGGACTTGAATAAAACGACTTTTACATATTTCATGGCATATAATAGGAGAGGAATAATACAGATTGTCTGCACACACAAAATTATAATGCACACATCACAATAAATGCTCGGTTTAGTTTTCTTTCACGTCAATTGCTAAGAGTAAGAATGATGAATTAAAGCAACAGATGAACACAGAACAGTCAGAGAGACTCGACCTGATCATGGTCATGGTACACACGATTGACGTACCTTCGAGATAGAATTCTTCTCCAATCGTCGGTAAACGAGGTGACAATGGCCGGCTTCTCGGCAAACATATACCCGTATCTTCGGATAACTCTGAATTTGTGTAAGTCGACATTCTATAATCATGTTTTATAAACAGTTTTACTCTTATTGTCTTAAGACACTCACACTCAGTCAAAGCAGCAACGTCAGTCCATTAAATGGAACTTGTGACTCCTCCTCAACCGTGTTAATAGATTGTCTAAAGATGGCATTATGTATTCTAGTAGTTATTTCTGTAATTAATCAACTCTAGCACGAACGGAAATTTGTTTGCACCGTTTCCGTGGAGACGATCTAATAACAGGCGAAATGTAAACATTCAGGTGTCAGATTCGTCCATTTCCAGAGTGCCAGCGTTCGGTGTGTAAAATCAATTAATGCTGGGTCATTCCCTTTGATTACTCGCATACGCCATCAAGAGACATTTGTTTTTACCATGCCAATTAGCAGATAATAATAATAATAATAATAATAATAATAGCTAATCAACAGAGTCAGAAACATCACGGCAGTCTGCATCTTACTGTGTTTACTACGATATCTAAATATGCAACGTTCATTATAAAATTGTACCCTTTCCAAATGATGCCTTAAACAAATGGAATAAAAGGGAAACTTTATACCAATTTTGTTGATTTATATGATTCATGAACTTGTCGGTTCCGATTGACGACGCTCACCAGAAGCAGACGACTTACCCGTGACGTGTACGTTCTTGCAAATAGATTGAAAGTTGGCGTTTAACCAGCTTGTCTTATTTTTGCCTTCCACGATCACAACATAGAGTTCGTTGTCGATATATAAACACAATTCTTGCTCGCTGCTTCCCATCTGGTTGGCGTCTTTATTAGTAACCTTTGACCTCAATGATGGGTGTCTTCTGCGTAGAATGTCGCCGAATTTGATGAAATATTCCGCATTTTGGAATGAGATAACGATCTGATTAAGTATCTGCTCCACGGTGTAATTTGCTGTCACGAGAAAAATATACGAAAAAATTAAGTCTCTCTGGTTAAATAATAATAATAATAATAATATCTGGCATTTATATAGCGCTACATTCAGCTACATAGCTCTTCTAAAGCGCTTTACAGTATTGTTATCCCTGACTCAGATCTGTTTTAATTAAGCACCCATCTCAATTCCCGATGGAGCATAAAATGCATGTTGCCATTAAACCCCTTCGTCTGTGTGGTTGTTTATATGTATTTACAATAGATCCCATTAACAAAATCTACATAATCTACTCATACGAGTGGTACCTGTTTTTAAGAGTAATCTTCTATCTACAGGACTTACAGTTGATCTCCAATTATATGGTTTCTTTTTTATATCTCCTGCAAAAGTAAACCATAATCTTATGATGATGATGGTGATGATAATAATAATAATAATAATAATAATCTTGTTGCTGTTATTGTTGTTATTTATCAATTGAGATAACAATCAGGATGGTGTTATACCTACGTTTGTTATTGTTCTGTTGACATAACCGACAGTTATTGTAATAACAGAGTAGACCTGTTATTGTTATCGCTATAACGATAACGACCCCCAGTCCCATCCCAATCAACAACCAGTTGATGTCACTAAAATGAAACGCATAATTAATAATGATTATAAAACACACACGCACAGGTGCCCACGCACGTACACACACACGCACACGCATATATATATATATATATATATATATATATATATATAACGTGACATTTATAACACACACACACACAGAGAGAGAGAGAGAAGAGACTATTTGATAACACTAACTAATTTACCTTGTTTCCTCTTGTTGTTGACAACATCGTCGTTTCTCTAAAGTACCACAACATTCGGTGAACGTTTCTTCCTCAAATAACATCGGACAGTAAATATAGCTATTGTTGTTAAAACGTTCTGACGTCATACATTGTCTACCTGAGATAAATAAGATTTAATTAGCATTAGCCGCACTAATTAATTATATCAGACAGCTATACCTATTTGTAATATACTAACTAGTCTATTTATGTAGAACTTAGAACACGTTTTAATTAAAATATAAATATGAAGCGCTTTCTAGCAAATTAGGTTTAATAAAGCGCTATTTAAAATATTATTATTATTATTATTATTATTATTATTATTAAACTATGTCACTAACATGTTAGTTGCTAAAAATATGAAATGAATATTAAATTGTTTCGATGGACGCGAAAATGAATTTAGCCATTTAATTTTTCTATAAAACAACTTATAAAACTGAACAGAAATGGAAAATATACGATCGTATAGAACGATGGTCTATCTAGTCATCTGTCGGGAGGGGGGGGGGTCCTTTAACGGTCGCATTATTAACTGATTATACTGTTGTAGAGGTAACCAGAAATGGCCTTAATATGGTCATTATATATATATATATATATATATATATATATATATATATATATATTATATATATATAACATAGGAATAAATGATAGGATAAATGTATCAACTACGAAGGGGTTACAAAATGGAAGCAAAATTGAATGATGAGTCTTGACCGATAAAAAATGACATCTGCTTCGAATCACCGAGAAATAATCTCCTAACGAGGCATCATAGACCATCCATGGCCATATCCTTCGAAAAGAGGATACCGTAAGAAACTAGAAATGTCTCTTTACAAATACCAATCCAAAGAAAAAAGTGAAGAATGAAATTTCATCAATAGACAGCCAAGCCGGTATTTGAACCCGTGTGGTGGAGATCTGGGGCCAAAGCTCGCTATTGGTTATGGCCACCCAATGCTGATTTTGTCCTAGTTTTTGAGGACCCTCAAGCGACCCCTAAGTCACAGCGTTCTGGTACTGAGCAAAATATGGCACGTGACTGTAGCCGCGTCATTAGCGAAATAGCTGCGCTCCAGAACACATACTGGAAAATCCTTCTAGAGCGGCAAGAGTCGCAGTTAGTGACCATCGTGTGCCACGTTAGCGAAGATCTGATGAACATCTCTACAACATCCGGCCACTCGACCGAAGTGCTAACCACTCGAAGAACACACAGAAATGGGCAAAGTTCTTAACGAACACACGGAAATGGGCAAAGTTCTTAACGAACACACGGAAATGGGCAAAGTTCTTAACGAACCATTTACGTGTCTGAGAGAAGATCGGCAACAGGAAAATGACGGTTAATTGAGAAACTAATAATGGATTGTCGACTATTGGTGCCATTGTCAACCAAATCGTGTACCTTGTTGCCATTTCTCCAGCTGCTCCCGAGTCAGGTTTCTTTCAGTGAAGTACGAGTATTGTAACTCTCTGCAAGAACAACAACAACAATAATAATAATATTAACAACAATAACAAATACAAAAGAGGTCAATATAGGTTTAAGGGGTCATTCAGGTTCATCAACTTAGCAGTGGAAAGTATAGTGAACTTTATAAACCTGGATTCTAAACGAATAACGATGAAAGGCTAACATTTACACCCTCTGGCGACGATTATGGTTTCAATTGAATATTTGAAGGAGCGTTTTTTAAATATATATTATGGATGTGAGCCACCTTTCTCGCTGTGGTGTGTTTAATATCGGTGATCTTAAAACCGATTATAATAAAAGGTATAATGAGTTCAATTAACTTACCTTTCTGTTTCTGGTAAGACTGGAGTACTGGCTGACACTAGAAACATAAAATATCTATATTATAGAGACAAATAACATAAATCTGGTTGTTGTTTGGCCTTTTATAGTTATTGTTTGTACGGCAGACGACATGACATATGAACGTCTCGCTCTCTCTCTCTCTCTCCGTGTGTGTGTGTCTCTCTCTCTCTCTCTCTCTCTCTCTCTCTTGTGTGTGTCTCTCTCTCTCTCTCTCTCTCTCTCTCTCTCTCTCTCTCTCTCTCTCTCTGTGTGTGTGTGTGTGTGTGTCTCTCTCTCTCTCTCTCTCTCTCTCTTGTGTGTGTGTGTCTCTCTCTCTCTCTCTCTCTCTCTCTGTCTCTCTCTCTCTCTCTCTCTCTCTCTCGTGTGTGTGTCTCTCTCTCTCTCTCTCTCTCTGTGTGTGTGTGTATGTGTTTTCTTTGTGTGGGGGAGGGGTATGCGCACACGCACACGACAACCAGTTCCTTTGTAGTACGTACCTGTGCCGATGATTCTAAGAATAAAAAACAAAGGACAATAATTTCTGGCATCTAATGTTTCCATGACAACACAGATTAAAGCTTAGCACCTGAAAGGTAACATGCCAAAGATAGTCTTAGTCAAAATAGACCAATAATAATAATAATACTTAACTATCTCATATATAGACATACGTATATACATGTAAACACACACACACACACGCACACACACACACACACACACACAAACACACACACTCACACATACTCACTCACTCACTCACTCACGCACACGCACACATACTCACTCACACACACACGCACACACACACACACAAACACACACACACAAACACACACACTCACACATACTCACTCACTCACTCACTCACGCACACACACACACACACACACACTACTCACTCACACACACACACACACACACACATATATATATATATATATATATATATATATATATATATATATATACGGACGAATGGGTGGGTAGAATGTCAATCTAAAATTGGAAAATACCAGGAAGGTATTAGATCGGCATTGACCGAAATAACTGAACTGAGATCTGATTGCGTCATTGTTGTCGTCATTATTGTCGTCATTATTGTCGTCATTGTTGTCGTCATTGTTGTCGTCATTATTGTCGTCATTATTGTCGTCATTATTGTGGTCATTGTTGTCGTCATTATTGTCGTCATTATTGTCGTCATTATTGTGGTCATTGTTGTCGTCATTTTTGTCGTCATTGTTGTCGTCATTATTGTCGTCATTATTGTCGTCATTATTGTCGTCATTATTGTGGTCATTATTGTCGTCATTATTGTCGTCATTATTGTCGTCATTATTGTGGTCATTGTTGTCGTCATTATTGTCGTCATTATTGTCGTCATTATTGTCGTCGTCGTTATTATTGTCGTTATTATTGTCGTCATTATTGTCGTCATTATTGTCGTCATTATTGTCGTCGTCGTCATTATTGTCGTCGTCGTCATTATTGTCGTCATTATTGTGGTCATTATTGTGGTCATTATTGTGGTCATTATTGTCGTCATTGTTGTCGTCATTATTGTCGTCATTATTGTCGTCATTATTGTCGTCATTATTGTCGTCGTCGTCATTATTGTCGTCATTATTGTCGTCATTATTGTCGTCATTATTGTCGTCATTATTGTCGTCATTATTGTCGTCATTGTTGTCGTCATTATTGTCGTCATTATTGTCGTCATTATTGTCGTCATTATTGTCGTCGTCGTCATTATTGTCGTCATTATTGTCGTCATTATTGTCGTCATTATTGTCGTCGTCGTCATTATTGTCGTTATTATTGTCGTCATTATTGTCGTCATTATTGTCGTCATTATTGTCGTCATTATTGTCGTCATTATTGTCGTCGTCGTCATTATTGTCGTCGTCGTCATTATTGTCGTCATTATTGTCGTCATTATTGTCGTCGTTATTGTCGTCATTATTGTCGTCGTCGTCATTAATGTCGTCGTCGTCATTATTGTCGTCATTATTGTCGTCATTATTGTCGTCATTAATGTCGTCGTCGTCATTATTGTCGTCATTATTGTCGTCATTATGGTCGTCATTATTGTCGTCGTTATTGTCGTCGTTATTGTCGTCATTATTGTCGTCATTAATGTCGTCGTCGTCATTATTGTCGTCATTATTGTCGTCATCATTGTCGTCATTAATGTCGTCATTATTGTTGTTTTTAACATTCAATTGATGTTACAGGACCAATTCCCATCTAATAAGGATTTCAGAAGCTTGCACCGTGTGCCCTCGGTATGGTCCAAACTACATTTCCTTGAAGTGACCTTTAGAAACTATTGGATGGCGGAAGATGTATTGCGTGATGTTGATAATGTGATGTTGATAATGTGATGTTGATAATGTGATGTTGATAATGTGAATTCGCACGCCATTGTGTTATTAAAATAGCTAATATATGTCAGGTAGGCAGTGGAGACAATGACTGGACGATAACTCTTAGGAGGAATCACATCCAATTATACGACAATGTCAATCTGATATAATTGACTGACCACCATTCACTTTCAAACTGTATTCGAAAACAATACTTTTGAAGGGCAAAAGTGGGTCAAGTCAGTTAGAATATGTAATTATATGAATCGAATTTAGGCGTCATGTTTACGGATAAACGAAAGGAAATATGACATACGAATATCGGGAATCCGTTACTGAAGCAAAAGTCTTCTATATAATAATGCATATTTATATACCGCCAGAACCAAGTAACCCTGTTCTGAGGCGCTTTACAATATTAGTATCCCCGACTCAGACCTGTTTCGATTCAGCACACATCTCAACTTCCAAGGGAGCATACAACGCATACTGCCATTAAAGGCGTAAAGCGTTACTCAAACACATAGCCATCGCGTCCTGTCAGGTTCTCATTTTTATGGATGAGTGAATCAGTCGCCACATGACGGCATTGCAGCTCACCGAGCCTCGAACCCGCGACCCTTCGCTACGAGTCCTACGCTCTAACTAATTGCGCTATAACGACTCGATTCTGTTTCTGCGAATGCAAATTGCAAGTCAGCTGTGATGATGGTTCTCGTTCGACTTGGTAAGTCGCACACACTCGAAGGGAGACACAACCTGTAGGAAAACATCCGACAGGCTGAAGTAACTCGGCTCGATTTGCACCTTCGACCAGGAGGTTTGCAACGGCGCACGCTAACCATTGAGTTATAGGAGCCCTCGTATCTCATTCCAGTAACATTACGACGATATCATTATCGGGCTTAATACGACGAAAACATCACGTGATGTCCGATCGGATGACGTAGAAATCCCGAGCCAATTCTGACAGTATTAAGCATTGTGTGTTGTTCCCGATCCGGTTACGACAAGGTCTGACAGAATCCGATGCCGTGCTGTGTTCAGTGTTCTTCTTGCTGTTCTCGCTGTTCCTTTTGTAGTTGTTCCTGCTGTTGGCAGTCCGTTATAGGCTACTTCGTAGTCAGATACTATTGCAGGTGCCAGTGTCTCGGCTCAAGTCATATGGTGATTGTGCATTTAGTGTTGCAGCCCCCAATTTGTGGAATAAGTTGCCGGCAAATATTAGAAATTCGTCGTCTCTTGGAAATTTTAAGTCTCTTCTAAAAACACACCTATTTAAGGTCGCTTTCACAGATAAATAATTATTATCTTTTAAATCATTACAGGGTTTTTACAGACATTATTTATTATTAAATTACATATTATTTGTACAGCGCCTTTGAATGGCTCCTGCTAGTAAGGGCGCTTTATTAAATATACATTATTATTATTATTATTATTACTTCCTGTCGGCATAATGTCCGCTAATGGCCGTAAGTTGATGGTCTTTTGTGGAATGTTGTTCTCCTAACGAAGGCCATTATATAGGATATTGGTCTTACAATGGCTACAGATAGGACACGTGATATCATCTATACGATATATCAATGACGAGTGTTTATCCCAGGACAATGTCACTGTAACAGTAGCGTGTTGGACCACAGATCGCTACCACCCGTGTTCGAATCTCGGCGTGGGCATATCAGAAGGCTGTTTCATCTTTGACTCCGTTTCATTGCCTATGGAGGTCGCTCGGCCCATTTAGCCTACCTTGTGCACAAAAGTAGCCGTAAAACACTAATCGTCAATCATCATCATCAATCATTATCAATGTATCTTGTACGAAACAAATCTTGTATTCTTATATTATTTCCGTCATCATTGTGTCGGGCATGACATCACGATGGTCGCATCACCATCACCAGTAGCAGCACTAGCAACAGCAACAACAAAAATTACATCACCATTACCAGTAGCAGCAGTAGCAGCAGTAGCAATAGTAGCAGCAGTAGCAACAGTAGCAACAGTAGCAGCAGTAACAAGAACAACACAGTAACAATAGCTGCAGCACTAGGAACAGCAGCGACAACAATTGCAGCACCACCACAGCAGCAACAATAGCAACAACAACAACGGCACCACCAATAGCAACAACAACAATACTTGTAAAAACAACAACATCATCAGCAACAAGATAAACATTAGCAGGAACAACAGCAACATCAACAACAACAACAACAGAAGCAACAATTGTTGTTGTAGTTTACATAAACAGGACTATTGTGAGTACATGTTCTACTAATATTATAGATAACAAGTTAGGGGTGGCTGAGTAAGTGAATTAGTCAGTCAGTCAGTCAGTCAATCAGTGAGATATGTTATAATATCAATAATATAATATGGAACATCTGCCGCCAAATCGAGGAGCTTTGCGAATTGATATTGTTCTTGGCAGAAAATAAAGAACAAAGGTTCAATCGTCAACACGCTATACACACCAATATAACCATAACAATCTAGTAATGGGCCAATAACGAATGAGTTTGTAATAATAATAATAATAATAATAATATATCTTTATTTCAGACTCTCAGTCCATAGTAATACAATACAAGTAACTAATTATCACAGTAAAAAAAGAGATTATGTACAATATCAGACAGGTCATTTTACATAACATCACATTAAAAAACAAAACAAGTTATCAGTGGGACATAAACATAATTATAACAGAGAATATACTGATAATAGAATATTATTTGCGAGTGTGTAAAGTATTAAACTAGTAGCCCGAGATAAGAGAAGACAACGGAACAGAAGATAAGACAACACTCATAATAATACTATTTGAACTGGACTGAAGCCTATAGATAACGTTTGTAATATATTTCCTTGGTAATTCATCTAAGGCAGGTATGTCATAACAAACATTTCACTTGCGCTACAATGTTTATCAAGTTTCACTAGTCACCTAAGGCTATTTTTATAGTCTACATATATATTTTTCATAAGGGTTACAGAAGAATCATACCAGAATTGTGCACAGTATTATTTTTCCGAGCCGTTGATCAACGACATATCGTTATGTCGTTATGACTTTAAATATATCTCTACATGAGGCATTTTGTTCCCACCAGTGACATAGAGGTCGATTCGCAATGTACCTCGATTAGGCGGGAGATATTCCATATTAGATTATTAATATACTAACATATGTACACAATGCTTTCACACTACATAACTGGATCGAATTAGGTATATTTATGAGATTAAATGGTCTAAGTGTTATATATATATATATATATATATATATATATATATAGAGAGAGAGAGAGAGAGAGAGAGGGGGAGAGAGAGAGAGAGAGAGATTCAGAGAGACACACAGAGAGAGACTCAGAGAGAGAGAGAGAGAGAGAGAGAGAGACTCTGAGAGAGAAGAGAGAGAGAGAGAGAGAGAGAGAGATAGAGAGAGAGACTCAGAGAGACACACAGAGAGAGACCCAGAGAGAGAGAGAGAGAGAGAGAGAGAGAGAGAGAGAGAGAGACTCAGAGAGAGACCAGAGAGAGAGAGAGAGACTCAGAGAGAGAGAGAGAGAGAGAGAGAGAGAGAGAGAGAGAGAGAGAGACAGAGAGAGAGAGAGAGAGAGAGAGAGAGAGACTCATAGACAAACAGAGAGAGAGAGAGAGATACTGAGAGAGAGAGAGAGCGAGAGAGAGACTCAGAGAGAGAGAGAGAGAGAGAGAGATAGAGAGCTTATATTGCTGACTGTTTACTACTTGTGTGAAAAGCACGCTACGACCCTAATGACTTAACGTTCAAGATTTCTGGGACTAGTTTAAGAATATTTTTTCGTAAAATCGTCAATTCCCTGCAAAGTGAAACCGTTTGGAATAAATGAATCAATTGATTTAGGATTTATTGTGTATGGCTTGTTTGACACATATTGGAGTTGTATGCTAACACTGAATGTCGTAAATGTCAGCATACACCCCACACACACACGCACGCACACACGCACGCATACAATGACAACACTCATTGTGCACAAGACAATGATCTATACAATATGCCGTGTAAACACCTCCCCATACAAAGCATACAAATAATGATAAGGTGGCAGCACGCTGGAACACTTACGCCCATATAACAATTAGCATCATACAATGTGTATAAATCAAAGTTTACGCCCCTTTATCAACCAATAATCACGTGTCGTCTTGTTTAACAACGCCGTTGGTAACACTTCCGGGGGACGTATACCCGAGGGAAAGAAATCCGAAACATACGGGTATTGTTCGGTTTCGAACCGAGAACCTGGAGCGCAGTGTTCTAACTACTATGCCATCGGAACACCCTTCCAACTTCAGTTAAAGCTTGACCTTGGCTTGTTCGATCCGAAGTACCGGAGATCTGTGGCCTAGCACGTTACCGATTTGGCAACGAAGACGCTCCCACTGAATACATCCTACACAGCTGCAGAGAGTAGGTGATGATTCGAAACGGAGTGCTCTCGTCGTGTAGTCTATACCTTTACGACTGAGCCACAGCAATCGAACAATAACAATAATAACATAGAAAACCCGGTCTGGCTGCGGGTGTATATCAGCTGCAACAGCAACAAGAACAATAACACAACTATGTTCCACCGATGAATCAGCCAGACGGGGCTCGAAACTCTGTACTCAATCATGATGGTATAACACTCCCTCCTCCTCCCTCCCCCCATTATGGCGTGATACTGATGATAAGGTAGAGGTCACTGAACTGGAGATGTACCTGTAGCATCTTTATCTCTCAGTGCAATCTTCGTCATAAACAACACAAAATGACGGTCGGTGGCTCCATTGATTTCCTTCGCTTACCTGATAACTGAGTCGTTGTCGTCGCTGTTGTTGTTGTTGTTGTCGTCGCTGTTGTTGTTGTTGTTGTTGTTGTCGTCGATGTTATTGTCGTTGTTGTTGTTGTCGTCGCTGTTGTTGTCGTTGTTGTTGTCGCTGTTGTTGTCGTCGCTGTTGTTGTCGTCGTCGTTGTCGTCGCTGTTGTTGTCGTTGTTGTTGTCGTTGCTGTTGTTGTCGTTGTTGTTGTCGTCGCTGTTGCTGTCGTTGTTGTTGTCGTCGCTGTTGTTGTTGTTGTTGTCGTTGTACTCGTTGTTGTTGTCGTCGCTGTTGTTGTTGTTGTTGTTGTTGTCGTCGCCGCTGTTGTTGTTGTTGTTGTCGTCGTTGTCGTCGCTGTTGTTGTCGTCGCTGTTGTTGTCGTCGCTGTTGTTGTCGTTGTCCTCGTTGTTGTCCTAGTTGTTGTCGTTGCTGTTGTTGTCGTCGTCTGTTGCTGTCGTTGTTGTTGTCGTCGCTGTTGTTGTCGTTGCCGTTGTCGTCGCTGTTGCTGTCGTTGTTGTTGTCGTCGCTTGTTGTTGTCGTCGCTGTTGTTGTCGTTGTTGTTGTCGTCGCTGTTGTTGTCGTCGTGTTGTCGTCGCTGTTGTTGTCGTCGCTGTTGTTGTCGTCGTTGTTGTTGTCGTTGCTGTTGTCGTCGTCGTGTTGTCGTCGCTGTTGTTGTCGTTGCTGTTGTTGTCGTTGTTGTTGTCGTTGCTGTTGTCGTCGTCGTTGTTGTCGTCTGTTGTTGTTGTTGTCGTTGTTGTTGTCGTCGCTGTTGTTGTCGTTGTTGTCGTCGCTGTTGTTGTCGTCGTTTCTGTTTTTTCGTTGCTGTTGTTGTCGTTGTTGTCGTCGCTGTTGTTGTCGTCGCTGTTGTTGTCGTTGTTGTCGCTTTGTTGTCGTCGCTGTTGTTGTCGTTGTTGTTGTCGTCGCTCTTGTTGTCGTTGTTGTCGTTGTTGTCGTCGCTGTTATTGTCGTGTTGTTGTTGTCGTCGCTGTTGTTGTCGTTGCGGTTGTTGTTCTCGTCGCTGTTGCTGTCGTTGTTGTTGTCGTCGCTGTTGTTGTCGTTGTTGTCGTCGTTGTTGTTGTCGGCTCTGTTATTGTCGCTGTTGTTGTCGTTGTTGTCGTCGCTGTTGTTGTCGTTGTTGTTGTCGTCGCTGTTATTGTCGTTGTTGTCGTCGTTGTTGTTGTCGTCGCTGTTGTTGTCGTTGTTGTTGTCGTCGCTGTTGTTGTTGTTGTCGGCGCTGTTGCTGTCGTTGTTGTTGTCGTTGTTGTTGTCGTCGCTGTTGTTATCGTCGTTGTTGTTCTCGTCGCTGTTGTTGTCGTCGTTGTTGTTGTCGTCGCTGTTGTTGTCGTTGCCGTTGTCGTCGCTGTTGCTGTCGTTGTTGTTGTCGTCGCTTTTGTTGTCGTTGTTGTTGTCGTCGTTGTTGTTGTCGTTGTTGTCGTTGTTGTCGTCGCTGTTGTCGTCGCTGTTGTTGTCGTCGTTGTTGTCGTCGCTGTTGTTGTCGTTGTTGTTGTCGTCGTTGTTGTTGTCGATGCTGTTGTTGTCGTCGCTGTTGTTGTCGTTGTCGTCGTCGTTGTCGTCGCTGTTGTTGTCGTTGTCGTCGTCGTTGTCCTCGTTGTTGTTGTTGTTGTTGTTGTTCTCGTCGTATTTATACTTTTATCTCAACCGCTATATCGGGCGGGAGGGTGGGCACACACACACACACACACACGCACGCACGCACCCCCCCCACACACACAAACAACAGGAAATAAGATTCTTTGCTCAGCACATACCGATAAATCGCACAGAAATATTAACCCTCTCCGTCAGTTTCAAGTTGACACTTCGGCAAATGTCGCACAACTAGAAACTCGTAGCGGGGTTGGCCACAGATTTATAGCACCTGGGTTCAAATCCGGTCTGTGCTATGTCCGACGGATGTTTCATCTTTCATTTCGCCTCCTTACCTTTGAGGGTCGCTCCGTCCATTAGGTATACCGTGCCCTGAGATACAGGTCTCAATCACCATTAAGAGTACGGCCCTCCTCCGAAACCTTCCTGATAGTCCATTGTTGAATTAGTAAAATATAGCCTTTAGAAAACTCACATAAACAATGGCCTGGTAGTGATTATTTATCAAATATGCTTATTTCTGTTTATTTATTTTGGCGCTAATTAATTCCAACTCTAGTATGCGGGGTCCGTACGCAGCTGGACATTTGAAATCCAAGACTATTCAAGGCTATTTAAAACAATTAATTCAAGGCTGTTATATTCTGTGCGTTGGCTTTCCTGACGCCAGCAATGACGTAGCCTTTCATCCAACTATCACTGGCCAACAACTGTTATTCGTCACGACAATTGACCACAATTAAATTCAAGACGTTTCAAGGCTATTTGTTAAATTCAAGGATTTCAATGTCTTGAATTTAGTCCAATCAAATTCAGGGCTTTTCAATGCCGCACTCACCCCCCACCCCTCCTCCCATACGAATCCTGAATATATTTCGACGCCCAGTACTCCGCGCGACGAATGTGACAAAAGACGCGTGTCAAAATGACATCCGTTTGACGGCTGAGACGAGGACCTGTATTAGTAAACCGCGCGGGCTAAACCAACCACCGTCTTATTGTCGGCGCAGTTGGTGCAGTTGGCACCGACACGGGGTCAGGGTCAAAAGCTAATCCCGACATTTGCTGCTCGCAACCGAACCTATAGACGACGAACATCGGGAGTTACCTGTTAGTGCGCCGACGCCGCATCGCCGACTAATACCAACCGGAATCGTCAAACCACTTACCTGTCCTGGCAACGAGCTCTATCTCCGGAATCATTCGCTAAATCCGAAATCCGGACGGCTATATGGGATCTTCGCGTCGTCGACGTCGTGGCTTCATCGCCAGATATCGGCCGCAAAAGATCAAATACGTATCGTCCGTCCTTTGGCGCACGGATGCTAACCACGTCTGCGTCAACGCCGTTTGACGTATATAGCCAGCCGGTGTCGCCCCCTGGTGTCCGTACATAGAGGAGCGACGGGCTATAGAAATCAATAATCGCTCGAAACGACTGACTACGGTAGCCCGAATCTGTCGTCGACGACGAAGGTGTCACGATGGCTCCGTATTTAAGCCAGCGTAGGTGATGATTGACGCTTTACGGCCACCTTTGTGTACATGTTAGGCTAAATGGTAATGAAGCGAAGTCAAAGATGAAACACCCTTGAGATACGCCAGCGTAGAAGATATATAGATAAACGGACGGGCAGGATATAGATCTAATTACCTTCCGGGGGGAGTAGGGGGAGGAGGGATAAGGGGGGGGAGTTTTCAAGCACCCGCTGGAAGCATATTAATGGTTAGGCGTCAATGTGAGAGCGTCGTCGGGCAGAAAACTAGACATGTAAACAGGTAGGATAGACAGGTAGACAATTAGACAGACACATTCCTCCCCCCTTCCATGGGCTGTGGGGTGGGATGATTCGTAATAATGATGATGTTCGTGAAGTAGGGTTGGGAGGGGGGTCGGCATGGAACTTATTATACGACACTTGATATCACATTTTATTTGATATAGATTTTCTTTTCATCTAGAATGTATGTATATTATAATTAGTGAGTGCCTAAATAGAAATTATAAATACAATATGAATTAAAATATTTAATCTATGTAATGTATTCACTAATTATTATTTTAAGCGTGGGCGTGTGTGTGTGTGTGACACCTTCTCCTTTTCAACACTGTGTTAGTTTATAGGTTATAATTGTACATTTGTTATAATTGTAATTCTTCACCGGAGTGCCCTCTATGGGATATAGTTTGAACTACAAGAAAATAAACTTATTGGGATGTACAGAAGCATACAAGGTTATTATGTAAGCACAGAATTATTATTTTTAAATACAGTATAAGCGTCTTTTAATGGTTTCTCTCAGTAAGACTAAATCTGCTTTATTATTATTATTGTCCCATATGATCATCTATCGGGGTACATCCCATTGTGATCCACTGATGTTATTAACTTTAACATGCTAGTAAGGACAGTTTATTCTGTAGTAGTATAATTGAATGTTATTTATAGTTGTAATGAGCATAATAGCAGCCACCCATCGGTATAGATGTTCTAACATTAGTTCCATGACCCCTTTACTGTTGCTGTTCAGCTCCCACGAGAGAGAGAGGGGGAGCTGTGAGAGTGAGAGAGACACTGTGAGAGTGAAAGAAAATGTGAGAGATAGAGATAGACTGTGAGAGAGAGGGACACTGTGAGAGAGAGATAATATGAGAGTGAGAAAAAAACTCTGTGTGTGTGTGAGAGATAGAGAGAGACTGTGTGAGAGAGAGAATGTGAGAGAGAGAGAGAGAGAATATGAGAGACAGCGACTATGTGTGTGTGAGAGCATATAGTTCACCGACCTTTTTCAGTGCACTCGTTGTCATTAGCCTAATATTCCTAATTCTAATAGCGAGCCGAGTCGGTAAAAAATGTGGATATAAAGACGGGAAGCAGTTCTTCCGCCTCTAATGATAGCAGGGTCATTCAGACCGAAGCGCCACCTAGCTGAAAGCCTAGAAACTACAGTTGACACAAATAACCTAACGAATAGTACGTGACACCCACGAGACTAAAATAGCAATCGGAGGTCAAATGACTAGACACTGGGAAGAAAGGAAAATTGCTGGATGATGATGACACTAATAGTCATGACTGCCTGGAACTATCTGGAGTCAGGAAGTTATATTTGATAGGTTACTATAAATATGTTTGATGTCTTCTACTCAAGGTCACCCGCTGATTGGTTGAAGAATGTCTTGGGTGTTACAGAACTTGTAAATAACATTGTTTTATATTTATAATGATACTGGCTCTGTGTGTACATTTATGTTATCTTTCTACAAACAATAAGTCTAGCACTTTAATTGTTGACTTCAACCTAATATATATATATATATATATATGTGTGTGTGTGTGTGTGTGTGTGTGTGTGTCGAGTTGTTTAACCTTGGCGTTGTTCACTTCCGAGACCTATAGCCGAGGGGCAGTTCCCTCAGGGAATATATCCCACAAACGCAGGTATTGGCCGGATTCGAACTCACGAACTGGATATATGCAGTACAGATTTACATGTGTATGCTTAATGTGAGGAGAGTGAGTGAGTGAGTCGATGGGAGAGTGAGTGAGTATATGGGAGGGTAAGTCGATGGGAGTGTGAGTGAGTGCATTTAGCCGCGATACTAATAACATAAAAATATTATGGAAAATACGCCTGTGGGACAACATCCCAGATGAAACATCCCACAGATACTAATGACCCAGGGACTCGAACGCCATCCTTTGGGTCTGCGGTGTAGTGTTGTATCAACTGTGCTATGGGGTAATATAATGACAATTATATGACCATTCTCACTGTAGTCAAATATCCAAATTATGAGATAGGGTTAATGATTTTATGAAACCACCAAAAAGTATTTGGAAAACTACCTGCACCTGTTGATCCCAGCTAGAGTCAAATACACATCAGAGTAGTTTTAATACTCAAGTTTTCGGGGATGTTATATTCAAAATGGAGAATATTTTTTAGTCTCCCCAAAACCTTATTTTATTGTAATCATCTGATTATTAGAGAATGTGAAAAGCGTCGGACCTGTCGGACAAATAACTGCCGGTTCGTTTTATGTTCTACACAAGTACGAATATTTAGGTTTCTGGTGACTTTGGTGAGATGATGATTTTGAGATTTTTTAGTCTCCCCGAAACCTTATTTTATTGTAATCATCTGATTATCAGAGAATGTGAAAAGCGTCGGACCTGTCGGACAAATAACTGCGCGGTCCGATTTTTATTTCAAATGATCAGACCTACAGTCCAGCAGTTGCCGAGGTCCATACCGTATATACTCGCGTATAAGTTGACCCGGCAGATAAGTCGAGGCCAATTTTTTACCCTGTAATTCTTTCCTCAGGCATATGCTCACCGTATAAGTCGAAGTCAAGTATTGACGTAAAATCCCTCAAAATTGGAATCATTGTCGTCATTCGAGAAAAAGTTGACCCAGTCATTCAAACTCATGGTGGTAGTAAGTGCGTCGTGAATATCAATTTCTTCACCGGCAGCGACACACAAACACACACACACAGAGAGAGAGAGAGAGACACACACACACACACACACACACAAGATTTGGCTTTGATGTTATGACTAATATAAATAAACAAATTTGTCACACCAAACACGCT
This sequence comes from Paralvinella palmiformis, assembly GCA_025642065.1. NCBI lineage: Eukaryota > Metazoa > Annelida > Polychaeta > Terebellida > Alvinellidae > Paralvinella > Paralvinella palmiformis. The sequence continues at coordinate 370,744 of JAODUP010000576.1, read as the reverse complement.
TGCTTCACTGGCAGCGATACACACACACGCACATACAGAGGGAGAGAGACACTGCAACACACACAGAAAGAGAGAGACACACACACACGATTTGGGTTGAATCCTATAGTGTTGTGTGGCATGTTTCCTTAAGCTGGCAGGAAATATGATGCGCGTAGAAGTCGAGGTGCTTCTGGGAACTCCCTTTTCACTCCCCAAAAATCGACTTATACGCGAGTATATACGGTAATTACAGTTGTCCATAACTAATCATTCACCATTGATGACTGAGTGAGTGTGTGGGAGTGTGCGTGCATGCGCGCGCACGTGCAATGTCTGACAAAAACCTACATTGTGTAGGACCTGGTGTCTGACAGATTTTCTGCAGGATCCACCAGTGTTCTGAGTCTGCAGGACCTATGTCTGACTCTGGATTACAATGTAATCGGAAAGACATTTGTGAGATAATTTACCAACAATCTGGTAATAAGACTCCCATCAAAATAATCAATATTAGTTTGCTTTTCCCTTCAAAACAGTGGGTGGGTGGGTGTTAATTGGGCTAGACAAGGGGATCAGTTCCATTGTATACCTCATAGAGCACGTTTTCCAGCAATTTCCCCGACTCAGCCTGACATGACATAAAAATCTCGCAAAATAATAATACGTGACATTTTCATAGCGCCCTAGATGTTTTTCCACCAATCATTGTCCATTATTGTCCACCGATCATTGACCTTTACTGTCCACCAATCAGAAGCCATTATTGTCCATCAATCATAGGTCATTGTTGTCCACTGAATATTGGCCATTATTGTCCACCGACCATTGATCATTATTGTCCACCAATCATTGTCCATTATTGTCCACCGGTCATTGTCCATAATTGTGCATCAATCATTGACCAGTATTGCCCACCAATCATTGTCCACCAATTATTGACCATTATTGCCCACCAATCAATGTGCACCAATCACTGACCACCAATCATTGGGCATTACTGTCCCCCCAATTATTGTCCATTGTTACCTGCCCTCCAATCTTTGTCCACCGATCATTGTCCATTGTTGTCCCCCCCAATCATTTTCCTTTAAAGGGGATAATAATACTGTAAAGCGTCTTAGAGCAGCTATCTAGCCAAATAGGGCGCTATATAAATGTCACATATTATTGTTATTATAATTGAATGAAGTTTGGGTCGTTATTTTTAATTCGCAGTATTTTCTGATAATTATTTTCCAGTAATTATCAGAATATTCCTGCAATTATCAGTATTTGTTACTGTCCCAGGAAACATGACTTCTCTCAGTAAAGTGACTAATATAAATGTGGAAAGCCTGGCCCCATTACGACATGGTACAGTGTACCACAGAAGCCGATATAATCCAGAAGATGCTGGCCCCCATTTATTTGGACCGGAGGTTTTTTTGGTGATTTTCCTAAGTAAGTCTGCTCAGAATCCTTCCACGTCAGCCAGGGACTGTCTCAAAAACTTGAACAAGAGATCATTATCATATCAAACTTTGAATGCCACACCGAACACATACCAACAATAAAAGATCTTAAATAAGTACACGCTGGAAAAACTGAACCTGTTGGGAGAGAAACTGGAGGAGGGAGACAGAGAGAAGTGAATCACAAACCAGTGTCCTGGAATAATGTTGTGCAAGAATCTACTCTCTTCTTGGGAGGCAGAATCCAATACAGGAAACAAATTTCACTCCATGACTATTATAAACAGACTTGGAGTGAATTCAATTCCGGAATTCGGATCAATTATTTAAAAAAAAATGGAATTGATAAATATTTAATTGGAATTGAAGTTTCCTACAAACAAATTAAATCTACAAATTAATTTACCATTTAATTTTTTAATTCAGAAATATTTCTTCCATGCCAATCCTATTTGGAATATAAACTACTCGAAGTAGATAAAAAAGAGTTGGTAAAAATGGAATTGATGTTTGAAATTGATAAATTTGATGTGAAATTGACCAAATGGAATCATCGTCGTTAGCGATACTGCTACAGATCATCATTCTATTTCTATTTAAATCATTATGATGATGATGATGATGATTGATGTTTTACAGCCACTTTTGTGCACATCGTAGGCTAAATGGGCCGAATATTTAAATCATTACGTTATGTCATCTAAGTAAAAATACAACAAATTATTGATATAGAGTGTTCTGTTTATTCTCATATTTCATCTTCTCAAATGGAGGCTGTTCTGTTATTTATCAAACTATTGGTAAATGGGACACTAATTGTTAAAAGAGGAAATATTACAATAACATTCTATTAAGAAAACAACAACGACATATAAACAAGAAAAACAGTGACTCACAAACCATTTTAGGACAATTTTATGTACCATGGATACTCTAACAATGGCATCCCACTGTAATGAACCAATTCAACTCTGAAAACAATAATAAAGGAATTAGATACACTTGTTTTTGATGGATTGTTTTCCTTCGCCTCGCCATTGGTCAAAACAGAGACATAATTATGGGTGACAGGTGACTCCGCAGGAAAAATACCCACAAACACAGGAATAAGCCGGATTTAGACCCATGACCTGGAGGTTTGCTTTGTAATACTCATCACTGCACTACCGTTGTTTGTGTAAAGATGGACAATAATGTTATGATTGTAAAATTTGTTTCACATTTACGGTGTTAAAATGTTAAAATCTGGTGAGTGTCAACCGTAAATACAACAGAAATGATTAGCCATTGTTATTTATCTGTCAGAAGAAGCAACTCTCCACTGCCATTAGCAAATGACAAAAGGGATATTCAAGAATTTTGACACAGTCAACCTTTTTTTTGGAGGGGGGGATTATAATGAAAAGGCATTGGCTCAGTATAGTTGGCCTCAAGAATGTAACATTTATCTATTGTTTTAAATTAATTACAGTTATGTGTTAGTTTAAAATATAATTGACTGATTGGTTGATTGATGTTTTATGACCACTTTTGTGCACATGATAGGCTAAATGGGCTGAGCGACACCCAAAAAATAAAATTGAAGCCAAGTTAGACTGCGGAGGCACCCTTTTAAAATATAACAGGAATCTCGTAGGAAACATGACTTTGAATTAATCGGGTATACTTTTTTAAACATTTAAGTGAGCACAATTATTATAATAAATGAGCTACATCAATTAATTGTATGGCTTCACTAAACCAGCACAGAAAAACGAAAACATAAGCTGGGACAAAGTGTGGAAGACTTCAGCAATACACAGATAAAATATTATACGGAGTACAGAATATCATACACAGCTTTATAACATCCATATAAGACTCGCAATACTATTCATGTTTGTTTAATTTTTTTCTATATACCATGCAGCCTTTTCAGTAGGGAATAGAGTAGATGACCCCTCACAAAATGTAGCCAGCAGCTCACCTGGGGCTCTCCCCTGAAAAAGTTGGGGGAAAATGGAGTATTTGGTGCATTCTAAACCACTTTTTTGCCAAAAATAAAGTAGCCAATTGATTTTCTGCCAATAAAATAGGTGACAAGTGACTGTAAAATAGATGACTTGTAATGGGTATCATTGGACGTGGGCTGCTATTGAAAAGTCTGCCATGTTCATGTTGTAATGTGACCATGTTTGGTATATAAACAAATCAGTTACATAATTACTGTTAAATAATAAAGTTTTTCTGTCCTCAACAGCTGTTTATGGTTCCTTGAAAACTATACAACACAGTTGTTAATTATTGCTCTTTGCTTTAGTACAGATGATGCCTTCTGGCAAAGCCATATTTGAAAGTTAATTTCAGAGCATAACCAAAGAAATTCTTCCTCATTCGCAAACTGCTTCAGTTACAAAACATTTGAGTCCACGTTTTCTTACATCCACGCTGATGAAGGTCGTCCCTGTGCAGTATGATGTACAGAAATAGTTGGATGTTTGCCATTTGTAACGTCACCAGCTCACTGTCATACTAGAGATTGACTTCTTGCCATCGTCGAACGATAACACATAATGAATATATTGTTAGAGAGAGATTAACAAAGATGTCGTAAAATATGAAGGAGAGCTGTCCAAATACCAAGTGTACAATCTTAAATGTGGCGTGATCTAATATCAGATAATTATAAAAAATTTACTCAGTTTTACCTCTGAATAAGATAATCACAATTTTCAGCTGGTGAGATGACAGCACATCTATCAATGAAAGCAAAGTAAGCATAACAGATAGCACCAGGGGATGGGATTAACATACCAGTAACTGAATCGTGTGATGTCATATCATATCATCTGAACATGGGATGAATTCTGTGCTAAGGAAAATGGTGACACATACTGAGATAACATAAGTTGGGAGAGTACTGGACATTGATGTAAAATATTAAACGAGGCTGCACAATTTTATCAGCAGCTTTACACTTTTATGCAGTTACATTGTTCAATATCAACACACACACACATGAACACACACTTATACACAGGCAGACACTTTCAAACCTAGCCATACACCTTTAAATAAAGCTACACACTTTATGTTCAGCACTTCAACATTATGCAAGTCAGATAAATATAATACATTTTACAACATCGGCCATCATCATATATTATCTTCGGTGTTCTCCTTTTTGGGTACGTTTCTTTTCGGCAGCCTTCCTCTCGACAGCTTTTTGTTTCTGACGTTCCCTGTCTTCTTTGTCTTTCAGCTTCTTATTCTCGTGTTCCTGTTTCATGCGTTCCCGTAGCTCCGTTTCTCTCTCAGACACACTCAAGGCATTTATGTTTTTGGATAAAGCTAACCGTGGTCAAGGACACAGAACATTTATTTACTAGATGCACCTCAAGGTATTTAGTATAATCTAAGTAAGACACATCGGCATCAACTCGAAGACTCTACCGCTCTCACATTTGCCAATGGCTTGATCTTCAATAAAGACCAGTAGTACTAGATTATCAAAAATCACAATATTGTAATTACAGATATTTGGCGTGTTCTTAATTTTGCGAATCTCCACCCATTAGCCATTTCATAGAGCTTTATACTCGTGCATGGTCATTGCATGCTTTATCATAGCACCAACACAGAAATTTGAACAACGATAAACCCGTTAATAATTACCACAATGCATCACTTGTGGGGGAATTTCTAATTACTCCAATGCATCACTTGTGTGTGTGTGGGGGGGGGAAGTCCACACCACTTCATCAATTTTGTTTTAATTTCCTTTACAATAATATGTATTAGTGCATGAATGTGTAGGAACAGGAGCCTTTAATAGTGGCCCTGTATCCAGCATTGCTATTTCGTTGAAAACCAAAGTATGTACCGTGAACAGGTAAATGGCAAACTTAGTTCATGAACCACACATAATCGAAACTCATATTTGCGAGGTCAGTGACTCGGGAATTTTGCCAAAATAGGATTATTGCAAAAATATCTGTTATTACAGTATTTAACATTCAAAATACTTGATGGATCATAACAAGAAGCAAAACGAATTTTTTTTAGAAAAATCAGCAGTTTTACCAGTAACTGCAACTGAAACAAGGAAATCTAATGAAGGAAATGATATACTGTAAAAGTTATATATTGTATTGTCTATAAATATTTTTTTGACAATTTATAATCTTCTGCTGGTTTTGTTATGTTTCCATGACTACAACATGAGCTGTTTGATAGCCCCAAGGTATTATTGTTTTAATTGTAATTCTACACACACTGATCAAGTTGCACTATTTTCTATGATCAGTTTTTGAATGCTGCAGACCGTATATGGTGCTGCTCTGAGGCCTTCAGTGCTCATTCATTTCAGAAAATAGCACAAACCCTCATTACTAGTTATGTTGCCTTTTTGCATTAATAAAAAGGATACTTCCTACCTCTCCTGGATCCACATCGTCATCAGTGCTATGAGATAATAGTCAAGGGTGGCATAATTTGCTACTTCTAATAGATATGCGAAGTATAATTATTGAAACGGTCTGCTTATCAACAGTGTGTGTGTGTGTGTGTGTGTGTGTGTGTGTGTGTGTGTGTGTGTGTGTGTGTATTTTAGGATACATATAATAGAGACACTGTGGCTCAGAACATCAACATCTAAAATATTTAGACCTATACCTCTATATAAATAAATAAAACTATACATACATCAATCTAAACATCTCCACATATCTACACAATTGAAGACCTATACATATCTCTGGACTACTCATCAGCCTGTGGGGCACAGCTAATCTGCTTTTCATATGCAACAAATACATCATGCCGACAGGGAAGGCTACATACAAAAGCGAAAGCACAAGAAAACATACCATTTGACACCACAGCATACAGTAAACAACACCTGAGTGCGTGTGGTTCAATGGTGAATTAGTATATAAACAAGATAACTACCTTGACACCACAGTTTAAGAAATGTCTTCATATAACACACTACGATCTACTCTAGGTAGATATCTATCAATGGTTATTGATGAACACAAGTATTTGAAGTATAATACAGCGAATGACTGCTTGGTTTAGCCTCAGCTACAAATGCCTGGGACATATAGCCATGGGGATAGTTTATGAGGGAACAAGATGATAAGGTTGGCGAAATATCCCACAAAAACACATGATATTTGACCTTCCAGACTCAGACTGCAATGTGTCATAAACTGTACTCCATGCCTGATTCTCAAGAGGTTATGCGTTGTACCAAAGCTAAAGAATTGTTGTCATAGGAAATAATAATATCAGGGAACTTGCAGATTGGTTTGAATGACATTACTGGACTTTCAGATGACAGGTCACGCAACAGACAAAGATGTGTTAATATGACTAGAAGTTTCTTACACCGTTTTCACATTTTTCAACTGGAAATGATTTTGTTTCATCATGACAAACACTAGTCTAGTGACAAGGTAACAGAAGATATCCAGCAGCCATCATTATTTCCCAGATCACAGAATGCCATTGTAAGCGAGTGTCCATCAAATAACTGCTTTCAAATCTATGATGGCAGGCGATAGTTTGGAGTGTCACATGAAATTACCTTTCAAGGGGAGAGTTATTACTAGGGATAATATAAAGGATGCACGGGAAAATTCCCACCGGGGAAATACTCATCAATAAACGGGGAAATTGGACAAATGGCCACCAAGAAAAAAATGAATAAAAGAAATAAACGACAAAATTAAAGTGAATCCTTTTTATTTATTTACATTATGAATCATGATTGCAGTGAACAAATCCCTCAATATCATATAATTGCAATCATAGATACAATCTATAAAGGACAATATAAAACATTGCAATTGATGATATAAAGAAACCTAAAAATGACATGGCTTCAATAAAGGAATCAATTAGTTTTCAACATAGAATAACTTTAATCTTCTATTTTAAGTTTATTGCATTTGATTTATATGGCTTCTAAGGGCTTCAGTTAAATTTCAATAGTAAATAACTTTAACTGATAACATATTTCTTTAATTGGAGGTCATTTGACAAAAATAATAGTGATCGTATTGGGAATGTAATATTTGAAAATGTTGACATTATACTTGAATATTTTAAAGCCAAAAGATTACTATGGAAATGTAAACAAATGATTTGTTTTAGTTCAATGTTTTATTTGGTCGGTATTTGTTCACTCTCCTACTTTTTTGTTGAGCATTTGTCCTACTTTTAATACAATGGGAGCCATCATTAAATAAGATTAATGATTCCCACCATCAATGATTTCATAGAACTTGTGAAACACATACACTGATAAACAACTCAAACAATTGGTTTTCAGACAATTTCCGATGAACAATTCATGCCGTGTTGGCTTATCGAATCTAATGGCAGCCGGTAACAATTACTGCAAATGCCACTGAGTTAAAATGACAGGCTTGCAGATAGAAGATTCGCAACTAGCTAAGATGTCCAAAAAAGGATACACCTCACCATCCGATATGTGTCCATACTGTGCCAATATTGCAGACTTTCTTGCTTTCTCCTCAGTCGTCAGTTCTCGGCTGCTGATCTTCTGACTTTGCTGCTTCTCAACAATGCTATGAAATTGATCAATGACTGTGTTGTTGTCTGAAATGAAAAGTATGCCCCTGTGTGAGCCTAACCAGCTGAGCCCTTACTTTTCAGCAGCATCAGTGTCTGTATCAGACCATTTTCACATTAATATGATTTGTTTTATAAACTTCAGATGAAAACAAAGCTTCTTTTCAGCATTATCCCTTGAGTAAGTTTATCAGCAAATATTTGTACTCAAAAAAGAGAAATAGACTAGATCATGTTACATTAATTACGATGGCTACCATAAAATGACTTACAGATAATCTAAGTACATTTTAGTATTTTGTCACTTGTATATTTGTAAAACATAATCTGTCAAATATATTAATTGTGTGCACAAAAATGAAAAATAAAAATATACACCTTTGTCTGTTATATTAATCTCTGTTGATGGCAACCATAGTTATGCAAAGGTTCAGAATAAAACAGGTCTGTTTAGTGTGGTAAGCTAGAACTGTTTTGAGTTCATGTTTATTTTTGGTTATTGAAAGTCAAACTTAGCCTTATGTTGTTTATGATAATATTTTAATTGTAAATGAATTCTGTGATATGAGGCCTGATTTGTGAAGATGATGGAACTTCAGATATCTAAAGATGTATCTCACCTGGTTGTGTGCACGAGACTACTGTCCTTGTCACTATCAAGACAACCTTGTTATTTCTAAGTTGAATATTTCTTAAAACTGGATAAACCAAAAACCAAAGAGCTCGTAATAATTACGAAGACAAATATACACACAATTAATTGGACATCTTAGTGTAGAAATAATTTCTATCATGTGGAGTGAACACATAAAGGGTGATGCCCACCATCGAGATACTGGACTTACATATGCCAATAAATTATGATGGCACCATGACAAATAAACAGGCTCATTTAATAATCATTTGTGACTGAGATCATTAGATTCTTAACACTCGAAGTACAATAAAACAACTTATTATTAGTCTTCCAGTTTATTTTTGTGTGTGCGAGATTTGGTGGTGAATAGTGTTATTCAGGTTTAAAATTAATAATTTTATTGGTCTTCGTGTTCCTAAAGACAAGCTACACCGTTCGCTGACAATTATGAACATTATTGACAATTAGGTTTTTATAAGATTTGTGTAGGAAATTAAATATTTTCAGGTTTTTCCAGAATGTTTGCCATGATACACTCAAAATGATTCAATGTATTTTTCACCCTATCCCCCGAAAGATTACTACTATTTGGTCACCTTTGACTTCACTTTTCAGGGTTCATAACTTAGTGTTAAACTGTTAGGATGATACCCCGGTAATAATTGTCACTTACCAGTACACCCGTCTTCATTTAATCTTTTACCTCCTGATGATATCTGCCACTTCTTCAGGATTTCATCACAATGTCCTTCAACATCATCTTCCTACACAGAAAATATATGGCTCAAATCCTTGCATGTTGAAAATTTAATCATAGCATGAGAGAGAGTGAGCTTGAGAGAGGGGGGGGAGTCGGAGCTTGAGAGAGAGGGGACGAGAGTGGATGAGCTTGGGAGAGAGAGTAGGAGAGTGAGAGAGCTTGAGAGAGAGAGGGGAAGAGAATGAGAGAGCTTGGGAGAGAGAGAGAGAGCTTGAAGAAGGACTAAATGTGGTGACTACATTATCTAGAGATGTTTTCATTTTATTTGTCATACTGTAGCCAGTCATTAGAATGTTATTAAACGGATCAGAACCTTTATTTAAATTAAGCATAACTAACCACACACACGCGCACACACACACATACACACTCTTGATAATGAAACCTTCAGGTCATTGTCCTGGGGACCTTGAGTATATTCATATAATTATGACTCTTACAATAAAGATGGAGAGTTAACATAGAAAGTTCAGAGAGTATTAAACATTATTTTAGTTCTAAAATGTGAGATTAAGACGTGGGATTACTCTCATTTCATGATCTATGAAACATGATCATGTTTCATGATCTATGAAACATGATCATGTTTCATGATCATGAAACATGGATAACACCCATATACGAGAACACTTATTTCCAGTGTGGACACTTTTATTAAGTGGCTATTCATAACACGTACCCCACCACTCACAGTGGGTAAACAGTAAGAAGTACTCAGAGGGCAGTCAATGCTGGAGTGTATTACGTCCTCGGGGAATACTTAATGACCCCCCCTTTTAATTAACTTAGCTGTCAGATCACCGGAGCTCATGATCCAAATATAAAACCATGCATACAAGTAGGATTCGAACACAACCTGGAAGATTATAGCGTACTTCTCTAACCATTATTCTACCGGAGTACCCATTTATATATTTTCGAGATGTACATAAATATGACACTAGTTTTCATATCACCAATTATTTTAACGTATTTATTTTTCACATCAGACATCTTAAAATTTCTGAGCTTTTACTGACAAGATTGCCAATGAGCATTCTAATGTACTACTATGAAATATTTGTCAACATATCTTAATTCACACACGTCAGTATCAAGGAAGATTTTAATGAATTTTTCATCATGTATCTTTGCTCACGTGACTGTCTCCAGCTTCTCTATAATATTCTACTATTTGATATTTCGACAAAACAGAGTTAGAATATTTTTGTAAGTTTATATTTGAATAAAGTTGCATCTGATTATTGCTCATCTTTGCTTTGTTAAAAATCATTTTGTAAGTTGATGTGTGATTTCCATTTTTTGTTGTTGAACATATGTATACACATGGCAGAGTCAACTGGGACTGCCAGTGAAAAGTTGACAAAACATTAATTTGGTGCCACACCTATCAGTGATAGCTTTACTTTGTCCACTGCCCTTGGTGACCCAAATCTACGACAAAAATTGGTGAATAAACCGAGTATTCTGTTGTCCCTTCGACAAAATAAACCAGCTGTTACAAACCTTATTAACATAAACCAGCTGTTAATTATACTGAGTGTTATTATCTCAGAATGAGAGTATTAAATATACATTACATTAATGATTAATATCCTTGTTGTGAGTAATAAAGTGCAGAAATAAGCAAAATGTAACCTAAACGCTTATTTCAAGTAGGTTACAAACATAAAGATCATTATTTTATCTGCAAACATTCACAATACACCATTCCATTTTCAGTGAAACTATTTACTGGTGCTTTTAGTTGTCTTGGAGGATGTGATCGTGTTGACCAAAACAGTCAACTGTTTACTCTTCGTGTGGCCTAAACACCAGAAACAAGAATTATTTTAACACTTTTCGTTTAATTGTCTATAACATATACTTGGGTACACAGTGTGATGATTTGATTACACAGACAGCCACACATATTACCAATTTCTTTAATCTTTACCTTAGAGATACAAAAAACAAGACAAGGTTATCAACTTCAGTAAATGTGAATGAATTATGATAAGAACTTTTATTAACACATTATTTTCAATTCCCGGTATTTCCCACTTTCCTGGGAAATATACGTACATTTCCATGGAAAATCACCTACTAACCTATCAACTATTAAGTATAAGAATTATGAATAGGGAAACCTATCAAATGGTTTCCGAGAAATGACCTCGTTTATTTCCCTGTGGTGCTGACTGTTGGGTGACTTTCTAGGAAAATGTCACAAAAACTCGGATACTCTAGTTTGAATGATGAATGCTAACAACAAATCAGTTTAATAGTATCTATTGTATTGTGTGATGGTAGTTAAGCCGTTTTCCCAACTGTCCGCACTTGACTATAGGTAAGTGATTGCACAGATACACAAAAGGATGGCTAGTTGGTTCATGGCCTTAGAAATTATACCAACATTAATACACATCATCCCAAAATATTATCAGAACTGCGGGATGGCAGCGACTGTAGTTTACTAGATTATGTGGACGTATCTGCTCTTCCCATCTGCTATAAGATGCTCCAATTCCAAGGCTTCACTGGATACGAGGCAACATCATTCATATAATGTTTAGACTGCGCGATGTCACAGCACTGAACGTAAGCCTGATAGGCATGGCCAGTCATCAACTGAACATGCTTGCTGTAAATCTGATCTGCTACCAAACTGTTTCAGCTCACTCACAGCTTGGCGTATTTGTCCCTCCCAGTTACAGAGAAAATGTTCAACACTTCTAATAAGATCTACTGATGAAAAATTAAGATGATGTTTCCCCTAAATATCTTTGCAAATATCAATTACAAGGGTAATGCAAAAACAGTCATTTATGGGTAACCATGTTGTTTTGTCAGTATCAGAGAGCCAACATTTTGCACACTTCCCTATATTTATGATAAAGGCTTTCTCCCACACCAAACTGAGATATAATTCTCTGATCTGATACTAAGTCTAGTGTAACTGGCTTTGTTTGAACCTCGTGCAATGGTGACAAAGGTGGGTGTGACGTCATTCGAGTGAAACAAAGCCTGCAGAACTATTTAATACCAAGCAATTATGAGTGCATTTTTACTTTCCAGAATAAAATTGAAAAATATGCCCCACTGGATGCCATTTTTAATATGCAAGATTATTAAATCTATAGATATATTTTTCTTAAGATCCAGTTAGGAAGTGAATATGGGTGAATAGGGAGAGAACAGAATAATGACCAAGAGCATTCTGAGCCGAGATCAATTTGTAAACAAATGTATATGTTAAAACAGAGATTAGAATATTTAAACTTTTTAGTGCACATGAGGCAAGTTGTTATGTTTGTTTTAATTATAGGTGTCAATGTGATGTTGACAGAAGCCAGATCATTCTACTATGCATCTAACTGAGTTATAAACACATACAATCATTAATATGACTCGTTCTCAGGAATACTCAATCAGTGAGGGATTAACACGCCAACCAATCAGGAGCAGGAATTGTCAAATGAAATTAATATTTGTATAACTTTATCTCAGTAAGTCATTATTAGTGCTTACTACTTACTCAGATTGTAATATATAAGCATGATATTTACAACAAAAAGGTTTCAAAGAACATGATTAATAAATTATCCAGTTTTGAAGGAAAGTTCAGCTCTGTTTCATAAACAGTGGTAAAACTCTTTGACTATTAGACAAATACATGTTTTTAATTTAAATGTTATCATCAATGGTCACTACACATATCAAATAACATACCAAGGCAGCGGAAAACCTTAAAATTGTCTTTTTCTGTTCAGGATTTCATAAATAATAATAATTACAAACTTCTATAGTGCCAATATCCTATAAAATAATCTAGTACAGGGGTTGGGAAATCTTGTAGTTAAGTTAGGATGACTGTATACAGTTTATTTCTAACTTCAACTCCAATGATACAGAATAAACAGGAAACCGACTGAGAAATTTCACACGTCTCAAAATTAAAAATAAAAGACATTTGTTTGTCTTTATCTGGACTGTAAAAGTTCCATATACGATGCTGGCTCAGAAACATTAAACGTATAGAAATCAATGATAACTGATACAAACTTAGATGCTGCTTTAGTAAATTAAATAGAGAAAACAAAAAGAGCCTGCCATCAAACAGACCGAGTGTCATCTATAGAATAACTGTCAATATAAGCACACAAATAACTGTACATAAAGAACACCAAATAAAATAGTTCAGGTGTTCACTGACCTAACTCCACTCTATAGGACCACAAAGTTATCAACAGAATGAGATAAACTTCTTTTTATTCGACCCAATTTGTTACACAAAGTTGTTTAATTTAACTGAATATGAAGCGAAAAAAATGCAATTATCTACGTGTAACTCTAACTCGTTGGAAAAGTATTAATTTGGTAAATAGCTTCATACCCTACCACATCAACTGACACCACATGATCAGGTATTTATATATATATATATATATATATATAGTAATACCACCACTGACCAAAAATAAAGGATGATGTCATATCTGGTCATCAAATTATTGACTAGATCAGCTGAATCACTTTTACGTTATTGTCATCTTACGTTATTGTCATCTTACGTTATTGTCATCTTACGTTATTGTCATCTTACGTTATTGTCATCTTACGTTATTGTCATCTTACGTTACTGTCATCTTACGTTACTGTCATCTTACGTTACGTCATCTTACATGTCATCTTACGTTATTGTCATCTTACGTTATTGTCATCTTACGTTACTGTCATCTTACGTTATTGTCATCTTACGTTATGGTCATCTTACGTTATTGTCATCTTACGTTATGGTCATCTTACGTTATGGTCATCTTACGTTATGGTCATCTTACGTTATTGTCATCTTACGTTATGGTCATCTTACGTTATGGTCATCTTACGTTATGGTCATCTTACGTTATTGTCATCTTACGTTATGGTCATCTTACGTTATGGTCATCTTACGTTATCGTCATCTTACGTTATCGTCATCTTACGTTATCGTCATCTTACGTTATGTCATCTTACGTTATTGTCATCTTACGTTATTGTCATCTTACGTTATGGTCATCTTACGTTATTGTCATCTTACGTTATTGTCATCTTACGTTATTGTCATCTTACGTTATGGTCATCTTACGTTATTGTCATCTTACGTTATTGTCATCGTTATGTCTTACGTTATGGTCATCTTACGTTATTGTCATCTTACGTTATGGTCATCTTACGTTATTGTCATCTTACGTTATTGTCATCTTACGTTATTGTCATCTTACGTTATGGTCATCTTACGTTATGGTCATCTTACGTTATGGTCATCTTACGTTATGGTCATCTTACGTTATTGTCATCTTACGTTATTGTCATCTTACGTTATTGTCATCTTACGTTATTGTCATCTTACGTTATTGTCATCTTACGTTATTGTCATCTTACGTTATTGTCATCTTACGTTATGGTCATCTTACGTTATGGTCATCTTACGTTATTGTCATCTTACGTTATTGTCATCTTACGTTATGGTCATCTTACGTTATGGTCATCTTACGTTATTGTCATCTTATGTTATATCACATAATATTTCCAGCCTAGGTTACACAGTTTGCTATCCCATAATGCATGTTGTTATGTTTAGATCAGCTTATTTCATCATAACGTGCATGTAACCACAAGCAGTCTCAATGTCATTCGGCCTCCCACCGGGTCATACCTCATCAACCCACTTTGTGCTGCTGGAAGACAGTCACACATGGATAAGCAGCACCTTCTAACATGTATATATATATATATAATTATGACAGCCTAAGTTGAATTGTAAAATAATAATTGTATATGTGTTGCAAAATAAATTTGATCACCAACAATGATTGTTGCTATGATATGTGTGGACATATCTGAAGGGTGTTTCATCTTTGACTTCGTTTCATTACCTTTGGAGGGAGCTCGGCCCATTTAGTCTACCATGTGCACAAGAGTGGTCGTAAAACATCAATCATCATGTTCCTTTAAGCGAATTCACTTTTGATTCCTTTTGGCATGATTAAGCAATACAGAGAATAGCTGTGTGACCAGTATCCTCCTTGCATTTGTGCAGGAATGAGAATGGGTTTGTTCGAAAATAATTGAAGTTTCATAGTACTGGTTATGGGTGGCTAAAGGCTGTCATATCTGGCTAGCATTTGGACAGCACTTGAATACCCCATTAAAACTTGGCATCATTACAGTGACTTTAATACTGTGCAAAATGTAATCTGATTTTAGTCAGGAATGACTCGGGGTTTTAGAAAAACATTTATGTAAATTTCAAGATAAGGAATCACAAGCAAAGCGAATGAAATATACTAGTGGGGGGGGGGTCCTAATCATTATTATTTGAGAGATGAAAATAAATAGTCTAGAATACGTTGTCATCCAAGTACACATAAACATCTACACCTTTAACTGGAAATGTTCCATACTAATGCTCTACACATATTTTGAACATTATCTGCAATTCTTTTGATTAATGCCATAAAGCACATAGTCGGATGACATTTCAGCTCAGTAACACCCATCTCACTACACATTCGGATGCTAAAGAACTTACGAGACCAATACAAATTCCAATGATACGGATAGTCAATGGTCCATCTATTATCACCCACGATGAATTGTATGGATATTGACTTTTGTCTTTCAAAAGCAGAATTTTTCTTAAATGCTGTACTATCAATTTTAAGAAAAGAAAATTGCTTTACAAACACCATTTTCCAAATAAATTTCAGATTTTCCATTTGATGAAGAAACATCCTTTCATTTGTAACATATACTGTATATAGTTTTATGATGAAGTACAGGAGGTGACCCCGATTTGTTAGTGAATCTTTCATGAATCAGTTAATGTTAGATTGGTGGTTTAGATTTAGGGCCAGATTAACTGACCTTTCTGAGGATCAAATAGAGATGTAGAGCGGTGACTAACAAAACTCTAATGTTTTATATATGTCAGCTGAGTACTCAAAAATAAACTAAATCGATGGCGGCAAATAAAAGAGAAAACAGAAGAAAACGTAAAGATAAAGGAAAGAGTGAAACCAGGGAACGTCCTCCATCCGGCGCCAACTTACGCCGGACCTTCACATAATGTAAAAAGACCTTAATTTCTCAGAAGAATGTCCAGCCATAAACAGAAACCTGTTAACCAACAGAAAACTCCTGGAGATGGCAAGTAAAGGACAGAAATGCAAGAAATAAACAGGCTACCTTTACATTTTTGAAATAAGGGAACTTTTAGCACATCTACTTAAAATAAATAATTATATTCATTTATTTTACTTCTGTGTAATAATAAAAGGTGTTTCTAATCAGTAAATGCACAGTTCCAATAGGACATTGCACAGTGAAGTCACATGATCATTTGCTGCGCACTGGTTGGCAAAACAAGACAACTTGCCAGCTATTTGCATTGTATTTACTCTTTAAAACAGTTGGTGGTGTCGTGTGTTTATGTGGGGTGCAATAGTTGTTGTGTGGATAGCTCTGTGTCCTTTCATCTCATCCTAAAAGAAGAGAAACTACAACAACTTAGGCTGAATGCGATCAAGCTCCAACATTGGTATCCAACCATCAATGACAGAGAATGTCCGAGTTTGTGGATGACATTTCATTTCAGGTTTGAAGAGTTTTAATTACTAGCATTGAAAGTTACCAGTTAAGAGTACTAGTAGCAGTTACATAAACATAACTTACTGCAAAACAGACCTTGACCTTTGTTGTGTCGACCATAGGGGTAGCTGACGGACACTGTCACTACCATTTTGCGCACTGACCCTGGACCTTCCATTCACAGAACCCTTAAATTTGGCATTAAAGGATACCTCGATACTGAATATATATTTCACTTAAATAATCCAGACTTAGAGACTAGACTGAACTGAATGTATTTGAAAATTTAAAACCTGTTCTAAAAATACACCTGTTCAATGTTGTTTTCAAAGATAAATAATGATTACCATTTAAATCTCTTACTTGAATGGCTCCTACTAGTAAGGGTGCTTTATTAATTATAGATTGTAATTATCTATCAAATCTATGCAGTTTTCTGCAACCAGAGAAGGGTGATTACAAAGTAATACAAAACAGGTTGCTATTTTGTCTGATACTAGATGTTGGCTGTAATCATGTCTATTTTAGTAATGTTATATGTTGCTAGGACCAGAAAAAGTAGTTGCTGAATTGTGATCAGTGTGTGTATTTTTACAGGTAAAGCAAGCACTGATGTATGTAGTCCTGACTATGAGCCATCTTTATATATGGGGTATACTACCAGTGACACGGTAACTCCAGAGGGAAAGAAGGCGAGGTTTGGGAGGCTAAAGAAATGTGTCTTCTAGAAGCAAGAGGATATGAGAGATGTCGAACAGAAGGTTGAAGCAGCATCAGTCCTCAGGTCTGGAGATAGAATCTAAGGGTCGTGAAAATACCAGCTGTCCTGATACTGGTAAGGGCAGTTGATGTGTTTGTATTCAACTGAATAAGTCAGCTGACCCTTCAATCCTGGTGTAGAGATTAAATAAGGCAGCATTTGAGCAAATATCATAAAAAGTTCAAAGTTCAGCAGATGGCAAAGTAGCTCATCCAGATGGATAAGCAAAAGTGAATGTACTCTGGTGATTACCTAGCAGAAGGTCTATCTCCATCATACCTTGTAATGACTAGGACTGGGGTTGATTACAGGACCAAGGTAATTGATTATAATATGATTACTTGAGAATATACCATGATTATGATTACATTCATTCTGAGTGTAATCAACAATGATTATATTGTAAAGTAATCATGATTACAATGTATATAAAAATTATAACACAAACATGAATGTGATTCTTCATCAATATTCACTTAATTACATGCATAATACCGATATAAGCATGCTACCATATTTAAATGTTGCTTTGTAAGAACCAAACACACTTTCTGATATGTTCTTGAAATGAAAATGTACAAGAGACTTTGACGTTATTTTTTTTAAATATTTCTGAGATCAATATTCACCATAGAGCAAAGGAGGTAGTAATGCATTCGCCATAAATGCAGAGATATTTATAGATATAACTGACATTTGTGCAAACAATATTAATGGAATTGTTTAACTGTGTATTTAGTAATGAAATACTTCATGTGCGACGTGACTATAGCCAGGTATATAATATATAGGATAATTAGAATATAGTCAAACCCCCAACTCCGACCCCTTCTGTAGCTTCATCACCTCTGTAAATGGACCACAATTATATTTTTCTTCTATAACTCGACCACCTCCCAAGATATAGCTTTGTTTATGTTAATTATCGCATGTGGTAATTTAATTGGCTGCTTATCATCCAACTGCTGGCCAATCAGGAGTTAAAATGATGGTGTCAGAAAGAAGTCATGCACGATTGCTGGCTGTGTGACTAACTTGGGCTTAACCACAAGAAAACAACACGAGTTCATCTGAAATGCTTGTTTATATGACATATAATAGTGACAACATCTGTAGCATCGTTTCAACACATTTTCCTTTCATGTGCTTAGAAGAAATAAACTGATAAATCATCATGTGTATAAATATGACAGCAGTCCTTTAATGGGTAAATCAATTGTATTGTTAACTTTTCCCGTACATATCAAACCCTATCTCTGACATGATATAACATGGTAAATAATCAAACATCTTGTGTAATCATGAAAGTAATCTCTGATTATGATTACATTTACAATGTAATTGATTAAGATTACATTGCATCTGGAAATAGCTATTACGATTACTGGAAAGCATGTAAATGATTACAATTACCCCAACCCTGGTAGTGACAGGGACCCCAGCTGCTTCTAGAAGCTGGCATTCCACTTAAATGCTTCACAGGTGAAAAATGTCTAGGTTAGTCCCGTCTTCACTGCTATTTCCACTTTAAACAACAGAACAGCAATGTCACTGCAAACTTCACCTAGCCTGAATAACAATAAATATTTTGTGAACATGTAGATGTGATGGGAAAGTAAGATGTTATTTAATGATAAGCTCTGGAGAGTAACTATGACAAACAGTCATCAAATAAATATATGTAGATAAAGGACACAAACTTAAAATGTGTTATTAATAATAATATTTAATATGTTAGTAATAATAAATATTATTTACTACTACTAGTTTGCTGTTATGTCTTAATTTATTCTGCTTTCCTATAATATATCCAGTAATCTCAAGCTAATTGAGATCTATCAGCTGACCACATTTAATACCTATTCAAAACATAAATTTTAATCTCATGATATGTATTTTTAATTTAATTTTACCCTGCCATGCAATGAGCACAGTAGACATCAGCTGTCTCTTTGATCAGGTACACCCAGGGCTCATCCCTGATCCTCATGTAATGCGTCGCCTTTGACTTAATGAGACAGAAGAATGTGCTGGTGATGTCCATGTACCTGACCTCCTGCACATGGCTACAAACAGCAAACCTATAAAAATATTATTGTATCCTTTCATTAAATAGGAATGTTTGATTGGTAATTTAGTTGACACAAGATCTATTTATATAATTTAATCTAGAAGAAATAATTATCAAAGGAAAGTAAAGCTTAACGGTAATAAAATAATTATAGTCAATAGGCAGGCCTAAGTCCTAACATAGCAAAACATAGCCCAGGCATCAGTACAATGCCCATGTAAATCGTAGGCACGCTCTGAGCCTGAGTAGTTGAGTAAATTGTGTACATGTTCTGACAAATTAACAGGATTTTTATTGCTGTTTGAACAATAAGAAGTATGAATAGTAGCATTCTTACCTGTAAGTGTCCAGTGACTTATATGCCTTCATTGATATTTGAACATTCCTGGCGTGTTTATGACTCATGAAGATGCCAGGATCATGACACAATGAATGAGGCAATTGCAAATGTTGCCAAACGACACATTGGATCGTTTTGCATAAAATATGGATCTGGCAACTTGTCAGCACAGTAGCTGTAATCTAATTTCCTTCCATACCGATCCCTTGCGTTGACATTTAAAGAATTCGAATACAACAACCACTGATCCAACATTAAAACCGGGCTTTGTTTAGTTCTGGTTGGCTGGCGGAAGTCTTTTCCCAACCAGCGCAATGCGCAAAATGACGTCATGTGTTGGTAAATATGAAACGTCCTATGTTTGACCATGTCCATGGCTACCCAATGACTTCATTTATTGTAATCATAATGTATTATTATTTTAGGTGAAAACATTTTAACTGGCTGTATTTCTATTTGTTGAGTGGTATAAAATAAATAAACTATAATTTTACCATTATGATTATCTAATATCTAGATTAGTAGACCTAGATCTATGTCAATGATAACAGATAAGAACTATTAATTCTAATGATTTTACTGAGACTCTGAGTCTAAATCTAATATCACATGTTAAATGTTTACTGTTTTACTTTACTAGTCTTTAGAGTTTAGTGTTTAGATCTAATTATCTAGATCTAGATTTTAATTTACCGCAATTTCTGTCAAAAATCCAATAAGATCTTCTTTCTGTTCATCTTCTGTTGATTCTGTCTCTAGGATACTGATTATATATGTCACAAAAATGTCTAGATCTACTTCTGAGTTAATTTTCAACAACTTTTCTGAAAGCCACTTGGCAAACTCTTCCTTCGCTGGGCGCAGCCATCTTTGGTATAAACAGTCAATAGGGAGCGCCACTATCGATGTTTTATCACTTGAATTTGCTAAAGAAAGATTTTAATTTTGAAAAAAAAGTTATAAATATAAAAACCATGAAAAATCTTTAAAACGAATTGATAATACTTCAGTAAATAATAATAGTAAATAATATTAGTAAATATTGAAAATCCACAACGGTGTATTATTTTAACTACCGAAATACCTCCTAGCTTAAAAAACATTTTCACGGTGCAAATGAGGTAATGATAAATAATGCGATTTCTTTTCAATTTAAGACTTTTTATTATTACGTGGTTCAGACTCTTACGATTTATCTTATCTTTCTGGTAGGATGCAAAAATACGACGTGTGATGGTGTATCGGACGGTATATCTATTCAAGCTTTTCAGACAAAATCGCACGGTACAAAATGAAAATCTACCCGGACATAATCCCACAGTTTGACATTGCAAAATAGACCAGCACAAGATATAATCCTAGAAAATGAAAAGAGGGACAAAATCCCGCACATTAAATTAGTCTACACAATAAAATTACAGTCTTGTTTTCTTTAGATCTACCGGCTAAATTAATGAAATGATATGAATTAACAAATATTTTAGCAATATTAGATCTATAGATCTATATTATAGAATAAATTAATATTATATATATATATATATATATATATACCATCTAGCTAAATTTTCTGACCATCCTTGTTACTGGATATGACCTCCATGGTTGCATCTAAAGTTAATACCTTGATACCAGATCTATGAAGTAGTGATGGCACAGCCTGTTAAAACCTTCTGTGAAGTCTTGTTTTCTATGCAAGCCATTAGGCTCACAGCAGATTGTAATGCTCTCTAATCCAATCTTTGTCTAATTGGGATGTTAATCGAATTAAAGCGGGACTATCTACTATGTGCACTGGTAACCTGATCCAATCGTTTGTCACTCTCTGACTGAATACATTTAATCTCAAACTTGATCTTGAGTGGTGCTTCACTAGCTTGATGATATGCTCTCTGGTGTTTGATATGTCAGCCAGAGGGAAGAATTGGTTAGATTCCAGCCTGTCTGTACCCTTCAGGATGTTATACACCTATTTCTAACCTATCTCTATATGGCAGACTTCTCAAGTTCGGTATCAGGTTTGTGGCTTTCCTCTGGATTTTTTAACTTCCAGCTTGTCATGTCGGAACCTTGGACACCAGATTACATTTCCAGATTCCAAATGAGGGAATACCATAGTGGTGAATAGTTTGGGGAGTGTCCTTTCATCAATACAGCTGAATGTTGCTCTCACAAGTCCAGTCACAAGTCCACATGCATATGGAATTTCAGATCCTGGTCAATGGTGACACCTAAATCCTTTTCTGTTTTTGCTGAATATTCACCTGATTCCAGGTGTTTTATTGCTTATTTGTCAGGTATGCTGATACTGTAAATTCTCTTATGTCAATTAGCTTCAATACAGATTATCCAAGATGATCTAATTCCTTGGCAATTTTAAAGCAGATAATTGTATCCAATCTGATTTCTTAATTGCAGATAATTGCTAATGAATAGACCTCAAGCAAGCTCAGTTAATTGATGACATTAATTTTTGTTATAATTGGAGCTGATTGGAATATAAATTATAATTTGTATTAATATTACAAATTATTGTGATAAAATGTAGTTCTCTTATTACTATGTAATTTTATTTTATTGTGTGGGATTTTTTCCTCTCTTTTCATTTTCTGGGATTATGTCCTGTGGTATTTTGTACCGTGGGATTATGTCCTGTGGTATTTTGTACCGTGGGATTATGTCCTGTGGTATTTTGTACTGTGGGATTATGTCCTGTGGTATTTTGTACCGTGGGATTATGTCCTGTGGTATTTTGTACCGTGGGATTATGTCCTGTGGTATTTTGTACCGTGGGATTATGTCCTGTGGTATTTTGTACCGTGGGATTATGTCCTGTGGTATTTTGTACCGTGGGATTATGTCCTGTGGTATTTTGTACCGTGGGATTATGTCCTGTGGTATTTTGTACCGTGGGATTATGTCCTGTGGTATTTTGTACCGTGGGATTATGTCCTGTGGTATTTTGTACCGTGGGATTATGTCCTGTGGTATTTTGTACCGTGGGATTATGTCCTGTGGTATTTTGTACCGTGGGATTATGTCCTGTGGTATTTTGTACCGTGGGATTATGTCCTGTGGTATTTTGTACCGTGGGATTATGTCCTGTGGTATTTTGTACCGTGGGATTATGTCCTGTGGTATTTTGTACCGTGGGATTATGTCCTGTGGTATTTTGTACCGTGGGATTATGTCCTGTGGTATTTTGTACCGTGGGATTATGTCCTGTGGTATTTTGTACCGTGGGATTATGTCCTGTGGTATTTTGTACCGTGGGATTATGTCCTGTGGTATTTTGTCCCTGTGGGATTATGTCCTGTGGTATTTTGTACCGTGGGATTATGTCCTGTGGTATTTTGTACTGTGGGATTATGTCCTGTGGTATTTTGTACCGTGGGATTATGTCCTGTGGTATTTTGTACCGTGGGATTATGTCCTGTGGTATTTTGTACCGTGGGATTATGTCCTGTGGTATTTTGTACCTGGGATTATGTCCTGTGGTATTTTGTACCGTGGGATTATGTCCTGTGGTATTTTGTACCGTGGATTATGTCCTGTGGTATTTTGTACCGTGGGATTATGTCCTGTGGTATTTTGTACCGTGGGATTATGTCCTGTGGTATTTTGTACCTGATTGTCCTGTGTATTTTGTACCTGTGGGTATTTTGTACCGTGGGATTTTGTACCGTGGGATTATGTCCTGTGGTATTTTGTACCCGTAGGGATTATGTCCTGTGGTATTTTGTACCGTGGGATTATGTCCTGTGGTATTTTGTACCGTGGGATTATGTCCTGTGGTATTTTGTACCGTGGGATTATGTCCTGTGGTATTTTGTACCGTGGGATTATGTCCTGTGGTATTTTGTACCGTGGGATTATGTCCTGTGGTATTTTGTACCGTGGGATTATGTCCTGTGGTATTTTGTACCGTGGGATTATGTCCTGTGGTATTTTGTACCGTGGGATTATGTCCTGTGGTATTTTGTACTGTGGGATTATGTCCTGTGGTATTTTGTACTGTGGGATTATGTCCTGTGGTATTTTGTATGGTAGGATTATGTTCTGTGGTATTTTGTACTGTGGGATTATGTCCTGTGGTATTTTGTACCGTGGGATTATGTCCTGTGGTATTTTGTACCATAAGAATTTGTCCAGTCAGATTTTGTACCAGATTCCTTTCAGACAGGTCCATCCATACTTACACTGTTAGTGTTACACTTAGAATTATATCTACACTACTAGTAATACTAATACTTGTACTATAGGCATACTGATACTTACAGTTACAGTGTTACACTGTTACAGTCTGTAACAGAAGAGGACCTGTCATACAGGTCATTTTCTGATTTCTGGCTATATTTCAGCCTCTGTTATCAGATCATAATACAAACTCATAAAGTATCGTTTATTTTGCCTATTTTTTCAATAACATACATTATGGGATGGTTTGACCACAATTAATCTGGCCTACGTTTGAATATGTTCATATTTAGTGCTGTAACTACATGATCAGGGAGACTATTCCAGGAATTAACATTTCTGAATCAAGATGATTTTCTACGTATTCGGACACTTTGACACTTGTAATAATTACTAAATATGGCGTCACAGTATCTGAGTGTTATTACAGTAATAAGTTAATTTAAAATTCGTAAATAACTATAAAAGTTTAAGAAAGTTTTAATGTGAATAATTATGATAACACTCAGTAATCCAAGGATTTCACTTTATTGTCTACTTCTATTACTAGCAGGTTTGTCCTTGTCCTTGTCCATGGCACTATTGTAGGAGGAGTTTTTTTTATCCATCCAGGCAACTGGCAAGGTTTTCTCCATCCAATATACCATATATTGTAAATTCTAAATATATTTAGAATTAATCAGCGTGCTGAAACAGTAAATTACAGACCGTATGCGTCTCCTTCATTTGAGGTTGCCAGCCACTTTAAAAACTGCCATTTCGGCCATTATTATTATTAAATGGAGTAGGTCACTCTCGCCACAGGTCAATCTCACCACAGGTGAAATATATGGTAGTGACACCGCTCTTGTCGCAACCCAGCATGTTGAGAGGTCATGTGTTTTTTTATTTTTTCGTGGCATTCTTGTATAGTGTTTGCAGTAATTGTGCTAAATTCATGTCTGAATACAGAACTGCTTCAGTCCTGTATTTTACTGAGGCATGGTTGAAGTCAGATATACCAAACAATCATATAGAATCAGATGGATTTACTGTATACCATGATGACAGAACAGTGAACTGGAAAAGAACTAGTGGTGTCTGACTATATGTGAACAATCATTGGTGTAAGAACATTACCATCAAGGACAAAATATGTGCACCCAAGCTCAGGGTTGGCAGGTTTAACCCGCACACTGGGTGAAACTCATTTTAAGCACACTTCACCACTAATGGCTATATTTGATAACTCCATTAACAGCAGCAAAATATTAAGAGCTTATTCAGTGTATAGATTACTTTGAGAGACAATGGGATTATAATTCAATCTTCACTTTGCCCCTCTATATCCCTTTGGTTGTATGGAAGCCACATATGAAATTAACAATGTGTAACTATTTCACATGGGAATGTTACAAGATGGATTCATAGAACTAGAAGCCATTTTGTACAATTTTCCTTTATATAATCCTACTTAAAATTGTCAAGTAATTTTAGCAGATACCTTGATCACCTACCACATAAAGGATTAAGTGAAGCCATTAGCATTGCTTGGTCAACCAAAGTTTGATATACCAGCATTTATACTTTTATAGCCAAAGTAAAAGGCAGTGCACTTTCTAATTGTTTCTGGCTATCCAATTGCTGACTACCATATATACTTGTGTATAAGTCAATGATTTTGGTAGTAAAAAGGGAGCTTCCAGAAGCATCTCGACTTATACGCCAGACATAGTTACTACAAGCTGAAGGAAATATTTTTTCAGCAATCCTGGACACACAACACTACAGGATTCAACCCAATAATAGCCAGAGTCAGAATAAAATCGTCACATCGCTGCCTACTAAATCATTATTATTCACTAAATAAAAATTAATTTTCACCAAACTGTTATTTGGATGTTACAAACATGCCTGTCTTTATATAATAATACTTGATAGTCATGCATTGTTACCTATCAGTACTTCCAGATGTGCTGTGAAACAATGAATTAATAACACTTGCAATGGGGCGTTTTTGTGTGAGCCAGAGTTAGAACAAAATCTCTGCCTACTAGTCTTATCCAATAAATAACGATTAAGTTTCACCAAACTGTTATTTGGATCTCACAAACATGCCAGTCTTTGTGTAATAATAGTTGATAGTCAGACGCCATTAACTACCAGTACCTCCAGATGATTAGCGATAATATAGAAATCACTGTTCACATTGTGTGTTTGGTGTGACAAGTTTGTTTAATAGTTATAACATTGTTTGTTTTGTTTTTCGGGGGAAATCTCCAGCCCAGGTTGTCGCTTATTCAGCACAGCCTAGTTATAACATCAAAGCGAAATTCATGCGTGTGTGTGTGTATATATATATATATATATATATTATATACATCAAATTAGAGAGTGAGCTCCGGTGGCCTAGCGGCTAAGCACCCGGCGCTTGGTACCAACGGTCACAGGTTCGAACCCCGTAAGAGGTCGAAACTTTTCCAGGGATTCATTTCTCGGCTCACAATATCGTGGGTGGCTAACCACGTTAAATGGCGCTGCCGTCTCCACTGAATTATTTAAAATAAAGGGGGACGTTAAAAACCCCCTGAAGACGTAAAACACTCTGCCAGTGACCACCCTCAGGGTATTTCGGCTCCATCTTTCCGTACTGCTCCCCTGTGAGTGGTGTGGGAGGAGGTTCCTCAACCACTCCAACATAGAAGCTGTGCTGATTAAGTGACAGCCTGGGGATTCTCCCCGAACAACAAAACCAAACCAATCAAATTAGAGACAGCTTTGAATGATTGGGTATATATATATATATATATATATATTTCTGCCAGTGAAGAAATTTTACTGATATATTTACGATGCACTTGCAGACACCATGAGTTTGAAACGAAAGCGAAAGTCATTAAGTTTGCCGAAGAAAACAACAACTCTGCTGTAGACAGACATTTTGCTGTTAGTGAAAAACTAATCAGAGACTGAAGAAAGCCGAAGAAATATTTATTTGAAATGCGGAGGACGAAAAGGGCAAAACATTACATTAGTCCATACATCAAATTAGAGACAGCTTTAAATGATTGGGTACTGGAGTATCGCCACAATGGATATATCGTCACTAGAATGATGATACGGATACAGGCTATCAAGTTTACTCTGGACAAGCAATACGAGGTAGAGACTGGATTCAAAGCTTCACCGGGATGGTGTAGCTGGTTTATGAATCAGTGTGGACTTACACTGAGAAAATTATCCCCTATATGTAGATTTTCATGGGGAATGAATTGCCGAAACTTGGTATGTGGCGGACAGTGACGGCTATGGTGATTACTATGATGATTCTGTTGCTACATGTGAGATTCCGGATTACGACTGGGTCAGCTTTTTCATGGATGATGACAATTAAGACTTTGAGGGATTTTAAACCAATACCGTAAAATGTCTGAAAAACATAGTTTTGGTGTATAACACGCAGGAAAAATCAGGATAATCTGCAGCTGGACTTGTGCATCATTTTGTCCGTAATTACATACACCCTCCGTGTATGACAGCATGATACAGATTTCATAATTGCTTTGATGTTGTATTTAATAAACAAACTTCTCTCAATTGTGAGCAGTGATTTCTATTGTTTTCTTTAAAAAAAGACACATGTAGTTCTGGTGTTTAACGTGGAAATTACGGCGGCGGAAATTACGGTAATTGACCTCGACTTACAACTGACCCTGGGTTTAACCCACTGGGTTGGGCTAAACCAGTTTAACCTGGGTTAAACTCCAACCCTGTCCAAGCTAGAACTTCTAGTATTATTCGGAATGCTTTATTATTTACCACATAAAATACCATGTGTCATATTTGTTATTGTATATCTGCCAATCCGAGAACACTACTATTGATGTTATAATAATAATAATAATATAATAATAGCCGAAATGGCAGTTATTTTACGTAACTTGGCTACTTCAAAGACACATATAGTCTGTAATTTACTGCCTCATAACAGGGACTAAATTCTAAATAAATTTAGAATTTACAATAGATGGCATATTCGGTAGAGAAAACCTAGCCTGTTGCCTGGGTGGATGAAAAACTATTTCTATGGTACCATGGCTGGGATTTGAACCTCTGACCTCCTGCACAACATGACCATCAGTAAGAAATTGCCACTAGGCCATAGAGCCGGCTTGATATATTTGTTATAACCCGATGTACAAAGGGATAAAACAGAAGCAGATGTAATTGTGTTGGGTGCCTTCAACCAAAAACAGCTAGGATAGAACAATTGACCTGTGCTATTGCTACATAAAGAACTCGTACAACAAATGTTCATGAAAGACCCACAACGAATATCTGACTGAAGACTGAAAAAAACAATCGTAAAACAATTGAACAACTTCAAGACTGTTCTCACACCACCAATTGGGAAATATTATAGAGTTGTTAACCATTATGATTTCTGCGGACCTATTACAATTTTCTGTTCTCCATTACGCCCATACTCTGAAAACTACGATAAATCTGCCTTTTCGTGTAATATTTCTATATGGTGCAGTCCTGTCACTGTCTTAGCCACACACTCTATCACACGGCTTACATGCTTGTATTTCGGGGAGTATCCTCAGGCTGTCCTGTGAGCTCCAGTGCCCCAGTGATTAAGCACCTGGCACTTGATGCCAAGGGTCACAGGTTTGATCCCAGCAAGAAGTCAAAACTTTTCCAGAGATTAATTTCTCGGCTCACAACATCGTGGGTGGCTGACTACGTTAAATGGTGATGCTGTCTCCACTGAATTATTAAAAATAAAAGGTAATGTTGAGGACGTAAAACACTCTAACAGTGACCACTCTCAGGGTATTTCGGCTCCATCTTTCTGTACTGCTCCCCTGTGAGTGGTGGGGGGGGGGAGGTAGCGGTCTCAACCACTCCAACATAGAGGCTATGCCAAATAAGTGACAGCCTGGAGATTCTCCCCAAAAAACAAAATAAACCACTGCGCAGACATAACGTTTCTCCGATCCTGAACAGTATAATCACATACTCCTAATATGTGATTATGTATCAGGTTTTATGTTCTCAATTTACTACATTGGTATTTAATTTGAAAACCAAATATCTAAGCAACAACTGACTGGAAAAAATAACTATTAATTAGTGTTAATTAACTATTAACTATCTCTCTTACTCGTCAGAAGCCACTCTCCATGATGGCTAGCATGACTGGAAAGAGTATCGGTTCTCTGGAGACTTGGGAACCTCCTGATAAATCCTTCAGCAAACACCTCCTGCAGGAAGGGAAGGATGGTCCAATGCCTAATGATGGTTCAGTATGTGTGGTTCTTCTGAATTTGATAGGTAGGTTTTGTTGTTGATACGATTAACAGTCTAAATTTATTATATTAGTCATATTACTATGAACAATGTTACATCAGACATAAACTGTTCTCAATAAATTGTTTTAAACTTTTGACAGAATCATGTGACCCCGGGCTCAAACAGGAACAAGTCAACTGTGAAAGTTTGACCCCATTCTTTCACTTGGAAACTGTTTTGTTTCAGTGTTTAGTAATGTCTGGGAAATTTTTATACACACACACTCACACACACACACATATGTATATATATATATATGTGTGTGTGTATGTGTGTGTGTGTTTATATATATATATATATATATATATATAAATGCCCAGGTATTTCAAATTCTTTACAAAATCAGGAGATTTATGTTGTAGATAAATCTCTGTTCATTCTAGACAAATATTACTTAGTAAATGTCATGTTTATTATTATTATTATTATATCAGGGTCCCAAATATCTTCAAAATTGAAGTAGCCAACAGGGCCAGTAACTTAAATAAAGGTGGCCCTTCCAAATGTTTACTGGCCCTTCTATATTTTCTTCATTTTTTGGGCTGGCATGATACATTTATCTACAAATAACAACGGCATGTATGTCCTGTCGTGATGGCATTACAAATGTTTGTATTTGTATGTACCAATACACCAATATTATGTTAGAAAAATTCTTTATTTACTTCACGCACCACATTGGCAGAAATTAGTAGACCCTATCATCACATATAATTGTATTTATCAATGAACTCAGAGTTCTCATCCTCCAAATCATCCGCTGATTCTGAATCTGGTGCATCATCTGCATCAACTACAGCAGACACAAAGTTAGTGGATTCGCCAGTTGTAGTGACTGGCTCTGGTGCATCAGCAACTGTATGAGCCGGTTCATTGGAGGTCTCACCATCAACCAATACCTGTGACATCTATCCTCACACAAATTTGGTCTTCTTGGTTGGGGTGAAGCTCGATTCCAGTGTTCAATTGCTGGGACTGGATTAAATGATGAGATAGGAGCAGGCAAGAGTTTAATTGACAGCAGATCAGGTAACTTCTGCTCAGTAAGTTGTGTTCTTAGATTGGTTTTAATTAACTTTAGTTGACTAAAACCTCGCTCGACTTCAGCGCTGGATGCTGGAAGAGTTTGTAGCAAGCCAGGAACATAGTGCATATCATCGTACTTGCCTGGCTGGATGTGGATGGAGCATCCGATGTCGAACTGCCCATCTCTTCGTCTATTATCCCCAGACATAGGTGGCCAACTTTCCAATTTGGGTTAAACACCCGTTTCCGTTTACTGATCTCATACAACCGTTATATCGTCAGCTTCTCCTCAGAAGTCTTCATTTTCTTGCTGGGTGGTGATGGTGATACACCCGCAAAATAACACCACATTTGATCAGTTATTATGTTTATGTTGTTGATATGATCTTGGCACATGTGTCAATCAAAATGGCGCTGCTATAGGCATGCTTGATTGTGACAGAAGAAACTTTCTAGGAAATTACAAATTTTTTGTGAGCTTGATTAAAAAGGAAAAAAAATTTTGTAGAGAAAATCCTTTCTATTTGACATTGTTTTCTCAATGACTTTTGCTAACAACTCTCTGCTGCCACTGGATATTTTCCAACATAATTATTTTTCACTTTCCAGATAACCTTATCGAGCATGCCCAATACTTACGCCAGTGCAAAACTATGGTAAAACTGCTATCTTGTTCTTGCCAATTTTAGCTAAGAGACTCGTATGCTGTTGGATTTGTTGCGGGATAATGCACAATCTACAGGTTAAGCAATGCCATTCGGAAATTGATATTTCCTCAACATCCTGCAAATATCAACTGAAACTGTGAATATGGAACTTCCCAATAGATCATTATCATTATAGATTTGTGTTTAGTGACCGAACCACGGAAAAGAATGGTTGAATGGGGAAAAAATGATGTGCGTAAAACTGAAATGGTGAAGTCACCTACAGAGCTAGTTGTTTAAAATATGTAGTCACCCTTCACTAATTCAGGTCACCAATGGTGACCATGCAATCAGGTATTTTGGACCCTGTTTTATATATATATATATATATATATATATATTTATACAATGCAAGATGCTTATAACAAACTATTTTGTCTTTGGTATATCTGGGGTGCCTCCGTGGTCTATCAGTAGCGTGTTGGACCACAGATCACTACCACCCGTGTTCGAATCTCGGCGTGAGCATATCTGAAAGTTGTTTCGTCGTTGACTGTGTCTCATTACCTTTGGAGGTCACTTGGCCCATTTAGCTTACCTTGTGCACATAAAACTGTTACATATATTAGTACTCACAAACATGTATGTGTACTTTTTATATACAATTGCCACAGGCATAGACAGTATGATATTCATACAGTCAACTGATTAACAACTTTTAAATGAATTTATTTATATCCAATTGCATACCCCCAAATACCAAAAGATATCAGATCTGGTTTGGCTTAGCTGTAGTTGACTCGATGATCAAATAGACTCCATTATGTAATCAGCTTACACACCTGCTGAGTGTAACTCACACTTCTACATTCGCTAGTGTTTACTTAAGCTTAGCTTAGATCAGATTTTGCCATTTCAGTCATTGATGTAGCAATAGAATCACACTAATTCATATGGATTGAAGAACTACTTTGTTGTCGGCTACGGCATACCGAATAAAAGAAAATCCTCACACTACAGCGTTGTCCTCACTGAGTAGTCCTATTATGGGACACTGATTTAATTATTTTAGCACCGACACTTTGTATGGCTATACCATGGTTAACTATCGGGAAGTATTGGTGAATAATTGGCGAATTGGTCATATTATCATTATATTCATAACCAAGAAT
Source organism: Paralvinella palmiformis (assembly GCA_025642065.1). Classification (NCBI taxonomy): domain Eukaryota; kingdom Metazoa; phylum Annelida; class Polychaeta; order Terebellida; family Alvinellidae; genus Paralvinella; species Paralvinella palmiformis. The sequence goes on along the minus strand of JAODUP010000576.1, from coordinate 338,174 downwards.
TTATTATAACTGTGTTCATGATATGTATAAATGATTGCAGGGGAAAAAATCATTTTGTTATAGATGTGAATTTGTTATGTCCATGTTCACTATAAGTTGGTTGCACCACCGATATATATATATATATATATATATATAATGTTATGTGAAATATAATCATTTTAAATAACTGTAAAAAACATTATGATTATAACTAAAGGTTGTAACTATTGTAATAAATTTAATATTTTGAGCCTTTTTGATCTAATTCTTTACCAAAAACAACAGGTGATAATAAGATTATTATGCTATATTCTTTGTTATCTAGAATATATTTGTTTGACTAGTTTAATTGGAATTAAGATAACACATCGATATATTGATATTGATCAGCAATAGGCTTACCTACTCTCTGAATATACGTTTCTTTGTGTGTGTGTATGAATGTAGGTTATTTGTGTATTGTTACAGTTATAAAAAACGCTTGTATAATTCCAGGTAATACTGAGATCAAAGAGAATGATTTAGGAGGTTATAAGTTTGGTGCTGAAGTTGAAGTGACAATTGGAGAAGGTGACACTATCTTATCTGAGCTGCTAGATAAGGTGAATAGTTATATTTAATGTGTTTGCGATATGACGATGTGTCCTGTCATGATGACAGCACACAAGCCAAATATATAATATCATTTGTTAATTCAAACTTTATTTTGAGCGACGTTTTACAGCGAGTGTAATAAGTCATTTCTCTGTAAATCTTGAGTATTATTATTGTCACTTCTGGGTCAATTGGAATAGAAGTGTTGATCATATCTGCAACAAATTTTGCCACAATCTTATAGAGCTTACTTTATAAGTTTATACAAGTCTTGATGTGTTCCACCATAAGATTTAAACTTGTGTAGATACTGCGAAGCTACAGTTATGAATATTATATATTTAAAACAACTACTTAGGTTTTAAATTGTAATATTAAAACCAGTGGATTAGAAAATTCTTATATAATAATAACATCAAATACGTTTTTAAAATAATATGAAATCTACTTCAGTAATATGCCACTTCTCTCATAACCAGGACTTGGTGGTAAAGGCCCTGGATTTTATCCAAAACACTCAGCTCAGAGGAATTAGCATTAATGGGTCCACTTTTAATGTATTTTGTTATGCAGATTACATTACATTCTGTTAACCAGTCTTGCTGCTAGTGAACTTTAAATCTTAATAAATGTCCCAATCAACTGGGCTGAGATTTAACCTGTTAAAGACTAAATGTGTAATGTATGGTACTTACTGAATGACACATCTCACAGAAACTGATAGTGTTAATTACTTGGGGTGTAGACTTGGAAGCTCAGCTGAGGCTCATATCGAGAGATGATTAGCCTACAAGGGGCTAGATTATGTTCTAGTGACATACACCCAGTCACTGTGACATGTATTTGGAATGGCGCAATATGTCCTGTACTGACCTATGGATTCCGTAGAGAAGGCGCAAACTATTGAAGGCAGCGATCATTATTACCAACTTATGTGGCAACACTCCGTTAAACGATGCCATGAGAATATACACGATCAGCTTCTCTTGTGATGTAGCCCAAATGGATCTTATTCTTTCATTCTTTAAAGTTGCTTCCAAAGCAAAGATGGAGTCAATTCAATTCCGAAATTGGAATTAATTATTTCAAAAAAATGTAATTGGAATTGATAAAATTGGAATTGAAGTTTGCTACAAGAAATATTAAAGATCCACAAATTAATTAACCATTAATTAACAAAATGGAATTGACCCCATGTCTGTTCACGATACCGAGACACTAGTATACACCAATATTGCATAGGAGTGATGTCAAGTGCTTTCTGGAATAACACAGAGTGTGGAATAGAATCAAATGCTCCTTCATCATCTAACGAGCAAGAAAACACGGATTCTCCCCTCTTCAAACAATAATTAATTACATCAGGTGTGAGTGATACAGCCATGTTGGTTCCACAGTTTTCCATAAAGCCAAATTGTAAATCATTAAATGTATAATCCACAGTTTCTTCTAATATTGATACGAGTCAAACAGTTAGGTTAGGATTAGGTAAGGATATTGTAATACGTCAGCTTTTAGGTATATTTTTGTTCTTGTTGCTGCCATTTATTGCAGCACGTTTTTGGAAATGCTGTCATAACATTTGTATTATAACACAAAACTGGATTTAATGTGTACATAACCTGTATGAAGATATATATCATATATCAATAACAGTGATAGTCTAGAAATTGAAGAGGGCATAGTTGTTAGATCATTGCCCTGCAATCATTTGTATATGTTTCTAGGATCAGTCGCATCAGTCATGACTCTAGAAATGTAAAGGTTCTTGGTTTTATTCCACATGTCTGTTATTGGTCTTTCACCTGGCCACAAGTGCTTTTCATCAGGCTTTAATATAAAAAGGATGTTACCATAAACATGGTATTTTAGAATTAGACTGAGTGCATGTGAAATTGTGTGACAAGGTTTTTCATTGCCCCCAGAACAGTTCTTTATTGTATGCTTATATTTTTGATCTGTACATATTATTCAATTTATTTTATATATATGTGTGTATGTGTGTGTGTGCACTTTTTGTACAAGTCACTGAGATATCATTCTGTTAACTTATTTCAGACTATTTGCAGCATGAAGGAAGGGGAAATGTGTTACATCAAATCAAAAGTTGATGCAAAAGGTAATAAAGTCAGTGAGTTTGACGCGAATGCCAAGTCGGCACTGAAGTTTAATGCCCACTTGAAGAGCATGAGTCGTGCAGCTGATCTCACAGAGTTAGAACCCGACGAGTGCCTGGAACGAGCACAGCATCACAAAGACAGAGGCAGTGAACTCTTCAAGGCCAACAGACTCGATTTCGCCATCAAGCACTATGAAAAGGCACTGTTGTGTTTTTCCGATGCTGATTCCTTTTCCAAGCTTCCAGAACAAATGCTGCTGCAGTACAAAACTGTCAAGTGTCAGTGTCACCTGAATTTGGCAGCCTGCTGTCTGAAAAAGGAGAAATATGATGGCGTCATTGAGCACAGCACAAAAGCATTAGAATTGGAATCAGACAATGTGAAGGGATTGTTTCGTCGTGGCCAAGCCCATCTGAAGTTACATAATTATGACTTGGCCAGGGCTGATTTTTGTCGGGCATTGGCAGTAGAACCAGAAAATAAAGCTGTATCTAATCAACTACTTCTCATTCATGGACTAATTAGAAAAGAGAGGGCTATGTACAAGAAGATGTTCTCATGAAAATTTGACACAACTCGCCCACTTTGTGATAAACTATGTGTAGAAAATTTTGCAGCATTGTGTATATGCATTCGTATTTGCGTGGGTGTGTATGTGTGTATATTTATATATATATATATATATAATTAGTTTGGCTAAAGGATGGTTAACTTCTATAGTAATTGAGTTTAAGTAAGTTGAATTAAATTTATCAAACTTTCAGGTCTTTGGTCTTGAAATACATTTATTTGAATAAACTCTGTTAAAGTTACAGTTGTTTTTCTTGACACTGAATATGAAAGCTATTGGAAAACTTAATCAAGATTAAATGTACTTTGTGGTTATTTCATGTGTGATAATTGTTGAATGGTGATGTGTGTGTGTGTGTGTGTGTGATTATCTACATACACACATCACCACAGTTGTCTTTTAATAGTATTATATGTCCGATACTGGTGATATCATAATTTGTTATGGATGGGGAAGTGCGAACATTTGAGGATTTCTGTTAATAACAAGTACTACTAGACATGATTCAGAAGAGAGCTAGGGCCTTTAGCCGAGATAGCTAATATCTTCAGTGACCAGGCTAATACTGCAAACATACTCACATAACACTATAGTGATTTCCATGCACCTTCTACATACTGACATTATTGTTAAGTGTCTGCAATTCAACATTAATTCAGTCAAACAATAATATGTTAACACGCTGTTTTGTGTATTGTTGTGACACTCACATTGTGACCCGTTTTGTGTATTGTTGTGACGCTCACATTGTGACCCGGTTTGTGTATTGTTGTGACCGTCTCATTGTGCCGCTCACATTGTGACCCGTTTTGTGTATTGTGACTTTCTTCTTAAATTAGAACACATAGTCCTCTACAATAGGGCTCTTTTTATTTAATAATCAAAGGTCGCCTCCATGGTCTAACTCTAACTGGTAGCATGTTGGATCACAGATCACTACCACCTCAGTTTGAATCTCGGCATAGGCATATCTGAAGGTTGTTTCATCTTTGACTTCGCTTCATTACCTTTGGAGGTAGCTCGGTCCATTTAGCTTAACAAATTGTAGCTAAAACATCAACAACCATCATTTAATAATCAAAGGTACAGTATCCAAACTCTATACTAGAGTATATATTTCTAAAGGAGCTATAGTAGGTCTTTCATTGAATGTTTTAGGTGATCCCTTTACATTTAAATTAACTACTGCTATGAAATCATTACTGCTTCTTATAATTCTTGTTCGATAGCTCACACTGAGACCAAGCCTATTTCAGGTTACACGACCCGGTCATGTTGAAATATATGGATCACATAACCGTGAACATTATTGTACAACCCGGAGGAGGGTGCTCTATAAGTTTCCATTTTTGACCAGAAATTGCGCCACCACATCTTAGCTCGGTTTTTAGTTGTACTAAAGACATATCTTTGAATTTGCGTTTATTTGACGCCATAATCAAAACAAATACAGACGAATCGAGAGAATAAAAAGCCAATAATGGTGTTCTGAAACTGATATGTAACTATGGGCGCTGCACAAGTAGGACTCGGTCGCTTGCAGTGCCGCCTAGCGGATTAGTTCCGGAGTACCTCATTATGAGTTACTACTCAGTGGATTGTGAAGTTGGTAAATGATTGTTGGCAATAATTGATATTACGTTTCTTCATGGGAGATGTATCACGCATATAGCACTGCCTCAAACCAATGCCAATACTCAGAGTGTATATTATGTATGTAAAGCATATTGTATTAAAACCATTGTAAATGAAATGTATGTAAACTGAACATGAAATTTGCAGACCTATCAATATTGTAGAAATATCAGCTGTTTTTATGGATTTTTAGGGTTTTTTTTCTAGCCAATGAGATAATTTGAAGCTCTGGAAATAGAAGATTTTCAATGTTGTCATTGAACATTTTTGTTGAATTCAAAATTGTTCAGTTTAACAATCATAACGTTGAGGAATTGAATTCAGTTCATCCACTCATAAATATATGAAAGATGCAGTGAAAATGAGCCCCACAACCTTAATGTGGCAATATACAATCCAACGGCATGTAAACATACCAAACTCCACGCATCAGAACCATGCACGTTTCACAATTATGGTATCTTTCTGTCCAAATGTCTACGTTATAGATGATCTGGTTATATTTCTAATGTAAGTATTTGAACAACAATGACAGGTAAATCTTTATATGATTCATTCGCTTTCAGATACTCTGTCAGGGGGGGGGGCATTTTTTTCAAATTTAGGTGGAATGTCATCCATAACAGATTGATAGGAAATGTGAAGACAAAAATTGTTTATGGTGAAATATTGATGGATATGGATTTTGTAACCATTAAATTTGATTACATGTGATATAGCAACACCTTTGGTCAGATTTTAAATTATAAATCTAGGTTTGACTAAGTTTGTGTTCTAAAACTGAGAATTTGAAAATTATCCAGTGATATACTTGTAACTTGTTATTGTCGCCAAACCCTATGCCGAATAGGAGTGAATATGATGTTGGTGTAAGCAAAATAAATCATCCGATTAATATATCTTAGATCTTGAAACTTGAGTTCCTTTGGTCAGATTTGGAAACCACTTAAGGAACACAAACGATATATCTATTTCTGTTTAGCATATAAAATAAATGTGTCAATCTTGACACATGTGTATAAATGTGTCAATCTTTACACATGTGCACACCGAGAGATTAACAGTCTTAATTAGCAGGAAAGCATTTATTGTCTTGCCATGAATAATTTAGATCAATATTGTAATTCTCTGCGTCAGTCGGACATGGGCTCAATTCCAGAATTGCAATTGATGGTCAATTTTGGAATTGATGATCACTTCCGGAATTGGAACTGATTATTTAAAAAAAGGAATTGGAATTGATAAATTTGGAATTGGTTTCCTACAAGACAAAATTAAATCCATAAATTAATTTACCATTTCATTTTTTAATTCAGAAATACTTCTTCCGTGACAATCCTATTGAAATATAAACTACTCAGAGTAGGTATTCCAAATAGGTACTCGGGTAGGTACTCGTGGTAAAAAGTAATAGGTAAAAAAGTCGGTAAAAATGGAATTGAGAAATTTGATGTGGAATTGGAATTGACCAAACGGAATTGAGTGGAAGTGACAAAATGGAATTGACCCCATGCCTGGGGTCAATGTTTGTTCTCCTAATGGGTAAACTATTTGATTAGCTTATTTCCAGTGAACTTATAATTGATTTATTTATCACGTTTATAAAACACTAAAGAATGCCTTTTTTTGATTATATTAAGTATACAGTAGTAGTATACAGTATATTAAGTATATAGTAGTAGATCAGTAGTAGTATTGGTAGTAATAGTAGTAGTATTAACATCATGCACAGAGAGTGATGATTTCTGTGTTATGTGTGTAACTATTGTAACAGTAAAAAGGCTATCATTACATTACAACGTATACAGAGATGCACCTAGATTTGTGGTATCATTATATATTTGGATTACATTATATCACCATGCACATACCTCAGTCTGCTCACCTCTAAATGATCCAATCAGTAAATTGTCTAACGTACACAACTCGGGATAATAACTAAGAATTGGTTATTAAATAAAATATTTCCTAACGATAAAGTGTGACGTAGAGCATCTTCAGCAAAATACATAAAAAATAGTTTAAGAAATGTTTTAGTGAAAATAACAATATACTTGTTTTATTCAATTTAATACAAACAACTCCAATGATTACAACAGATTGCAATAGAAGTTAAAGATAGGATTGGCAAGTTTATGACACAATGTGAAAAACCATGGATTAATTCAGGATTTATGAAGTCACGTCATAAACAGGTTTATGATAGCATCATAAACTGTCAAAAGCATATATAGTTTAATATAAATATTGGTATAGCCAATATATTTGTGACATATTTTTTCCAAGGTATACCTGAAAAGTAATTTTTAGAATGATCTAATTGTTAATATTGTAATATTAATAGTAAAATTATTATACAGTAAGTTACAGACTGATTATTAGACTATTGTAATCATAGACTGTTATTGTTTGTGGCCTAAATCAATTGGGTTTTGGGTCCCATTTGTTTCTAGAGCTTAGGGGGCAGTATTAATTTAATATAACTATTTATTAATTAGATGACAAGCAAGAAATTGCCCTCACTTCATGTTCCTCTATGTGGTAAGAGCTAAAGATATCTGCTACCAGACATGGAGTCAATTCAATTCTGCAACTGGAATTGTAATGGAATTGATAAATTTGGAATTGAAGTTTGCTAAAAAAAATTAAATCCACAAATTAATTTTTTAATTCATAAATATTCCATCCATGACAATCCTACTTGGAATGTAAACTACTTGGACTAGGTATTCCAAGTAGGGACTTTGTGATTTGATATATTAAATAGACTAATTCAATTATGTAATCAATCACGCAGATGGTTTGTGATTAATCCATACGAATGTGTACACAAATTCGCATGAATTATAAATCATACCCCATATATATATATATATATATATATAGAGAGAGAGAGAGAGAGAGAGAGAGAGGATAAATACTGACACACCAAATATTTCTTGTGACCACAAGTATAACAAATCGTGGAAAGTATATATATATATATATATATAGTATTTCGTTGTTAGGTCTAGTTCAGGTGGTCTAGCGGTTGAGCACGTTGTACTTTGTTCTACTAAAGGGTGAATTTGCTTTAACCGCCAATGTTGTCAATCCATAACAGTCCATAATTAATTATATCGAGGACTTAATGTTGATATTTAGAATTGTAACGGACCGGAAACAGTTTAGAGAATAAACCAGATGGTCAAGATTGTATCTGTGATTTATTAATAATATACTTGATGACAATCTACAAACATCACATCACCCTCGGGATATTTCGGCTCCATCTTTCCGTACTGCTCCCCTGTGAGTGGTGGGGGAGGTATTATGAATAAGCACTCAATTAAAAGGGACCACACTGGAAATAAGTGCTCGCACTTTCGTGTGCTATCCCTGTTTCATGGTCATAAATCATGAAACGATAGAAAATCAATCAAAACTTGATTTCAAACTGCTGAGATATGTTTGGATCACTTCAATTTTAAGACGTGTATCATATGATACAGGTCTTAAATTTAGGCTTAAATCTATAAAGCTAGTATTTTTTTAAATTCCTACTTCAAATGAATTTTGAAGGCCACGAAAGCCTTTGATACAACAAAACAAATTACATTTCGGGACTTTCGTCACCAACTTACGTAGATTCGTTCGAAACAAAGTAACTGTTTAGTTTAGCCTTTCATTTTTAAACAAAGGTGGACAGCCAATCACCACCGTCGTACCAATGCTTCAGATGTCAACAAGAACATGTGTAAAACATAAACACAACGACTTCCGCGGACGCGTGATGAGACTCCATTCACTTCTGCCTACATTTGCATCAAAAACATGTTGAAAATGACAAATATAAATCTGGGTTTGTTCATTGAATAAATTATTCTTTCTTAATGTTTTAACCGTTTTATTTGCCGTAGAATAGGTTGATATCAGCAAAAGCTGAGCCGGCAATTATAGAAAGATCCACGCCCTGGTCCAGAAGTGTCGGCCCCGGACACCCGGACCGCCACTTATTTCCAACACTGCTAATAGCCATCCTCATGACTTTACCGGCTCCATTGTTCAGCCTGCTAACTACTTCTGGTCATCTGTTTATTTACATAATTCTGAAAGCTCGGCCGGTGCACGTTCATAAGGAATTTCACAACATGGTTTTCTTTAGCCATTTCAGTAACATAAGATGCTATTTTGGACCAACGGTACTGTAATATTAATAAATACATGCAGTTTTGTTCCGAAAATACACATCTAGCTGATCCCTGCTTACATTGCTATAGCCGGGTAATATAAACAGCTTGTCTTGTGTGACGTCAGATTACAGAAGCATCCGGTCTGGGTCTGGCTTCAAAATGACGATGCCTACAGGCGAGTTATAGTCGATTCACCACCATCACTTTGAAATGGATTATTTAACATGGGCTTAATGTTATTCATATTTTGACATCATTTATAATTTGTACGAGTATGTTTGTGCTATTCCTGTAAATTTGAAATGTAGGTGAACTATTCCTTTAAGTAGTTACAAAAACAATGCAACGCTTCATATACAAGTTATTGAAATATATGGCACTCATTTCAATGGATACACGAATTAATTATAAAAGTGTATATATATATATATATATATATGTATATATGTATATATATATATGATTTACGGCTAAGAGACGAACCCCTATAAGCAAACATACCCAACAAACACAGGCCTTAAACATGATTTTATTCTAACCCCAGTCCCAGCAGAAAAGTATGGCCTAAGAGCATTGTTTACCCGCCAGAGAACTGATGGGGTTAGGATTCTTGATTGCTTCTCCTGTTCTGGAGAAGTGCAAATACATACGTTTTAACCGCTACTCTTATGGCACAGCCAAAAAATCAATTTAAGCACTTCATTCCATGATGTGATTCCCATTTCTCGTTGGATTCGGTGTATCTCTAGGTGTCGTCTGGATCTGTGTATGAGTCCAAATATTCTTATATCAGAATAATATGTTAAATATGCGCGCGAAAACGATCACACCAGTCGCGCAAGGTAGTTTTAGATAATGAATATATTCATCGTTTGGGGTACATTTTAAGCCTGGACCTGCTTGAAAAATAATGTTGCTAATCAAGCATGCGCGCGCACGTAGGCATCTCGTAGTCCACATCTCTTATCATGAAAAGTCGTCAATCTGGATTCAGTCCCATTAAGAATCGTCCCGAGTTTAAATTCACACTTCCAGATTCTCTGTGTCAGTGCTTTATTCCACACGACTAAACACACACACACACACACACAGAGAGAGAGAGAGAGAGAGAGAGTTAGACAGACAGACAGACAGACAGACAGACATTAAAATTCAAAAACAAGTTGCTAAAGCGGATTATCCAGCCGCTGTTTGGTTTTCAGAGGTCGCAACAAACCGTCCATAATTTGTCTATTCAGTGTACGGTCTATAATTAACATCCAATCCTTGGCGTGTCTAACGCCTTTATGGATACGTTCGTTTCCTCTCTCTAAGATCGACAAGACCGTTTGGAATGAGGGCCGTCTCGTAGGTAGCCATCAGTGTACTACCCTGGTTGAAGTCGAAGTCACTTCCTATAACAATCAAGTTGTGTCGATCTGCAAGAAGACACGACGCTGAGAAAATACAATTCTGACAGCGAGTGAATTAATGAAATATCGGATATTATAACGCTAAGTTTTCAAGTGGAATATTGATATACCAAAGATAACAACAAGTTGGGGATCCGCCGAACAATAGTTTTGGGTCTATTTCATTTAATTGATATCCGCGTCATTGAGACTAATTTAAACACTAAATACGTAATTCAGGCACTAGAATCAGTGACTTGGTTAAGGTAATCATTAAGTTGTAGTATATATACAATTATATATATATATATATATATATATAATTGTTCACGCCACTTTCCTGGAGTAAAATTCAATTGAGCGAACGTCATTACGTCCGACGTTAAGTCACTCAGTTGCATCATCTACGTCATAATATACACATACATGTTAAGTCTCCCGGATTCGCCGGGAGTCTCCCGCACTTTCATCAAATCTCCCACACTCCCGTGCGAGAGAACATCTCCCGCATTTTATACGAAAGCGCCCTTTTTATAAATAAACTGTATGTGATCTCGATTTTATGTAAACGGTTTGTGTTCAGTGATAATAAAATGTGACATTTACAGTCATGGTTTATGTATAAATCTTCCTATTTACGTATAAATCTCCCACATTGGCATTTCCGAAACTTATATGTAATTAATAAAGGGACGTGAAATAAATAAATTAACAATAAAAACTAGAATAATATATAAAAATGAAACGATTTAAAATATGTTTACGTGAAAACCGGGTTACGTCATGGCTTTTGTAGTCAAGTAATGACGTAGGGGGTGGATTGGTACGACTGTATATGTATATATATTCAGGGGCTCCCAGTGGCCGAGTTCCCGGAGTGCCCCCCCCGCGCGCACACACACACACACACACACACTCTTCGCTCGGTTTATGGGTCTAATACTCGCTATTGTCTATATAATAATAATAATAATATGTCATATTTATATAGAGCCCTATTCAACTAGAAGCTGCTCTAAGGTGCTTTATAATATTATTTACAATATTATTATCCCTGACTCAGACTTGTTTATGAGATGGCATCTTAACAGCGAGTGATCTCCGGTGGCCTAGCGGTTAAGCACCCGACACTTGGTGTCAGGGCTCATAGGTTCGATCCCAGCAAGAGGTCGAAACTTTTCCAGGGATTAATTTCTCGGCTCACTACATCGTGGGTGGCTGACCACGTTAAATGGCGCTGCCGTCTCCACTGAATTATTTAAAATAAAGGGGGACGTTGTCCGTACTGCTCCCCTGTGAGTGGTGGGGGAGCAGTTTCTCAACCACTCTAACATAGAGGCTGTGCTGAATAAGCGACAGCCTGAGGATTCTCCCCAAAAAAACAAGCAAGCAAGCGATTTTAACATCATTATAAGTCCCCGTACAAAGTAGTGCACTGGGGCCTTACCTACACAACTACCCACAGAAATAAAAATGTAAATAGTCGAGATCCGTACACATACATGTACGTGAGGTTTAGTTTAGTATAGCATAGTAGTTATTTATTGACAGCAACTCACAACATACATATATTAACATGTGGCCCCTACGCTCCTGGGTCCCCTAAGCAAGTGCCCAGTGTGTCCATGCGTTAAGACGGCCCTGGGTGGCATGATTACGGTGTTCGTATGTGGGAACCATCTAGTTTATCAATTTTCACGTTACGAGGCGATCGGCAATAGAATACATGACGAAATATCTTAGCGAATGTTTTTTGTTGTATTATCGCCCTAGCTGTGATTGCTCAAAGACCGTTTCTTCAGTTGCAGGACTGTCATTTAGAGAGAAAGAGAACCATATTTTCCAGCGAAGTTGGTCCAATTCCTGCTGTTTTGTGGAAAAATATTGCGACTTCGAAAACACAAATCGGACGACCATCTACAGCCTAACCATAATGTGAGAGAATGTGTGTGTGTGTGAGTGTGTGTGTGTGTATGCATATGTATGGTAGCACTGGCTTAGAACATCAAAGCCTATACATTCTTTAAAACCTGTACTTCCATTAATCTATACATAATTAATTCAATACATAGTTGAATGTATGCATACAAAAAAGTACACATCTATACATACGTTAACCTATATAGTTCTGGGCTACTCATAATTTAGTTCTTTCGTCGTAAATATTACGACACTTGATGAAATGAAAAAACGACATAAATACTGACATTCAGCAGTAATTTGCTGTGGCTCAAAGGTAACCTATACATAAAAAACATTTCGATACCACAGATACTGATCCCAGTTCCATTTTTTATTCGAATAGCTAAACATATCCTAGCTATATCAACCATACGGATAGATCTCCGATAGGTTCACCGTCACCAAGTTGTTTAGTAAAAGTTTATGCCTTTTACAGGCTCTCTGCGCGCCAACCAACATAACAGTTTCAGTTGAACACGCGACAAAATTGTGTGTACACTACCGACGTCGCCAAGTTGCCAGGAGGAAAATGTATGTCTTTTATCAGCTCTCGGCGCAGTAACCAACACATCAGTTTGTACGCTACCTATGTATGGAAGCAGTGGAGAGGCTGTGTGTGTGTGTGTGTGTGTGTGTGTGACAAATGAAGGTCACTGATGTCGGTGTTAGAATCTGAAATTCGTCCACAGTATGTATCACTGGTTGTCTTCCCTAAATTCCATTTGAACGCTATTTTTCTAGTTATCCAGATCTCTAAGCGTTGCTATTTACCATCGTAGATCTGACCAAATGGAGATTCTATTTGATTAAGTGTTCGAGTGTCCTATTCCGTTGACGGCCAACTATTAACTAAAACGAGGCTGAAGGTCTACCGGACACTTTTGCCGGAAGTAGTTTTAATGTGTTAGAGGTTGGAAAGGTTGGAGACGGTACGTACTCTAGAACCGTGCTGCTAACCGTAAATAATGACTATTTGGACATATACTAATCGACGCCATTTTTCCTCACCCCAAGCATAATGTTCCACAAACATAGATCCGAAGCCACTGTGTCGGAATAATAGGCATTCGGAACAACCGTATATCAAGGTCTGTTGTTATCGTGTGGACTGTAGTCATCAGGTAACCGTTAACAATCAGGAAGGCCACATATAAGTCAAAATGCACGGACATCACATTTAGAATGTCTCGTTCTACTTTCTCTCACATTAATTATACTTAGTTATATTTTGTACTTCTGCTCCTTTAAAATAAAACAAAAATTATGACTTTAATACAGCTATCATAGATTACAAAAGAAACACTGTAAATGGGCAAATGATGACGATGTATTAAGTTGGCGAATTTAATAATCTGGACAAGATGGCGGGGTTTTAATTTGGCGAATTGTTGGTTTGACGAGATTTATGATTTGTGTGTTATACTGTAAAACGGAAAATGTTGGCGTTGTTGTAAATTGGCGATGTTTTGCCAATCGCTAAATTCACCGCCAACTTATATAATTATAATAAAAATAATAATCATATGTGATATTTATATAGCGCCCTATCCAGGTAGATAGCTGCTGTAAGGCGCTTTACAATATTATTATTCCCGAATCAGACCTGTTTCAACCCAGCAGACATTTCAAGGGACCATACAACGGATGCTGCCATTAAAGGCGCAAAGCGTTACTCAAACACATAGCCATCGCGTCCTGTCAGGTTCTCATTTTTATGATGAGTGAACCAGTCGCCATATGACAGCATTGCAACTCCCGTCAGCCTCGAACACGCGACCGTGCGGCTACGAGGACTACGCTCTAACTAACTGCGCCATCACGGCTCGAAGTAATACGATCGTCAACATTTGCCAATTTACAGTAATTGATGACGCCTCGGAAAGGCGTTGCCATGGCAAGAGATTATATAATCCGTTTCATTACCGGAATACACCGGAACTTCGCCACCGTTTTTGGAAGGTGCCCTACACTGGTGTAGAGCGGTAACAGTAGCCGTGGCGTCGACGACCTTCATCCCGTTAATGACGGCCAAACCCGCGATGTAACTATCAAAAGCCGGCCTCCCGACTGTTACGTCGGCAAAATGTGGCCACGGGTAGCCACGCGAAGTGACGAAATAGTCCAAGACATCCACTCTGTATAACAGGCCGTGATCTTTGGCCAGCCGGGCCACATCCGAGAAACTGGACACCTTGGTATCGTCGCCGACGAAGGCGTTATGGCGTCGTCCGATGACCAGCGTCGATCCTAAGAAGGGCAGCTCGGCTCTGACCAGACGGAGCGTTGTAAGCAGGCCGCCGTCGAATAGGATATCCCCGCTGACGAAGCCGTAGAATGGCGTATCATGCTGTTCCATGGCGGCTCGATAAAGGTCCTTTACGAAAGCTTTCCCGGAATGGCTGACTCGACGCAAGAGCTTCACGGTCCAGCCCAAGGAACGGGCAGTCGAGGCTAAGTTGGGTGGGATACCGTCGTGCCAGACGAATAATATCAATTTCGCTTCGGGCCGCATGCGGCTCCAGTTGTGCAGGACGTTAATACGTATGTTCACTCCATCCGGGTCGTCATCGAAAGTTGTGAATAGAGTAACCAAAGCCTTTGACACGGTGCCATCCGGGCGTTGTTGTATGCTCTCATAAAGCGTTCCAATTCTGTTGTTCTGGCGTACCTCTCCCGATAAATAATTCCATAGAGACGCTAGGTAGAGGATGACGAGCAGGATCAAGCCAATGATAGTCAAGCAATAGATTCGAGGTTTTGACATGGCGGATCGTTTTGGGGGACTTCAACGCGCCGATGATGACTTTCGCAACACATGCAAATCTCATTGTTAAGTTCCTTAACCATCCACAACGTTCTGTTTAGAGAAATTAATTTCCATTTGTGAGAGTAATAATTTCTGTTGGGTTTCCTCCCTTGTTCAGTATTACATCTGACAAAGAAGTTACATTCTAGTCAAAACAAAACGACGAAGCGTATGGGAGTTGGTTTGTTTAAAGACTTACAGTCGTCTATACGAGATGATGAGCAAATATCACGGCTAGTTTATCTAAATGTCACATACTAACAACTGGTATTCTTGCTAATATACTTCATAGCGCAGTTAGTTAGAGCTTCAATGTCGTTATGTGGCGACTGGTTCACTCATCCATAAAAAATTATTACCTGACAGGACGCGATAACTATAATGGCCGCATGCATTGTATACTCCCCTAATATTGTACAGCGGCTTAGAGCAGCTTCTAGCTGAATAGGGCGCTATATAAATATCACATATTATTATTATTATATTATATACTAATATACTAAATGCTGGTACAAATATTATTCTTTTACTTGATCCAGATTTGTGCAATGTTTTGAAGTAACTCACAAAAGTTGTACCGAGTGTAATGAAGCAAGATTTGTTGTATATGTGTTATATTTAGAAGACAGACAAATGATCCATCGGTATATAGAGAATATTTAATTAGTTCCGATTGGTGGCTCAGTTAGCTCTTCTGTTAGCCTCCCAACTTAAATCTGATAGTTTTGTGAACTCCGGTGGCCTAGCTATTAAGCACCCGGCACTTGGTGCCAAGGGTCACAGGTTCGATCCGAGCAAGAGGTCGAAACTTTTCCAGAGATTAATTTCTCGGCTCACAACATCGCGGGTGGCTGACCACGTTGAATGGGCTGCTGTCTCCACTGAATTATTAAAAATAAAGGGGGACTGATGACGTAAAACACGCTGGCAGTGTAAGTTTGAGATGTTTTTGGTGATTTTTTTAATATTTTATGTATCGCAGGCTGCTTTTCAAACTAGTCGGGAATATCTTCGAATGCCTTTCCGTCATACTGGGGGTTAAAAAATGGTGTTACTGGTATTTATTTAAAAAAAATTTTTCCTTTTGATCCTAATTACTAAAACCAATGTGCCGTTAAACAGAAACTGAATTTTTTTCTTATTTCTTTCAATGTCGGCTTCCGGGTAAAATGTAGCACGTTTGTTTGCCCCTCCAAAGGGAAAACTTCTGACGTGTTTTCGATGCGGCTGGTCGACTATCTTGAGGGAAAAAACGAATTATTTTTTTTAATTAACAGAGAATATTTCATATTTGCCTGGAATGGCAAGGGCTGATCCCACTGATTTACAAATTTTCCTTTAATTCTTCAAATTCAACCATTCGATTGCTCGAATATCTGCAGAAAATGACCTTCGCTGTCATTGACTGTGGGGTACATAAATGTATTTTACTCGGAAATAATTATATAATAGACAAACCAATTTGTTCTAAACATTTTATTGAGTAACCTGTGTACTGACATGAACAATGTCGAACCGATTCAAACGAGAAAAACTGAAGTTTTGTGTTGCTTTATTTCATCACACTGTCGGCTTATGGGTGAATATCAGCGACAGTTTACTTGTACACCTCCGACAGGGCGAAAACAGTTCTGCCACCTGTTGACTAAATGGCGAAACACTCGATCTGAACATGGAGCCCATTGACCTGAAAGAAAACACAGCCGCCGATTTGATGGCCAACAGGTCCCAACTTCCTGCCAGGGCAGAAAGGAATGCAGACTGCAAAATCAGTTTCATAAACATGGTGAATTATTGTTGTGTCAATGGTTGCATAAGCCGTGGGCATGAAAGTAATACAAAAGGAATATATTTTCATCGGTTTGTATAAGGAACACATTTAAAATAACTGTTAAAGCGTTTTTTGACGGGAAGTTAAGCATAACTATTATTATATTTAGCCTATTCGACAACCCCCGGCCTGTCTCTGGCGTTTGATCCCAACTAAACTAGATCTACGGACTTGCATTAAACGCATATAATAGGACAGGAATACTAGAGATTCTCTGCATATACAAAATTATAATATACATATCACAATAAATGTCCGTATTCATAGGTTGAAAACTCGAAGCGCAGCCTGTTTAACGTTACTTTTTGCCCTACAGGTGTTGTAGGACAAACGTTGTCGCCGACCAAAATGTGTCCTCCTTACACTTTACGAGGTCCGTGAAAACATACAAAAGTAAAACTAAGTTTATGCATTGAAATCGTGTAGCTATTCAAGATATTAATGTCATTTTGTAAATATAGCGTCTCAATATACACGAATACATACTATTTTACGAGCTTGTTGATATTAAAAAGGCCTTTTAAATAAGTTTAATTTCATGGAATGTTGTTGACTTTCGTACCTGGTGGGCAATTTGAGGCACGAAGGGGAACAAACAAAACTTAGTTTACAAAATAATTGTGTTATTTTTTATTTCTGAAAGACGTGCATGTTGTAGAGTAAATAAATGGACATTTACTAATAGTGTATTGTTAAAGTACTAATCTCTACATAAATGTCTCTAAAATAGATTTATATTAAACGATTATTTTGATAACTACGTAACTAGTCAATAATTAATTAGCAAAAGACGGGGGGTGTATGTTATTATTAATAAATCCGTGGATGAATATAAATATACAAAACAATTGACTCGCTGGTTGACTAATTGTAGTCAAGTAACATTTTAATCATGATAATCGCCCAACAATGACGACAACAGTGTATTATCTACTCAAAGCGAGGGACATTAATTGGCGAGGAATATTGGCCCACGACAACTTTTGTCCCGTATTAGGTCGGGACAATAGTTGTCGACACATACTGGCACGACAACTTCTGTCCCGTAACACCGGAAGTGAGCGCTGTTTTGTCGTGGCGGACCAATCAAACACCGGAAGTGAGTGCTGTTCTGTCGTGGCGGCCCAATCAAACACCGGAAGTGAGCGCTGTTTTGTCGTGGCGGCCCAATCAAACACCGGAAGTGAGGGCTGTTTTGTCGTGGCGGCCCAATCAAACACCGGAAGTGAGTGCTGTTTTGTCGTGGCGGCCCAATCAAACACCGGAAGTGAGTGCTGTTTTGTCATGGCGGCCCAATCAAACACCGGAAGTGAGGGCTGTTTTGTCGTGGCGGCCCAATCAAACACCGGAAGTGAGCGCTGTTTTGTCGAGGCGGCCCAATCAAACACCGGAAGTGAGTGCTGTTTTGTCGTGGCGGCCCAATCAAACACCGAAAGTGAGCGCTATTTTGTCGTGGCGGCCCAATCAAACACCGGAAGTGAGGGCGGTTATGTCATGGCGGCCCAATCAAACACCACTGAGTGCTCGGTCTAGTTTTCTTTCAGGTCATTCAATTACATATTTGATTTGTTTAGTGCTCGATAAATGTGACTAATGTTCAACCTAATATTTCTACTTTTAATTAATTGTGCACTATCTTGGAAACCTTAACAAAAACATCATTCTATCATTTTATTGCGAAATGAATTGTGGAAATATTCAAGCCTCCGCTTAACTATAGCCGTGTACTCCTAAGTTAGGAGTCCTAGCCCATTTTGACATTAAAATTGGGGGGGGGGGGGGTAGTCTTCTCGTGTGAAATTGCTGCTATTCAGAAGGACTTATTCACTCAATAATTTGGTCGTTTTGAACGAAGTGCCAAAATGGCGGTCGCGCGAGAATTGGAGGTTAGAGAAGTAACGCGTAGTAAGTAAAATAAGAATGTTTGCCCGTTAAATAGTACACATAATGAGAGTATAAGTTCCCAGGATGTAGAACGAGTTGCAGCAAGTAAAGATAAATGTTGTAAGGTTCTTAAAACCCATTTATAATATTAAGCCAGTTTATTATGTATGAAATGTATTTGATCTATATGAGATGAGAATACGTTTTAATTTAGTTTTAAACGTTAAGCGCCTTAGAGCAATTTCAGTAGAATAAGGCGCTATATAAAATACTATTATTATATTACAATGACTTAACCGACATAACTTTTAAAAGTACTTGAAATGCTATCGTTTTCTTTAAATACTACCTTTAGTAATTTGATTAATTTAAATCATAAATCAACATTTTGATTCCAATCTTTATAATTATATGTTATATGATTTGATATGGTATATTTTCGATTCGATTCATATGCGATTTATTTTTAACGGATTCTTTGGCCTTTTACAATACAGATTTTGATGGGGAAAAACCCCGAAAACAAAGCTGTTCACTGTAACAAAGACTATATATATAACAAGACGTGTTACTTCGAGTTTTAACATGGGACGCCATTTTGAATTCATGGAGCGCCAGGGCCCTAGCGACCGGAGGTAGATTGTCACGGACAGCTCACTTCGTTAACATGGCGCTTAATGGCACTGGTTCATTCTGCGCCGCTTTCGGCTGCAGTAACAGAAAAAGTATGCACAAATAAAGACATACAAATTTGAAGTAGACACGCCCCTACTTGACATGACCCAAGCAGTAAGCCCAAGCAAGATCTATCTAGATCTATATTTGTTTCAGACAAACTCTTATTAACTTTTATTGAACAATATCAACCTATTAATTACAAAATGGGTATGTAAGATATACATAAGCTTACAATTACATGTACTGGAGCCACTGAAGATGTTATGGGCGGGAGGTATATTTTACTTTATTATTGTTAATAATATAATTGGACTTCTAAAATTACATTACTATAATCAGATAATTTTTCCCTAATTACAATAATTATAAGTAGCTGAGTATTTACATGATCACCTGCATCCATATTTATTTCTTAACGTAAGCAATTGGTACTTATTGATATATATCGACTTCTATTTATAATTAAAATGTTATGAAATTAATTATTAAATACCCCAACTAGTGGTAGAAACATTCATTTTGTTATTTTTTCTATTGACAGAAGTAAAAGATGGGTTATTAATTGTTGTCGTTCAGATATATGATGAGGAAAGATTTAAATTACTTGAATACTAATTGTAGTGTGTATGATATACACTTTACTGAAACGGAATTCATGAGCCAGACAAGAGATAAACTTATCTAGAATGCTAATCCAACTATTTTTGATGTACCAAATCCACTGCATTCATCCAGTGAAATCAAAGAGGAAGGTATTAACAGATAGGAGATCTATACAGGAGACAGGGCCAGCTGTGATGGTAATTAATATTTATAAATATTAATGGTGAAAATTGGTATTATAAAATTAATTAAATAAGAAACAAGGCATCAAACCCATGACATTTTGTCAGCCCATTTCATATCTTAATACAAAAAAGGATTACCAGCACCTGAATTAGTACTTGAATGTTCAGCTCATGTGCTTTAATTGGTATACTTCTCAAGTCATTATTTTACAAGGTATTATTCTGTTTCAGTCCTTGAAGTTCTATGATGATGAGATACCATGTAAACAGGTTAATCTCTTGGATACAGATTTACTGGTGTTGGATGTGATAGATGATTTTGAGTTATCTGTTACAGTAGTCAATCCATGTGTCTATTACATCTCTGGGTATATTCTGTCTAACTTTAAACAGTTCACTGATCTGGACTAAATGTCATATTTTTGTAGTAGTGGTTGTTTAGAGCTAGAAGCAATTTGAGTTATTCTGTCCTTTTGATAACAAATGACTGATTGTAACTATAGATGAACCCGTGGCACAAGATATTTGATGCCGCTTATTGTATGAAAGTACTCATTTCTCTATTTCTAACATGTTAACGCAAACATAAACATTGTTAATATTCCATGTATATTCTTTGTTCTCAGCTGGGCAGGCCTATATTGCATGGTCTATATTATTGAGGTGTAGACTTTAAATGAACTTATAATAATTTTTTAGTTAATATATGATAAATGGACATGATGAGTATATGGTGAATTGTGTTATGGTTACGTTATAATAAGCTATATATATCATTATATGTCTATATCCAAATAAATAAAAAATGATGGACTATGATAAACTGACATGATGAAAGTATGTTTGTATGCATTTACGTCATATATACCTAACTTTTTTTCATTAAAAAAATTACGCCTTCCACACACAAAACTGTGAAATAACCTAAACCACGTTCAATTATTTTCTGATCAGCTGTCAAGTGATGGCAAATTGTAGGCTATGAATTAATTAAGTGAGCTTCGTTTCCTTCAATATCATGTGTGCACAATTAAAGTGTTTATTAATAAAAGAGTAAGTGATCATGTAACACATAGTACTAGTTTTGGCAATTCATTTCAACCAGCGCACACATGTACACGATCACATGTGGACAACCAGTGAGTTTTTGTTTATCTGAGAATACCTCCGGTCGCTGGAGGCGCCACTGGTTCAAAATTCACCATGGCGCGGCAAGAATAACGCCTCTCTATATTTAAGCTCTCTGACTGTAATAAGGATACCGAAGCCTGCCATGTATGACCGTATCTGATAAACAAATTAGTATGGCTTTTCTGAAACAAGGCGATATACAGTTAGAAAACGTATGTAAATAAACTATATAGTACAAAATAGCTTTATATTTATATTTATTTTGCATCGTAACAATAAGCTAATGTTATTACATACATCATTTTGAACTTTATCACACACACACACACACACATATATATATATATATATATATATATATATATATATAAACTTTATATGGAGGGAGTAGCTCCGAGAATACGTGTGCACGTGCGGCTGTCGAGAAAATGTGCATCTATGCTTGTTTTATTTATACGCTAAGTGAATGACTGTATATTGGTTTTGGAACATGCGACAAGTTGGAAGTTTGGCCCACTCCCCGATATTCCTGTGATTACACGATATTACAGTGCGTGTCGATAAGTAGGTCCCCCCCGCACCCATCATAAATGCACACCCCTCGTATGAACACATCAGATCGATCATTGTCTAACTGTTTACGATGTAACGTAAAAAGGATAAGCCTCAAAGGTGCCATGATACCAAATAACGGGATTATTATCCAGCACAAGTAAATATGGTTTCTATATCACATGACACCAATATGGCTAACGTCGTCAGGATCTATCTGGTTTCTAGATGTCTCATAGTGACGTGTAATCCACTCCAGCGAGTCAATGGATTCTAACTAGGATACTCTTTCTTTCTAATTCCACCGTTACCAAAAATGAACACCCTTTAGGGCATACAAATATATATATATATATATATATATATATATATATATATATATATATATATATATAATCTGGATTATCACATATAACTGTATCACAAAGCTTTGTCCTTAGTGCGATGAACGTCCTCGTCGAGAATTGGCTTTAACTTCCAAATGGAAGGGACATCCTACAAACAGAAATAAACAAACACACAAATAAACATACGCACAAAGAAATAAAGACACAAATAAACAAACGCACAAATAAACAAACGCACAAATAAATAAACACACACATAAACAAACGCACAAATAAATAAATGCACAAATAAACAAATCTTTCTTTTTTACCAAAAAAAAATCGAAATAAATTTGCACTGCAATTATGATTACCGACACAAATAAACACGCACAATTTAATTGCACAACATCACAACCCAACAACACGACAACCCAACATGACAACACAACCTGACAACACAACAACACAACCTGACAACACGACAACCCAACATGACAACACAACCTGACAACACGACAACCCAACATGACAACACGACAACCCAACATGACAACACGACAACAACAGCACAACCCAAAATGAAACACACAACCCAAAGACAAACGCACCCCAAAATGACAACACGACAACCCAACACGACAACACGACAACCCAACATGACAACACGACAACCCAACACGACAACCCAACACGACAACCCAACACGACAACCCAACATGACAACACGACAACCCAACATGACAACACGACAACCCAACATGACAACACGACAACCCAACATGACAACACGACAACCCAACATGACAACACGACATGACAACACGACAACCCAACATGACAACACGACAACCCAACATGACAACACGACAACCCAACATGACAACACGACAACCCAACATGACAACACGACAACCCAACATGACAACACGACAACCCAACCTGACAACATGACAACCCAACATGACAACACGACAACCCAACATGACAACACGACAACCCAACACGACAACACGACAACCCAACACGACAACACGACAACCCGGCGACTGACTAAGAAAATACTTGAGAACGGGCGACACTAACTTGCGGAGATTGTGCACAATTTCTAATTAGTCACACCAACCTTCGATCACCTCCCCGTTGTACTTAATAACCATGTCGTGGTCGCCAACGCGTTTCGGCACGACGGTGACCCGGTAGGTGTTCTGACCTAGTTTGTCGTATGACGTCACTTGGACGCTGCTGTCTATCTCCACGGTACCCTTCTTCATTTCGGCAGCATCCACTGAAACAATAGCAGTATGTCAGGTATATAATATGATGGCCTAATTAGCGGTTGAGCGCTCGGCACTTGGTGACACGAGTCGCAGGTTCGATTCCAGCAAGATGTGGAAACTTTTCCAGAGATTAATTACTCGGCTCGCAACATCGTGGGTGGCTGACCACGTTAAACGGCGCTGCCGTCTCCACTGAACTGATTAAAATAAACGGGGGACATTCATAATAATAATAATAATGTATATTTAATAAAGCGCCCTTACTAGCAGGAGCCATTCAAATGCACTGTACAAATAATATGTAATATAATAATACCCCAAATAATGTCTGTAAAAACCCTGTAAGTGATTTAAAGATAATAATTATTTATCTGTCAAAGCGACCTTGAAAAGGTGTTTTAGAACGGATTAAAAAAACCATTAAGACCCCCTGAGGACGTAAAACACTCTGGTAGTGACCACCCTCAGGGTATTTCGGCTCCATCTTTCCGTACTGCTCCCCTATGAGTGATGGAGGGGGAAATAAATATGAACAAACAGTCAATTAAAAGGAACCACCCTGTGAGTGGTGAGGGATGAGATAGAGGCTGGGATGATCAAGGGATAGCCATGGGATTCTCTTCTCGAAATATAAACAAACAAACAAGTTGATTTGAGTGTCTAAACGAGTTACAAGCCAGTCAATTCCATTTTGTTCATTAAAATTTTAATTCCACTTGGTCAGTTCCAATTCCACATCAAATTGATCAATTCCAATTTAATTTTTTAAATCCCGGGATTGGTATTGATCCTATATCTGCTACAAGACGTCGTCCATAATGCTACACCAATTTAATTTTTTAAATTCCGGGATTGGTATTGATCCTATATCTGCTACAAGACGTCGTCCATAATGCTGCACCAATTTAATTTTTTAAATTCCGGGATTGGTATTGATCCTATATCTGCTACAAGACGTCGTCCATAATGCTGCACCTGATATATAATAATAATATAATAATAATATGTCATATTTATATAGCGTCCTATTCAGCTAGAAGCTGCTCACAATATTATTATTATCCCTGACTCAGACCTGTTTCCACCCAGCACGTATCTCAGCTCCCAGTGGAGCATACAACGCACATTGTGGTTATAGACACAAAGCGTCACTCAAACACATATGTGCAGCCGTCTATCATATGGAACTAGACGGTGTCTAAATTAAAAAAAGACCACCTTATTAATATCGTTTATTTCTTGACGTGTTATATTACATTACTTCATTATAACTGTTTTAGAGGTTCGTGGCTTAACTGGTAGCACGGTTGGCCACATATCAATAACGCCTGGGTTCAAACCCTGGCCGAGCTATGTCAGAAGGGTGTTTCATCTTTCACTTCGCCTCATTACTTTTGGAGGTCGCTCGGCCCATTTAGCCCACCTTGTGCACAAAAAAGTTGCCGTATAAACAACAACATTTAACTGTTTATTACTTATACACGTATATTCTGTGTTTTAGCGTAAAACACCTTAGAACAACTTTGTTGAACGAGGTGCTATATAAATCATCATCATCATATTATTATTATTATTATTATTATTATTATTTAACAACATTACAAACTACTATTTCGCTATATGTGGAGGCCAACACATTATGACTTTGTGATCCTAAAAGTGAGCGAGTGATTTACTTCGCCTCGTTGTCGATCACAAATGTCCGGGGAATGACTCCGTAAATGAAACATCTCTTAAACAGACAACTCGGCTTAATTAGAATTCGGGAGGGGGGGGGGTTATGTACGGGGGAATCGAAGATCAGTTTACGGTTGATGACCGTAAAGCATTCCCGTGGCCCAGCTGTTAGAGCAGAGCGCTGCAACCCTCCAGATTTCGGGCTCATTTATGGGATTCGTTTGACATGGGGAGTCGCTCCTGGGACCTATATTTCAGATATGCCCAACAGTTGGGGTAAACAACTCAAATTTACAATCTGGGAAAATGGAATACTCTCTTTTTGCCAGGTATTTTTGAGCGGTCTACATCAAATTTGTATACAGGTAGTCGTCGACTTATGGTCTTGATTGGTTATATGGTCGTAAGTCGACCTATGTTATTATTACCTTACGTATATTATAACGTGTAATAATATTATAATCATCTTTAAGTCATACAGCCGGTCGTAAAGTAGAACAGTCGTCAGTTGTGTAGTCTTTAGCAAGCTCGTTAACGCTACTTCTTGTCAACACGACCTGTCCTGGGATGACAGAGGATCGGGCGAGTAGCAACTTATTGAAATCAATATCTTTCTTAATTACTATCTTTTACTCGGGTCGGGTACTCAAAGATGTTACTCAAATTCGTGAAGCTAGATAAAACAATGGTGGGAAAGCATAATTTATTTACAGTAAAAGTTGGTTATAAATAACTCGGATATAACGAAACAGTAGCTTATTCGAAGTTGTTAGCTGGTCCGACCAAATGCTCATTCACTTCCATAGTATGCCTAAAGAAACTGGGATACAACGAAATTTAGACAACGAAAACTTGTTCAATCGAAGTAATTTTTTGGTCCCCACAACACTGAATCAATATAAATCGCTCTGGATATAACGAAATACGATCTTTGAAATTTCAATTTTCTGTCAATCGTAAATGCAACAACCAATATGAAAATGACAATCAAATTTAATTGCATTTCTTTGACGAATGAAACATGCCATTTTATTGTTAATTTGGGTTATTTCACCAATTATCGCTCATGCATCGGTAAATAATATCGGATACACACATGGCGCCAAAATCTGAAACCTGGGATAAATCGAAGTATCATTATCACGAAATGAACTCCCATTCCCCTTGAATTTCGTTATAACTAACTTTTACTGTATTAACTATACTGTTATCTGATTGAGTGTAGTTCACTTACGTTTAAACATAGCAGGTTTACCGACATAAGCACAGGCAGGAAAGTCTTCAATATAAACACGAGGCTTTCTGACGTCAACTGTGAAGGGACTTGACTGTATATTGATGCCGTCGTATAATACCTCGATATTATGTAAACCTGCCAATCATGTGTAAATATATAATTATATATATATATATATATATATATATATATATATATATATATACCTACACACACATATATATATAAATGTGTGTGTGTGTGTGCGCGCGCGCGTGTGTGTGCTATATTCGTGTATGTGTGTGCTCCTGTATATACGTGCATGTTCGCGTGTATAGAAATATTGTTCTGCATAATATACTATAGTTTGATTCGAATAAGAAGCCTTACCTGGTCGGTCTGGTGTATAGGTAATAACATATTCGCCACGTCCTTTACTAGCGGTGTTACAGATAACATCATTATCTTGAGAATCTGAAAAGGTAAACAACGAAATCTATACCAGGAACATCAAACTGTGTACAGTAATTAGCTTCTTGTTTGCTATAGACACCGATTAAATATCTTTCTTTTCGTTCTGGTAATCGATAATGATTGATTTTTACGGTCACTTTTGTGCACATGTTAGGCTAAATGGGCCGAGTGAGATCCAAAGGTAATGAAGCGAAGTCAAAGATGAAACACCCTTCAGATACGCCGAGATTCGAACTCAGGTGGTATTGATCTGTGGTCCAACGCGTTACCAACTAGACCACGGATTATTATTATTATTATTATTATTATTATTATTACAAACACAATAAATAAATAAATAATGCATAATAGATCATCCTGGTTTGTGTCTACGTTTTATTTAAATGGTCACTTCACTCGTACAATATATTGTACTCCCGTAGTGCAATTGGCAGCATTCAGTATTACATACCTGATGGTCGTGGGGTCGAATAACGGTATATACCTTTATCTGTGGTATAGTATATGTGTAACTAAATATTTAATTGAGTTCAACAACCCGACACTACATCCACTCTGGGTCTGCTTGGTTAGTACAACCCCCCCCCCCCGGAGGCAGTTAGTTTTCTTCTCTCAGTTCCTGACGCCTAGTGTGATCCAGAACCCCCTGGAATGTTTATATTCAGTTGCTTTTCCAAGTCGGTTTTTGAAAATGATCGATTTGAACGCGTTTCTTCCCATATCACCCGTACACAAAGACGGCAAACTGTTAGTTGAAAGAGCGGACTTCTCCATTACTTCCAATGGCACAGCTAGTTAGAGCGTAGGACTCGTAGCCGAAAGGTCGCGGGTTCGAGTCTTCGGGAGATGCAATGCTGTCATGTGGCGACTGGTTCACTCATCAATAAAAATGAGAACCTGACAAGACGCGATGTGTTTAATTAACGCTTTGCGCCTTTAATGGTAGCATGCGTTGTATGCTCCCTTGGTAGTTGAGATGTTTGCTGGGTGGAAACAGGTCCGAGTTAGAAATAATAATACCTCAGACAAGAGTTACCTGGTTCTGGCGCTATATAAACATACATTATTATTATTATAGATTATAGATAACGAGATTATGGGGCCCTTTACCTCAAATAAAGGTCTTCAAACTGGGGTACCTTATCTCAAATAAAGGTCTTCAAACTGGGGCACCTTATCTCAAATAAAAGGTTTCAAACAGAGTCCGTTTATCTCAAATAACGGCCCTCAAACATAAAGTAAGGTTTTTAGACTCCTCTTTTTAAGATTGAAATTTTATTTTAAGTTAAATGAATTATTCAGCAGTGCAAAATATTAAAACATGTTGTGTTCAGTTTTCAACAAAAAGGCTCCTAGGCTTGAGGAATCCTAGGCTTGAGGGCCCCTAGGCTTGAGGAATCCTAGGCTTGATGGTTCCTACGCTTGAGGGCCTCTAGACTGCAGCCTATACTAGCCTATAGGATAGTTCGGCCCTGTATACAACACGTGACTAGATTAACAAAGTCACCGAGTCTAACCCTGATCTTGCCGGAACGCCAACACACATGCACTCATCGCCGTTGAGAAGTTTGGGTTGCGGTGTACGCCGTCTTAGACTTACCTCGAACAGTTACCAACAACTCTCTGCCAGGAGAAGCGCTCGTGTCCACGTCAAATGTGGCCTCTCGTCCGACCAGCGCCTCGGTCAATCCATTACCATGAGCGTAGATACCTTCCACTATCTGACAGACGATATCAAACGGCGAACCTGGAATGATTGATAATTGTTCAGATCAGATATAAGCTGTCAAGGTCGATCAATGATTCCGGCGTTTGATATGAGCATTTGCAGCAAACTTAAAACCCGTCCTAAGGTAACCAGCACATTGTATCTCAACAAGTGCACCTGCAGAATTGTTCTAAAGGCAAGATTTTTTTAAAGATAAAATTTGTTTAGCATCGAATATTTGATTTTAAAATAGACCTTTATCTAGGGAGGTTTCCACATAACAAGTAGATAATCCACCGATATAATGTCACACGTTTATAAAAAATAAATATGATTTACAACTCAGCGCGTATATGTAACACCTGATTATAAAAAAAACTATACAATCATTGACACAGTGTATTGAAGCTAACATACCATTCCAATTATTAATACTTTACCATCAAATATAATAATAATAATAACAACATTATTATTATTATTACTTTTAAAATAGACTGACATAAAGTAACTCAAATAAATAGGTTGCTACTTTAGGGAGGCAGCGGCTAAGTGAGGTTTATTCGTATTCTAAGCATAAACTGCCCGAGCCCGTTTTATGTATCTGTACGTTCCAGTGACATTTTCGACTTGCCTGAGGGGCATACAAGATTATAATCTAACAACGACATCGACATGTCGGCCACATCTTGATCGCCATTTTGTGGTTTGGTCGACTAGTGAGCAAAAACCACACGATTGACTAACGGCAAGTCGGTGTTATTGAACCGAAGTCTTTTTGCACTGTAGTCCAGCGCTCTACTGCAGAGCTATCGGTAACCCGATCACGTGACTAGACCTTAAATACGAGCCTATAATAGGGTTATGTGAACCTTACATAATAATAACAATAAATTGTGTTTTTGTTATTATTATTATTGTTGTTGTTTGTGGTAGCATAAGTAGTAGTAGTAGTAATAGTAGTAGTAGTAGTAGTAGTAGTAATAGTAAGAACTAACTGGACGGTTTGTTTGTTCCATAGAATGAGACTATATCTCTATCAACTCAGCTAAGAGATGACTAAACCATATTTATTTTTAATTTTTTATAATGTTTATTGTGATATTATTTCACCCTGATAAGAGCCGAGGAAGTAGATATTAGTGACGTCATCAACTACGTCAGATCACCGAACTGAGGCTAATTGGGTGACAGTTCTATAACGTCAGTCTTTGATCTTCATGACCCCACGGCAAGTTCCGGGTTTGGTTTGGTTTTGGTTTTGTTGTTCGGGGAGAATCCCCAGGCTGTCGCTTAATCAGCACAGCCTCTATGTTGGAGTGGTTGAGAGACCACCTCCCCACCACTCACAGGGGAGCAGTACGGAAAGATGGAGCCGAAATACCCTGAGGGTGGTCACTGCCAGAGTGTTTTACGTCCTCAGGGGTTTTTAACGTCCCCTTTATTTTAAATAATTCAGTGGAGACGGCAGCGCCATTTAACGTGGTCAGCCACTCACGATGTTGTGAGCCGAGAAATTAATCCCTGGAAAAGTTTCGACCTCTTACAGGGTTCGAACCTGTGACCGTTGGCACCAAGTGCCGGGTGCTTAACCGCTAGGCCACCGGAGCTCACAAGTTCCGGGTAAAAGCGATAGCAGTTTTATGGGAACTTCCTTCAGATAGCACCTTATTGGGGGGGGGGGTTAATTATTTCTACTCCGTTCGGGTTTGAATTACACGGGATCTTTGCGAATATTCCAGTATGAATTATAGTAGAGATCAGTTGCTTGCCTTACGACCCTATGGTGGTAATACCATTTGTTTAGCGATGAGCCCACGTAGTGGAAAACATCCAAAGCAGATTGGGTCTGATGCCAGTAATTTGATCACTGTGCCAATAACACCATATAATGGCACAGCTGTACAAAATGTAAGTATTGGTCTTATTAACTGTCAGTCGATCTGTAAATCTGATGAAAAATCTGATGTTGTTAAGGATATGGATCTTGATGCTCTTGTCATTACAGAGACTTGGCTGACTGGTAATGTTTCAGACCAGAAAATTGTTGGTGATGTGACTCCAGCTGGATATTCATTCCATCATGCAGCTCGGATTCACAAAAAAGGTGGGGGAGTCGGAATTCTTCTCCGTGATTCTTTGAAGTGTGAAACCCATTTGCGTTTTCAGGCTAAG
The DNA here is from genome assembly GCA_025642065.1 of Paralvinella palmiformis. Classification (NCBI taxonomy): domain Eukaryota; kingdom Metazoa; phylum Annelida; class Polychaeta; order Terebellida; family Alvinellidae; genus Paralvinella; species Paralvinella palmiformis. The sequence goes on along the minus strand of JAODUP010000576.1, from coordinate 307,221 downwards.
TCTTTTGAAAATTACCAACTGACTTTTATATCTGGGGGATAAGTGTTCGTGTAGCTATTATCTACCGATTACACCCCACTAAGAAAAATGGCCTGAAAGCAGCAGATTTCTTCAAGGAATTTTCGGGATTTGCTACCAACAGTAGTCATCTGTTGATCTTATGTGATTTCAATATACATTGGGATTGCCAGAGGAATGCAGATACCAAACAACTGGCTGACATTCTTAGATCTGCCAATCTCAGGCAAGAAAGAACACACAGACATGGTCACATCTTAGATCTTGTCATCTCCCGTGAGATGATGACAATTTGATTAAGGGTGTGTCTGTGTCTTCCATGCTGTCTGATCATTTCCTTGTTGACATTAATGTATCTTTACAGAAACAATCTGTTTCAGCTAAAGTTATTTCATATAGAAGATATAAGTCAATTGACAAGGGGGCTTTTCTTGCTGATCTGCGAGTCTCTTCTCTGGTATTGGATCCACCGGATGATGTGGATCATCTGGTGGATCTCTATGATAATACATTGAGAGACATTGTAGATCAACATGCACCTTTAAGGACAAGGGAAATACCAAGCAGACCAACGCTTCCATGGTATAATAAGAGCATACAGGCTGCAAAGAGACACAGAAGGTATTGTGAGCGGCTGTGGATCAGGACCAGTTTGTGTGTTCATTTTGAAATATTCAAGGTCAGTAAAATTCTTGTTAAAAATGCCCTTGCCTCTGCTAAATCTGAATATTATAATAAAAAGATCAAAGCACCCAAAGGGGAAATCAAAGGACTGTTTTCAGTGTTGTGAATAAAGTATTACATAAAATCAAACGTCCCCCCAAAAATAATATCAACTCAGATAAAGATATGGCCCATTGTTTTAATAACTTCTTCTGTCAAAAAATATTAAATATACATAGGGGGTTTCCCAGCCACTTATCACAGGGTAAGCCATTGGTTGGGAAAAGTCCTGCATATCCATGATGGATACATTTGAGGCCCTTTTTCAGAGACTGATATCAGACAGTTGCTGAAAAGGTCATCTAATGCTTTCTGTGCAGTTGACCCTATGCCTACATGGCTTGTGAAATATTGTCTGGATGTTCTGATAAACCCAATTACAAATATAGTTAATAAATCATTATCTCTGGGTGTTTTCCCAAGATCCATGAAAGCTGCCCTTGTAAAACCATTAATAAAAAAAACCACACTATGGACTGTAATATTCTAAACAATTACAGACTTGTTTCAAATCTTACATTTTTATCTAAAGTTATAGAAAAGGCAGTTGTTTTCCATCTAAACAAATATTTAATCAATAATAACCTTAATGAATCACTACAGTCTGCCTATAAAAGTGGTCACAGCACTGAAACAGCCTTGGTTCGGTGAAAAATGATATTATGATGTCAATTGATCAAGGTAAGCCAGTAATACTTGTTCTTCTGGACCTGTCTGCTGCATTTGATACAGTTGACCATAATGTACTTTTCTCTAGGTTAAAAGATATGTTTGGTCTGTCAGGTAGAGTACTTGAATGGTTTAGATCCTATCTGGAACAACGCTCCCAGAGAGTGTCTGTTCATGGTATTTTATCTGACATTCAGTTTTTGTTATCTGGTGTACCACAGGGTTCAGTTCTTGGTCCTCTGGTTTTCACAATGTACACCCGTCCTCTTGGGATCATTGCGCAGCGATATGGGGTTAAATATCACTTGTATGCTGATGACACACAGCTGTATATATCACTGGATCCTGAGTTAAATTCCTCCTCTTCCTTGAAGAATTTAGAACATTGTATTGCCGATATTCGGCTATGGATGACTCAAAATCTTCTAAAACTAAATGATAATAAAACAAATATTTTATATTTGGCATCACCACATTGTGTTAAATCCCTAAAGACACCAGCATTACAGATGGGTGCATCTTCGATTACCCCTAATGGGTCAGTAAAAAATCTAGGGGTTATTTTTGACCAATGTATTAACATGCATGAACATGTCACATCAGTATGCCGAGCTGCCTACTACCATCTTAAGAACATCCACTGTTTAAAAACATTCTTGACACAAGAATCACTTGTAACTGTAGTTCATGCCTTTGTTACATCTCGTATAGACTATTGTAATTCCCTGTTATATGGCATATCTGATTATAACATTAATCGCTTTAAGCGAATTCAGAATAGTGCAGCTCGCATTGTAACAAATACTAGAAAATATGATCATATCACCCCAATTCTTCAAAAACTACATTGTCTACCTGTTAGACAGCGTATCCGTTTTAAGATTCTGTTAATAACTTATAAATCTATTAATGATATGGCACCAGAATACCTGTGTGAACTGGTTTCCATTAGAAAGTCATCCCAAAAACTCAGGTCATCCAGTCAGATACTATTGCAGGTGCCAGTGTCTCGGCTCAAGTCATATGGTGATTGTGCATTTAGTGTTGCAGCCCCACTTTGTGGAATAAGTTGCCGGCAAATATTAGAAATGCGTCGACTCTTGGAAATTTTAAGTCTCTTCTAAAAACACACCTATTTAAGGTCGCTTTCACAGATAAATAATTATTATCTTTTAAATCATTACAGGGTTTTTACAGACATATTATTTGGGGTATTATTATATTACATATTATTTGTACAGCGCCTTTAAATGGCTCCTGCTAGCAAGGGCGCTTTATTAAATATACATTATTATTATTATTATGTTGAGGTTTTTTATTACACAACTGTGGTGACCATCACAGCTTAAAAGCAAGATCTATCTATAGGCATTTTAGCGCAATGCACCCATGAATCGTTCATGAATATGCACGTACGTGTTTATAAATGATAATAAAAATAATGTGTATACAATAAAGCGCCCTTACTAGCAGGAGCCATCAGAGTACAAATAATATGTAATATAATAATACCCTCAAATAATGTGTCTGTAATGATTACGTAAAATACGTGAGACCACAGTGTGTCCGAAATATAAACAAATATGTGTGCATGATTACATATTTTAAGAATTTCTGTAGTATTATGCTTTGAAAACACCGATTCCTAACTACCATCTGTTCGTACGGTACGCAAAATAAATCAGTGGATGGAGTTGGTAGTTTGTTGGCGGGGGGGGGGGTGAAAATGCAAAATTGCGGGAAAGAAACGACCCCATTCATTCCCACGCTGCAATCAATCGGACGACCACTCTAACCCAGGAATCTCTGCGCCTAGAAACGTCCGTTCGACATCAACTCACCCAAATAGCCAATCGGCGGGATCAATGATGACTCGAAATAGCCTTCGATTTCCACACCTTCGTCGAGGTCACTGTCAGTGTCGCTGTCGGATAATTCTTCTTCATAAACGACAGCCACTTCGTCAAAACGTACGAATTTCGCCGAGGCCGTAGCCATAATGACGAAAGAACTCCACTTCCTCGTCGAACACTTATTACACACACATCTATATATATATATATATATATATATATGATCTCGATACGTAGTCTCCGTCGAATGGTTTTGTGCCACAAACAGGCCGAAAATGGCTCCCAAACAGTTGAAACGCTCACAAATCTGTATTGATTACATTACCAGCAAGATGGTTGTCGATTATATGTGTTAGCTTCCAATATCCTCAAATATGGTGTTTAAATATTAAAGACTGTTCCATACAAAGAACACGAAGAACAACGGCATTTCCTGTAACTGCGGAAGACGGTTTGCGCCTTATACGATAGCCATAAGGTAGTGCGGTGATTACTCAGAAAGATATAAATACAAGTGATACGAACGAAGTCTCCTGCCTTAGAACCTGGTGAGGCCTTAGACGACTTCGACTCGGTTGAGTCATCTGCGTATAACAGCGAGTCAGAACGAAAGATGCTTATAGACGTGACCACAAATGAGAGGAGACTTCACCCGATAGAGTGTGTAAACGATGAATGGTCGTGATACGAGATACTATGCACAGCTCGAGAAAATGGGGGACACACACACACACACACACACACCTATGCACACGCACAGAGAGGGAGATTTGTGATGGTGATGAGCATGAAATGGATGTAATAAAATAATGACGTCACTAATACCGAAACAGCTTTGAGTACCAGAAATGGTTGAGAATGTTAATATATATATATATATATATATATATATATATATTAAATGTTGTTAAATATATGTATCAAATAACGTTTCTTTCGGATCATATTTCTGTCCAAGATCGATTATTATAATATTGACACCTTGGCAAATTGACAAAACAAATATATCAGCTGACGTTATTTCACGACAGACCATGACTCAGTTAACTCTATCTTCTGTATACGTCATTTAGAACATTGTTGTTGTTGTTGTTGTTTTTTTACTTGTACAGTTAAGACGGTGTAAATGATTAATACAAACAGGAGGCCTACCTACTGTTTTAATAAGTTTGTCTGGCACTTTCTAAATGTCAATTAATATACAATAATCACATTTCGATTGTTCGGTTTACACGCCGCTTTATGATTAGCAGTTAGCGGATCTCAGTTTAGTTAGCTACATCTTTCAATACAAAACAACCACTCCAGTTAATATAATAATAATAATTTTAAAAACAATTATTATTATTATTATTATGTAGAATTGATAAGTGTCTTTACTAGCAGGAGCCATTCAAAGCTGATGTAAAACAATATATGATGTAAACAATACAGCAGATAATAATAATAATATATCTCAACATATTAAAGCACACTATTCCATACTACAACATAATAAATAAACTTTCACCGAGACACCCCCCCCCCTCTATCTGTTGATATTACTATTAACATGCTTCACTGAATTCATAATTATTAGAGCGCAATTTTTTGACCCAATTTATTAGTCTGTTATTATGAGTTATTGGTGACTGTCACTAGACCCTGTGTCTGCACTGAGTTGTCTCAAGTCGTTTAATATTTTTTAATACAATTTGGAGTGTATCCAAGAGAAACTGCACGATCTTTCAAAGAAGAGCCGCGTTAAAGATGGATGAGTCATGATGTGGTTGGTTCTTGTTTAAGCCTTACTGTGGAGTCTGAGGTTTTTTAATGGGCTGTTAGAGCTGTCTCAGAACACACACACACGCGCGCGCACACGCAAACAGACACACACACACACACATATTTACCTGGTATTTCTGCGCCGCCACAATAGACAGCGATCGTGTAAGTTCCTTTTTCAGTTGGCGTAAAAGCCACACGATACCGACCAATGCCATCTTGTGTGACGTCATTTCCAATGATGGCCCCCTCGTGAACGATATAAATACTAATGTCATTCAAACCGGTAGCCAGTATTTCTACTGTATAGAAAAATATAAATATTTATAGAAAGATCAATAAATAGACAAATATAACTACACAAAGAGGGACATGTAAATAAAATGAAACACACATTTATTTCGGTCGCAAATCTCACAACGACAGATATAAGCCGGGTTTGAACCCACAACCAGAACTACTGTGCCACCGAAACGCCCACAGAAACTTATTTGAAAGTGGGGAGGTAGATATCGTGTGTTTGCGTGTGTGCGTGTGGACATCACAATTAGAGACAAAACGTATCATCACTTACCATGAAACATATACTCCACATCGGCGGAAGCTAGGCCATATTCCCGGATAATCTTAGCAGCGGATGGATCATATACATTGACGTGATAAGGACTACCTTCGCACAATGTGTTATTGTAGTTGACTAATACCTTCCACTCTCCTGTCGGCAACATGAAACGAGCATGATAAATGATAATTCGTTCTCAGAAATCTTCTGTCTGGTAAACAATTAATGGAAGCGTTCCAAAATTTAGATATGTGTATATTCGTTGCATTCAAAGGCATGTTAATTTTGAGACTTTTTACCGTAAAAAAGTCCCTGTTAGAATTCATTTCCACTTCGAAGATGGAAGTCGGTAGGTAATTTTTTGGCTTTAAAATGTTTTGCTTGTTTTTCTCTGTTTGAATATGACTGCTCTAAGAACTTTTTTGTTGAATGGAGGACCGTAGTTGTTTGTAAATCCCCACTAAACACGCACACAAAAACATCGCGGATTCCAACCACGAACGACCAATTTCCAATTTCACCGGCGTTTACTACTGTGCTGGGATTTCACGTTATGTGAAATTCTGCGAGAAACTTTCGGTTTCGTAACCGCGGAGATTATTTTATTAAAGTTGAAATTGGGAAAACGATAGAAATGAGAACGCAGTGAACTGGGTCCAGATCAACTCAAACTCACCCTTCTCTCCAGGAAGGAATTCAACGTGATACAAGTTCTGTTCGACTCGCGATTCCTCCAGGATTAACTTAGCTCCAGATGGGGCTTCGGCAAAGGCACTCACCTTGCCAGGTAGAGATGTGACAACCTGAAATGTTCCCAGTCACGCAACACGGTCATTTATCAATATACAAACAAACAAACAATGCAAGAAACAAACAAAACAATAAACAGAACATCAAACAGAAATTAAATAAGAAAATAAACAAATAAGTGAATAAAAATTAATAAATAAACACATGTTTCTTACGTCAAACGTCATTTTCTGATCAATGCGCCAATCAGATTTCAGATTTACGTTAACTGCCGACTCTGCTGGAGGATCGGGCTCTGATAGGTCGACGAGGGTCACGTGATGCTCTTGTTCCGGTTCTTCCTCTATGATGACGATCTGGCCTCTGGTGCTCGCCTCGTGCCAGGCGGCGTGAGCCATCACCCCGATATGGTCGACTTCCGGGTTAATCAGATCTTTGCTACTTAGCACTGGCTCCACGTGGAGCTGATCCTTGGCTGTATCAATGGCTATCGGATATGAAGGAGATAGCGTTTGAGATTCATTACTATCAGCGACTTCTATAGACAACTACGATCTAGATCAATGGATGTACTCGTTAATGGCTGCTAGTTAATTAAGATAATTGATTATAGCTACATCTCGGCGACCTAAACGGTTACGCTACTGTATATATATATATATATATATATATATATATATATATATATGTGTGTGTGTGTGTGTGTGTGTGTGTGTGTATGTGTGTGTTTCATGGGGTGTTTCATCTTGCGTTTGCCGCCGTCGTCTTCGGTCGGTCGACCCAGTCGACCACGTGGTTTGGTCATCATCAGGCAACAACATTTAATCTTCCTTTTTTTAATAATAATAATTAATACCTATTTACCGGTGATAATTCAGACCCGCCATTACCTTTCTGGTTGGCTAGCTCCCAGTCCGTTTCCAGCGTAGGCCAGTCAGGTATACGTCCACCGAGAGAGTGTATCAAAGTGGATAGAATAAATCCACTGTTCCAATCTTTCTGTAAACGACAATAACGCGTAGAGGCGCTTGAGCATCGGCAAGGAACGAAATAAAAACATGCACGGTTAGGTGGACGAACGAAGGGAGTACGATCTGTGTGACATTACCATCAGCACACCTCACGATCTATCGTAATACGAGCCAAAATCACGATTTGGAAAACACGCGAACCAAAATAGATCCCATAGAACCGGAAACGTGCCGAAAAGCTGCGCCTGATGTGAACTGTGCCGGATATTGTGTTTATTAATAAGTGGTAAGCCAACGGCATGAGTAATTCAAAAGATTGGCGACGTAGATCACCTCGATTGGGGACAAGTTTGTGTTGATACGTTGAGTTTTGTATTTACTGGCCGTTCATATTTAAATGAGTCGAAGATATGGTATCGTTATACATTACATGGTGTAATGTATGACGTTTTGTTGTACTCGATGTTGACACTAGGTTATCATAAGTTAGTATTATGTCCGGCCTATATCTAGTAATATGGACGATATATATATATATATATATATATATATATATATTCATTATGATAATTAGTACAAACACAACTGGAAATAAACCGTATAGGCGCGCGTGAGACATAGAGGGCTATTCCTTTGAGAAACAGCCCACAAACACAGCTTTGAGTCTGATTTGAACCCACAACCTAGATGTTTGCAGTATGGTACTCTAACAACTACATTAACGGGGGCCCAGTAGTAGTAGAAGTAGCAGTATTAGTAACAGCAGTAACAGCAGCAGTAACAGTCACATAAGCAGCTACAAAAGTAGGAGAAGAACGGACCTCAATAATGATCGTAAAATACCCATGTATATGACCCCATTAACTTATTCTATCTAACAGGTAGTAGTGCGCTTGTCCACAGACTTTTATCATTCGGATTCGATACTCCGCACGGTTTCATGGCCTAACTGGTAGAGCGGTTATCCACATATCTCTAGCACCTGGGTTCAAACCTCGGTCGGTTCTGCGTCTGAAGCATGTTTTATCTTTCTTTTTCTGATTTATCTAAAGCTTTTGATGTAATTAATCATGACATTCCCATAAAAAAAAAATTATCTGACTGATCATAAACAATCTGTTGAAATTGAAAATATTAAATCTGGCTTCCACAACATAATATGTGAAGTACCACAAAGGTCTAATTTAGCTCCGCTTTTATATTTAATATACGTAAATGATATTTCAAAATCCACTAATGGTCATATTATATCCTTAGCTGACGACACATCATTATATTTTTCTGACTCCGACCTAGATGAACTATTTAATCAGGCCAATTTTACTGAATTATTTGACTGGTTTTGTGGCAACCATTTATCTTTGAACCCTACTAGGACAAAATATATAGTATTTAGACCAAGAAGTAAAAAGTGTCACTTTTCGGGCAAAGATGTTGACATTAACGGAACTAAACTTAATCAAATAGGAGCAAAATTCAACGATCAAACCACAATATCTGGGTATATATATATGGACGAGCTTTTAAAGCCTGAAAGAATCATTTAGATCATATAAATATTAAATTTCCCGAGGTCTTTTTATTATAAATCAGGTTAAGAATTTTCTCCCGGTTGAAAGTCTAAGGACTTTGTACTTCGCTCTAATTAATAAATTTCTGTCCTATGGTATCACTGCATGGGGAAATGCAAGCCAGCCGTTTTTGCGCAAAACATTCAATCTACAAAAACGAGCGGAAAGGATAATAAATAAAGCTTTGTATAATAGCCACACGGATCCTCTGTTTAAAAAATCTGAAATTCTCAAACTGGGCGATTTACATGAGCACGAAGCTGCCTTATTTGTGAATGATTATATTATGGGCAGGTTACCTCATTCATTTGGTGATTTGTTCAGGTTTAATTGTGATATTGAGGAAGCCTATTTAACCAGACAATCAAGTCTAATCAAGATTGAACGTTGTGATTCTGCCTTTTCTGCTAAATTTCCCATTTATAAATTCCCTTGTATATGGAACAAGTGGACATCAGTAGTACCAAACTTTACTTCTAAGTGTCAGTTCAAGAATGAAGTAAAAAGCAAGTTACTATTTTCTTATCCAACTACCGTTAAATGTACCAATCCATTTTACAATGACTGTCGACAGAGATAACAAAATGTTCATCATCTCTTTCATTCCGTAATCTGGTCACTGGTATTCTCTAATGTGTCTTCCCATGGCTTGGCATCCAAATTTATGTTTTTATTAGTTCAGTCTGTCAAATGATACATGCCTAATTCAAGACAGCTTTGGCTACACTGGTCCCCCAATTTCCATTATTATATTTAGTTGGATGTACACTTTGTATTTTCATATGCTTGGAAATTGGAAATAAATACTCTCTCTCTCTCTCTCTCTCTATATATATATATATATATATATATATATATATACAAAAAAATAAATGCATACATACACACATACATAGATTGATATATACATACATACATACATACGTATATAGGTACGTACATACATACATACATACGCATGCTAACATATAGTAAGCGCACTTTATAGCCAACTAGGTCACTTATGGCTTAAGATATAAAGCTAACCAAATTTTAGCCCGTAGCCCGTTTAATGCCATGTTAATGGGCTAGACTTCTAATAACCCAACTATCTGCTATCTGCTGCTGTTGCTGCTGCGTAACAAATATCTGCCATCTTGTCCTGACTTCTCTCACATCAAAACTCGACGCAGAGCTCCGATAGTCGATTAATAGTCGAATGTTTGTGTATGTTTACTCAGAGTATTAGTAGTATTATGGCTAGATTAATTAGTACTTTTATTGTCCCATGGTATCGGTTTTAATTATCAGGTGTAAACATTTGGCTCCCATAGCATTTAATAAATTTACCCGACCTAGTTATTTCTTGTTTTTATATCTCCTTTAAACACTGACACATCGATTCGACTAAGTTCATCGTTCACTCATCATAGCTCTCCCATCGTAAACCCAACATCATTTCGTGTCGCGCTCACGTTGGTGAAAGGCAAGAAGACACCACAGCTGAAACCAGCATCGTGTAAACAGGTGAGAATCGCGAAGTAAACACATGTAGGTAGACCAGCTAGAGGTTACATTAATATTCATGAGTGTCAAGACATCAAAATATGTAAATACGTTTAAAAATTAATAAAATGTATTAAGCCTACGTGTTTTAATTACATAGCTAAGAAGTATGAAGCATAATCTTTAGCTATGTGATGATGATTGGTCTTTTACGGCCACTTATGCATCTCCAAAGGTAATGAAGCGAAGTGAAAGATGAAACACCCTTCAGATATGCACAGATTCGAACACGGGTGGTAGTGGTCTGTGGTCCAACACGCTACCGCTACACCACGTATACACCAAGCTGTGTGTGTGTGTGTGTGTGTGTGTATTCCTTTTATTCTTTTTATTTTTACAGAATCGCCGACAATGATACTGCTTTGTAAATAAATGTGACCTTTTCAGGTCACGATAATGTTGAGTAATTTGACGAACACTCGCTTCTTGGGTGGCATTAATACGTATAGGAAAATATTGATAGAAATAAAATTAAATCGCGCAAACAATCAAACCTTTGTAATACGGATACAATTGTTCCGACCATCTGGCGATCCGACTAAGATTTGTGTGGACTGGATTAGGCCATTTTACAAATGCTTGTTTTATCCGGAAGTCTTAACTGTCTTCTCATAAGATTATATTTATTCTGACAATCCGTAATCACTCGCCAACTAATCCGTATCAGTGTCTCTGTGGACTATCCGTATACCAGTGAAATTGTAAACAACCAGTCTCAGGTTGTTTAGACAAACAGTCAGATACCCACTGACCAATTTATGTTGGTGAACCAACAGTTAGCTTAGTGTGTATGTAATCATTTGGCAGATAAAGGAGATTCCCTGAGAGTAGATATCTCTGAGTAGATCTCAAGGTAAAAGTACCCCATTATTTGATGTGCGAATAAAACGTAATTAGATATTTAATTGTGTTTTTCAATGTTATCGTGGCTGAATGACTATTTTTAGGCTAATCCAGCATATTCTGACAATCCTTTAGCATAGTTGTGAGAAATTTTGGCCGACTTGAAGTAACTGTGAAAAAATGACAAACGATCAACAATGGTAGCTTTTAAAAATATGTCTTTCGTTATTACTAAGATCTGGTTGTGAAGTTTTACAAGAAATTCTTCACGGGCTCTCTGTCACGGATAAATATTTTGTTGCTATTAGTAAAAATAACTATTATTAATACATTGTGTATTGAATGACTGATTCAGCTTTCTATATGAATTAAATGGCTCATTTGCTATATATGTCACCTTTTTGAGACCCGACAGACAAATAGAATAGATCAGTGATCGGAATGGTCTGATTTAATGTTCCGACATATTACGTAGTATCACGTGACCTGCGATGTCGGATTTAGCAGGTCTTACTGTATATACATACACACATCGGAGTAACCCATACAGCGCCTTAAAGTCCAAATGTAGGGCGTTATATAAATAATACATAATAGGGATAATAATAATTATTATTATTATGTTGTTGTTGTTGCTACTGCTGACAATAATATTAATACAGACAAATCATACAGACAGACATATTGGTATACTTACATCAAAATTGTCTACCGGAGTAGGACTTATTTGTGTCCGGACCCAGTTTAAAGTCGCCCTGAATCCTGGAGATCCCTCAGCCATAAAGTATGAGAAGTACGTCATTCCGGATAATTCGTCCAAGTTTGGTCCAGCCAAGTCTTCTGGACGTATGACATTCGGGATGTCAAATAAATCCATCGCCAATTGCATCCCGTGTTGACAGTTGTTAAGTCTGTAAACGTAAACATCATTAGTTTATCTCTTACTTATTTCTACAACACACACATACACACACACACACATATATACACATATATACACAGTGTGTGTGTGTGTCATGTAAATATTGAACACATTCTAAAAGTTAGAGGGATTGAGCTAGATAGATAGATAGATTGATTGATATATATTGAGAGAATTACAATAATTATAGATAGACAGATAGAAGGTTTTTAAAATCGAGATATCGGAATCGATATATTGATGATAACATATTTACTTCACAATATATAAATAGACACCACTAGTTATACATCAAGTCTCAAATACTAACCTGTCAGATACAGACATCTGATGCCAACGTGGACAAATACCCGGTTTACAGTAATCAATCAACCCGCTGATAGGAAACAAAAAGGTCAAACAATCAGTCTAATAATCAGTTATATAATATGTCTAATAGTCAGTCATATAATATGTCTAATAATCAGTCATATAATATGTCTAATAATCAGTCATATAATATGTCTAATAATCAGTCGCATAATCAATCAAGTAATCAATCTAATAATCATTAACAAAAATCAGTCTAATAATCAATCAGTCTGATTGTATTACGAGGTCGATCGTTGATAATTATAAATGTAGATTTAAGGAGGAGTTATTAAGATGCGTCATATGTTGATACGCCAAGTATGTAAAACCCATCCAGAAACTTAAACAATCATCGGTGAAGGTCATCTTAAAATGGGGCGACCCTTAGAAACCCCGATTTAAACCTGGTTCTCTCTCTCTCTCTCGACAGATGGCGCACTTGTTGCACACTTACTGGAGAGCGACGCCATCGTTCCAATCAGTGGAGAAGTTCTTCACGGAGACGTGAGGATGGAGGATGGCGTTACACCACGACAACATCATGGCTTTGGGAGGAAGCTTCGACTGACTTCCAATCTGATATCGTCTTATCAGTGTCCATATCAGTCCGAGGATCAGTTTGATGTTGCCGGATCTGATGTCTTCGGCGCCTATCAGGATGAATAAACCAATTCGGTGACAGGATAAACTAATTATGTTTGTGTTGTTTTTGTTTGTTTGTTTGTTTGTTGCGCTGTTTGGTAATTGTTACTGTCGTGTAAATTATTATTATTGTTGATATACCATTTATTATTTAATAACATTTTAGTTGAAATTCGGCCCCGTTGTTGGACATATAGCTTTTCGTTAACGGCTCTGTGTGTGTGTGTGTGTGTGTGTGTGTGTGATTGATGTTTTACGCCACTTTGTGCACATGGTAGGCTAAATGGGCCGAGCGACCTCCAAATGTAATAAAGCGAAGTTGAAACAGCCTTCAGATATTCCCACGCCGGGATTCGAACAGGGGAGGTAGTGATCTGTGGTCCAACACGCTACCGCTAGACCACGGAGGCGCCCTGTGTGTGTGTGTGTGTGTGTGTGTCCCAGATGTGACCAGCGTCGAGGCTAATCCAAATGCGACCAAGTGCTTCATAACGGAGATATAAAATCATAACGTCAACGTCGGGTTATTCTGTATGTTTTCGGATGAAACACCCCACAATTCAGGTAACACTGGTATTAGATCCGCGACGACGACGCTACAGGAATGCGCTCGGATAATTCCGTAGCGCTTCGTGTCGATCGAAACGCGGGATGTGGCGCCTATATGACGTATACACCGTGGTTTCGAATTCTGATGGGAACAGCTGTCTCGGCCAAGTGACGTCATCCAAATCTCGCCGCATAGACGATGGCTGGATGGCGAGACTCTCACTCAGAACACAGGAACTAAAAGGCATACGCAATTTCCTATCCCTAATAGCAACAGGAAAAAAATCGGAAGTTCGTTTTTTTGTAGGATATTTCACGGAAATGTCGGCTGTCATGACTATTAACTATTATAGTTAGACTCTGGTATATTCACAAGTAATACCTAGGTCTGGCTTTGTGTGTGTGTGTGTGGGGGGGAGGGGGGTGTTTGTAATGAAACTTGTTAGTTCGTAATATCATTAACATTACGTCGGCGGTTGTTAGATTTACAGAGTGTTATAATGTATATCGTGTTGAAATCTGAATATAATATAATTTTTATCATATTTACAGTGAAGACTCGTGTTATGTCCACCGCGGTGAGGCGTTATAATGTGTGCAATGATGTCTTTTTATAATGTCTGTCGGGTGGACGTTTTAAATGTGTACACAGTACAGGGGTGGTGTGTTATCATGTACACGGTGGTGATATGTACAAAGCTATAGCATGACATAGACGTTGTGTGAAATATTGTAATGAATACGGCTATTAGTACATTTATGTTCGTACATCTTGTTTGTTTAATACTGACAACGGTACACAAGTAACCACTTTGTTTTATCAAGTGGTTAGAAATTGTTTTAAATTACACTCGATTTCTCCGTTGCGTTAACATGTGGGGCTAAAATATCAGCGGTGACATCAGCGTCTTATACGACGTATCAAAGTGGTAGAATTGGAGATTGAAATGAGATTAATTTCGAATGTATTTTGATAACATCTTTTCAACATAGACTTTCTAGTTACTGTACCGTGACACGAACTTGCACACACACACACACACACACACACACACATATATATATATATATATATATATACACACACAGAGAGAGAGTGGGGGGTGGGTGTAAACACCGTAAGCCTTTTCTTCGAGCAGGCCTACTTGTTTTTGGTGCAGCGTTAATTAGGACCCAACGAAACTCAAGTACCAACGAGACTATTAAATATAGGGTTTACAGCAACAAACCCGTTCTTTATTCCAATCGTATGGCTAATTAGGACCCAACGAAACGAAAAGCATCAACGTTGCCAATAAATCTAGGAATTCTAAATCTTCCCACGTCAAGCATTGAAGTCTATATTTTACTGACCTATGTTGACAAGTCGTACTCTGTCCTGAGTCAACGCGTCAAATGCCAGCTGCATGTTGCCTCTGGCCTCGTAATAGTTCAATTTCTTTTTCACGGTAACTCGTCCTATCTTTTTACCCCTGAGTACCTCTATGAGGCGACACAGCTTGATGCCATCCCTGAAATCCGTTCGAAGGTTGTCTATTTCCATTGAGTAGATTTGCAGTTTGTCGTTGACCCAGTTCGTGAACGTGTGCTGCTGAATCCTGACCCAGGATTCCACCTCAACTTCCGGATCCGGCGCGTCGACCTCGTCCTGCATCGCGGATGATGTCGGGTGAATGCTGCCGTCGTCTTTCGCCGACGTCGCTCGAACCATAAACGAATCTGAAACTGCGAAACAAAAATGTCCAATTACTGCTTCGACGCCGGGACCTCGTTTTAGGCGCGTGGACGAGCTGCACCTGTCTAATATGACGAGACGCTCAGGTGAAGATTTCTCATAAATTTTTAAATTCAATCAATCTGATTATGAAAAATTGTTGGGTGGGGGGTGTTGGGGGAGGGTGATGGGTTAACAAAACTGCGATGATGTGTATAAAAGTCGAAAAGGTTTATCCCACAATTAAATTTATCACGCATATCCCGGCAGCCATTAGTAAAAACAACCCCCCCCCCTCCATAGACTATATTTAGTTTTGTTAATGTACGTAAGAGAACAAATGGTGTCGTCTGCGTGACAGTGGAGGAGTTTTAAAAATAGACATCACTGAGTCACCAGGTTTAAAGCGAGAATATGACCGACTAGAGTGGCTAATGGTGGCTCATTAAGACTGCATATTGACAAACCCCTCTTTATAAACATCGGCCTAAAATGACACTTCCCCCTAACCCCCCCCCCCCCACCCTTCCATCCCACTCCCCGAAATAGCAGCCCTCGCTCAGCAAACCTTAATGAATTAACTGCGAGTTAACAACAACAAGAATTACAACAATAACAACAACAGCTACTGCTACTATAAGATTCACTTATTAAGAGACATTCCTTTTAGGACTAAATGTCCCGGTCAGTCCATAACATTATTCTCTTAAAAACAAATCGCCCACCAGAGAATATATATATATATATATATATATATATATATATGGATTCGATAGCCCCGCCTTAGGGGCAGTCGTATTATAATATGGTATACCTGTTCTACGTCATACAAACCCTATTAAATCTATAACTGTTCGGTATCAAACCACGCTGGTATCACATCCGGCCGCTTTAAATATACTAGCATATGTTAGGCAAATATACGGCGATGTGGATGTTGATGTTTGGGTGCTCCTCTCTCTCTCTCTCTCTCGGGTTATGTTAGCTTAAGGATACACATCATCACTGATGCGTGTCACGTGCGGCTGGCTACCTATAGCCAAACTATAAAATGACGCCTTACTCGGCGAGAGTATAGGACTAGATTTGTATACGTGTATTCAGACCCACAGCTATTGTCATGCGTGCTGATTGCCTACCGGCGAACAATGATCGCTCGTTCGTGATTAAATTAACTGCTATAATATATTTTGTGAGTTATAAGTGCTAAATCTGGAGATCGGGATTTTGGTGAACTGCGCATGCTCGGATTAGAGAGTTAGTGTTAGGGACTGTTAGCATGCATGTAGTGAGCCCGTGGAACAGACCTTTCGTGACTTTGTTACTTATTTGGCTGGTAGCAGGATATTTTTCCCTTGCGCGCTCTCTACGAGAACCACGCACCAGTGCTACCACCTGGCGAGTACAGCCGAAACTACTTCTTCTGGCTGGTGTTGGCGGTTGTGTGTGTGTGTGTGTAAGTCTGTGAGTGTGAGCGTCTCTATCTCTCTCTCTCTCTGTGTATGTCTGTCGTGTAAACAAAATAAAATCTAACACAAGTGCTATCATTAAAATTAGTAAATGTATCTTCATAAATGAAAATACCTTTGTCCAAAAACGAGAAGCGCAATCATTGTCAGCGATAGAAGTATCTAGAAGAAATGAGCCCCAAAATAACCAAAAATTTCTACCGAATAGTAATTGTATAGGACATGGGGGGATCTTAAAACACATATTTCATATCTGATAACCTTCCGACGAAAGAATGAACAGTTCCTACACGAAACACGTGCACTTGACAAAGGTTTTTTATAACCGAAACTAGTCGTGCTATTTTGGGGTAAGTGAAAATACTAGTATTTCTGCTAGGCCCACGCCGAGACACACACACACACATTCAGACATTCTATGCAACCTGATGAAGACTTGAGTAGGTCGAAACCGGTCGTTGCTATCGAGTTGAGTCGTGTTATATCGGTGCTACTAGTATTGATCTGAATTTATTCTGATTTATTCATATATTATTCACACATTATTCATACTGTGTATTAATATTTTATTTTTCCATTTTAGGCTTAACCTTTCTTGGCCGTAGTGTTCGACACAGAGCCTGGTTTTGTTTCAATCATAGTTTCTTGTTTATATTTAGATTATCCTCTTCTGGATTATTTTAAAAATTAGTTTTTTCTTTCATTTTTATAAACGGTAATTAATTATACATCCAATTAAATATTTAAAAAAATCAGTTTGGAGTTATAATTGTTGTTTGAATTAAAGTATAACACTTGTGCCAGCGCATTAAATATCTTTATAACACACACACACACATACACACATACTAGACCTATTAATTCATACAATGCTGTTTGATAGATTTATACTCCTGGAGTCGTTTGTTACTCCGGCAGGCATCTCCATGGGTATTAAGCTGCGGACAGAGTTTTTTCCCAATATTATGAGTAATTAGGTTACACTGATATAGGAAATTAGATTAAGTGGATAGACGCTTTAATTTAGATCCCACCACACCTAACTGCATATACTTAGGGATGCTAAATTAGGCGTGAATGAACGTTCACTTAACCACTGAAGTGACCTAAATCGATCCAGATTTCCTACGAAGCAGGTCTTATTCTCGGGTTTTGGTAGATGCGCTTCCACGAACAAGGAACTATGAGGAATTTGATGACTATTACCGTATTGGTTAATCTAGTAAGTAATTATACGATTGAGAAGGTATTGTTTAATCTGAGCTAAAACAAGATACAAAATCTTCAGCCGGATAAACTAAACTTATAGCCATATTTTACTGTTGGAATAAAGACTGACTTCGAAACCAACAAGTACACTGTACTCTAATTAACAGTAATTTATGTTAACAATTCTGACTTTGATTTATAAACTGTGTGATGTTTATCATATCATTGAAATCAATATGATGTATTTAGACTGTCTTTATTCAATTCCATGTGTTTATATATATCATTCAATATCACCCATTTAACTAGATATTTAAACTACATATATCTTTCAATTTCAATCTGGATTGTTTGTGGAGCTTTTTAGATTGCTGAGTTTTGTCACTCTCTCATAAGGTAAACGGGAAATAGATTGTTTCGTGGCAACCCTCGACCCCCCCCCCCCCCACAGAACATCACTGTCACAAGTCATATTATTAATTTAGGAAACATTTGAGTAATAAAGATCTCGAGTTTATTATCATCTATCAGGTAATAAAACTGGATAGTAAGTATTGTTATACCTGATAGTAATGATCAAGTACCAATAATGTACAACAGACCTGATCCATTGTCTTTGGAATGACCTTATATAGGCTGATTACTTAGATAGCTTAAGATGTCACCAGCCCGCTATTGTCCTAATATACCCGTTTCAACTAGCGCGCAACATCTAGCGAGAACTGGAGGAACTAAGGTTGTGGGGAGAAATGCTACAAATCTGTGTAATTAATTGCCTGCCGAGTTCCAAGCATCATTCTTGCTTCAGTAATGTTGATTTCTACAAATTTTGGTGAGATCTATATTATTCTTTTGGTATTTCCTGTTTCGTTTAACTGTCTATTTTGCCAAATATACTTCTTTCGGTGTGTCGGTAATAATATGTATGTTATGTCGCAATGTCGCAATAGACTGCAATATACCAAGTAAGGATATATTTGTGTACAGAGTTGAAAAGGACACCACTGTTGAATACATAAAAGACTATATTATGAATAAGGATGCAGAAGTTAGATCGATTGATTGTATATCTAATATCTAACCTTTAGTAGCTTTAAAGTTGAGGTTCGGGTATTGGATTTCACTCAGGTGCTTAATCCTGAATTCTGGCCTATTGGAGTCCATGTTAGGCGATTTTATACTGCTAAGCAGGGTATTACAAATAATGATTTAAATTCATAATGGACTGTTACAAGCAGGTATTTATAATATGTCAATTTTGTCTTTTATACATTAAAATGGCTATTACACATAATGAACTTGTTGTTGCATCCTGAAATAGTAGGGGACATAGCGATAATAGCATTGAATATATGTCAACGCTAATGGAAGAAGTAGATATATTTTTTTATAAAGGAACATTGGCATTATGAAAGCAACATTTGTTGATTGGTAAAGTCTATGGAAGTTTATGGAACATCTGGTATGTGTTCGGATGTCCTTTTGGGGTGGTCATCCATATGGTGGCTGTGCATTTTTGTATCGAAATTTACTCCAGTAGTTGGCAGTATCAACAGATGTTGTGCTCTTATTATGGAATTACTATGCCGATCTAAGATATTACTGTTCAATATTTATATGCCACAAGACACGCAACGAGATAATAGGTGGGGATTTCAATACACACTATAGCTCTGTTAGATTATTTACTTAGAGGGGGCTTAATGTTATGTTCTCAGTGTACTGATGATAAAATATTATATATCTACAAAAACAGTTTTACTGGAGCCCAGTCTATCCTTGACCATTTAATAGTGTCCGAAAGCTTGTCTGGTGATGTACACCGGTATTGTTCAATACACGAGGGAGATAATTTGTCATATCACTGCCCAATTATCACGAATATTGCAATGAATATTAAATATGATCACTAGTAAAGTAACCTGGAGGAAAGCTAAAACTGAGCACATAGTGTCTTACAAATGTGTCCCGAGTCAATTACTTAGTGATATTACTAGACTGTAATGATTTGTTGTGTAAAATTCATTTACGAGATATTGATAGATATTATAATTCCATTATTTCTGCATGTATTAGTCCAGCTTGAAGCTGTATTCCTAAAACTAGTAAGTCTAGATTAGCTGTCTGGAATGACAATGACAAAATGTACAAAGAACAATCTGTCTTCTGACACCGTATTTAGATTGACAACTGTCATCCTAGATGAGGTGTAATATATGACTTCAAGGGCAAAACGCAGGTCAATTACAAATTAGATGTCAAATTAAAAAATACAAATATAAACTTAAATCAGTGATGTTGTTGTGTTTGAAACGAGCCACCATAATCCCGCTACTTAAGAGACCTGGGTTGGATCAGGAAGAGATGACGAATTATCGTCCTATTTCTAACCTTCATTTCATCTCTAAACTTATTGAAAATGTAGTAGCAAGGTGTATAGAAGAATACTTAGAGCAAAACGATCTTAATGACATTTACTAGTCTGCTTATCGTAGAGGTCATTCAACAGAAACTGCTCTTTTGAAAGTGCACAGTGACATTGCTGAGGCTCTTGATGAAGGATCCATGATTGCATAAATTATGTTTGATTTATCCGCAGCTTTCGACGTAATCGATCACCCAATTCTACTGAAGTGTTTAGAATATTTCTTTGGAATCAAGGAAAAAGCTTTAAATTGGGTAAAGTCGTACTTCGCCGACAGAACTCAGTGTGTTTCAGTGGCCAATAAAACATCTCCAGGTGTAGGTCTTTTTGGTATACCATAGAGATCGTTTTAGGACCAAAGAATGACTGTATGTATACCAAACCAGTAGGTGAAATTAGTGTACATGACATGTGATAAATGGGATGATATTTCATGTTCAATTGAAGCTTGTACTGCAGACATAAGTACTTCAATGAACAGCAACATGCTGAAATTAAATAAGGACAAGACATAATTCGTTGTTTTCTCATCCATGCGACCTGTAAAGAAAACTGAGAATTTCCGCATTAAGGTAGGATCCAGTTATATAAATTATTCCATGTCTGTAAGAAATCTAGGGTTTATATTAGATAATACTCTAGGAATAGAGAAGTAGGTGAATTCTATATGTAAATCCTGTTATTATAAAATAGGAAATATAGGACTTATTCGTAAGTAAATAAATGATGAGACATGCAAGACAGTGAGTACAGAACTTTGCTACACGTCTGGTGACACGTACTCGCAAAAGGGAACATATAACACCAGTTTTGTTCCAGCTGCATTGGCTTCCTGTACATTTCAGATCATTGTATAAGATCATGTTTCTTACGTTCAAAGTACTGAATTGAACAGCATCAGTGTATCTAAATGATCTGATTGAAAAATATATACCAGTGAGAATGCTCCGATCTGAGTCCTATTCACTTTTGAGGGTACTAAGAACCCATACAGCAATGTACGGACAGAGCTCCTTCCGAGCATCAGCTTTGGAACGAGTTGCCAAACCATATTAAACTTGCAGCAAGTAGAGACTTATTGTGTAAGGTTCTTAAAACCCATTTATTTAAATTGGTGTATTTATATTATTAAACCAGTTTATTATTATGATATGTATTTGATCTATATGAGCTCGGAATATGTTTTGTTCTTCGGTTGAATAAAGCGCTATATAAAATATTGCTACTCTTATTATTAGTATAACTGCTAATTATACTAGTATGCCGAATGTAGTTGATAATACACAGGTTGATGAAGAAATGAGCAGGCTATTTGCTGACAAATACAGCAACTTATATAAATGTGTTTCTTATGATACTAATAATTTGTATATAGTCCGTGAAGAGTTGGAACGTGATGTTGAAACTTCTTGTCATAAAGGTAATTGTAGCTCAATACATAACATTACGGTTGATGACGTCACCAAGGAGTAGGTACTTCGTCCGAAGCCTCATAAAGCTGATGGGGTAGAGAATGCCTCCTCTGAGTAAGTTACGGTGGCTTAGCGGTTGAGCACCCGACACTTAGTGCCAACGGTCACAGGTTCGAACCCTGTAAGAGGTCGAAAGCTTTCCAGAGATTAATTTCTAGGCTCACAACATCCTGGGTGGCTGACCACGTTAAATGGCGCTGCCGTCTCCACTGAATTATAAAAAATTAAGGGGGGCGTTAAAGACCCACTGAGGACGTAAAACACTCTGACAGTGACCACCCTCAGGGTATTTCGGCTCCATCTTTGCGTACTGCTCCCCTGTGAGTGGTGGGGGGGTGGTTACGCAGCCACTCAAACATAGAGGCTGTGCCGAATAAGAGACAGCCTTTGGGTTCTCCCCGAACAACAAAACAAACAAACAAACAATGCCTCCCTGATTTATTGATTAAAAGTTGCCATGAATTAGCGATACACTTCTCGTTATTATTTAATGCTATAATACGTCACTGACAGTGTCGTCGTAATATGTTGCTATCGACGCTCGTACCTATTCAAAAAAAAGGTAGAAAGTCCCTCAATGACAGTAATAACTATCGTTTGGAGAAGAATGTGATGTTTTATTTAATTCAGAGATCTGACAGTCAGTACGAAGGTGCAGTCTACGCCTCCTAGATGATTATAATAATATGATATATGATTATAATAATAAATAGATGGAACGGCATTTAAATAACTATGTCAAAGTTAACAGAAGAATTATGTAAAAAAAAATTTGGAGGAGATTTTTAAATAAATAAAAAAAAATTTTAATTTGATTAATAATAAATGTGGAAGGTTACTATGTCTGTTGGTGTTAAATTGTGTTGATGTATGTTTTGTGTGTGTGTGTGTGTGTGTGTGTGTGTGTGTGTGTGTGTGTGTGTGTGTGTTTTAGGGTACATAGTAAGAGGCAACAGGCACAGAGCATCAACATATCTAAACATCCTTCGAAACCTACCTCCATAAATCTAAATACAACTATACATACATTAATCTAAAAATTAAATGTTCAATACCTCCACATATTGATAATATGGTATACCTAAGCATGTGTCTGGCTACTCATCAGCCTGTGGGAATCAGCTAATTCGCTTTTCGTACGCGACAAATATGTCACCCACGGAACGGCTACATGCAGGCTAGTACAAGCGACAGTAAATCCGTCCCTAAAAAAGGGAAATGTGAGCTAAATACACGCACCAATTTACATTCACAGGATTATTTCCCCTGGCCCTAGATAGGGGCAAATATCCGGTCTCAAACTCCGGGGGAGTAAATACTACGATTTACTCGAACCTAACAGCTAACCCACTACCAGAGCTCCAGGAGACATTGTTAAATATAACGTTTTCTTACATTTTGCTAGAAACCAAGGAACCAGCTAGATTTTTTGTGTTTAGAATAAGCTGTGATAATTCTATATTCATAATCATTCAACACTTCTTTCTGTTGGAGAATTTTATAATGTTTTTTAATTATTCTTGCTGCTGTTTTAGCGGTTTTTGAAAATGGTACCACAAATGGGACAACGTCCTCATTTTGTATAGGTTTTATAACATCTTCATATCTTTTCTTATCCAAGTCATGTGTGGGAAAGGCTACATAGTGATTTGCTGAATACGAGGGAACAAACTACTTTCTGGTGGTTGAAAGTTACTCCAAGTGGGTAGAGGTATTCCCCACTGCAAGTACTACCTCCCGGGGAGTCATCGAGATTCTTCGCAACTTGTTTGCGTTTTCGGCATTCCCCATGAGGTAGTGTCTGATAACGGACCACAGATTCCAAGCCGAGAGTTTGCCCAGTTCTTAAAGCTAAATGGTATCAAGCAAACATTGACACCATACCATCCAGCCAGTAAAGGTTGTATTAAACGTTGTGTTTAGACGTTGAAACAAGGACTAAGGCCATGTCTCGAAGCCAGCAGTTAGCTAATTTCCTGTTGATGTATAGAATAACTCCACATAGCAGCACAGGCAGGTCTCCATCTGAGTTGGTTTTGAAACGACAACCACGTACCAGATTCAATCTGATAAAACCTGACTTGCGCAGTAAGATAGTAGATAAACAGGCACCAGATGTATCCACTAAGTTTAGACAATTTGAGTGCAGTGATAGAGTTCGAGTCCGAGTTGATGACAGGAACAATCGTTAAACGATTAGGTCCACTTAGGTATCTTGTTCGTGTAGGCCAGGATGTACGCCATATTCATGTTGATCATCTACTAAGATCAGGCGAGACTATTTCAGATCACCAGCCAGAATATATACCTAGACAGGTGATACCCACCGCTGAACCACCCAACCAAATACCAGTAACACTATCTGGTGGTGTACCACCTAAGGTATATCCAGTTGTAAGCCCAGTACAATCAGATCAGAGTTGAGATTCGCCGAATACCAGTGTTACCAAGGACAATAAAACACCACCAACTCCCACCGATAAACTACCCGATACACTAACTACTCCGAGACGCTATCCGTTAAGAGACAGAAAGCCCAAGAAGATATTTGATCTGTAATTTCTGACATTTTGTTGCGCATGTCTACAGGTTATCTTATGTTAGATTACTTTTAAAATAGTTAGCATAGTCTTGACAAAAGAAAAATAATTATTAGTCTAGTTATAAGTATCAGTTTTTGTATAATGCAAAATTAACGTTTAATTAACTTTTACATTAGGTGTGGACAGTGTAATGTATGATACTTATAAACAATTATATGTTGTAGATGCCGACTGACATGAGTGTACACATCAGTCTATGTATCATTGAGAATAAACAGTTCTGTTGCACCGTTCTAAGATGACCATTGTGCTTTTGTCTATGTGCACCTAAACATAACACCAATACTTACATTTTGTACAGCTGTGTCATTATATATGGTGTTATTAGCACATTGATAAAATTACTTACATCAGACACAATTTGCTCGACCACAGGTCAACAGTTAGTCGTTTGCTGAAGATAGCTCTTATTTCATGTCCATTTTAACATTCGCTGCACGGTGTAGTAGGAGCTTTATGCTTAGGTGATTGTGGCTGGGCATTGTGAAGCAGGGTTAGATAAGTACAGCATCAACTTGATACTGTACTTATCTATTTCAAGTGACCAGAAAAATTAGTGTAATAAATTCCTGTCATTTGTCTACAACTTAAAGTCTAAAAATAACACGGACAATTTAATGATAGAACTAAATCACATAATTATGACAGATATAAAAGACCATCATCTGTCTGTAAGGTGGAAAACATTATGTTCCAAATAATATATTCTCCTACATATAGCTACTTAGATAAATACTATTCTCACCATTTCTACTTCATGATATATCATGATTACGTCACCAACGCTCCATATCTTTATTTTTCTTGGGTTCTCTCGCGATAAACTCTTGTGGAGCTTGCATGGCTCTCTCTCTCTCTCTCCTCTCTCCCTCTCTCTCTCTGTGTGTGTGTGTGTGTGTGTGTGTGTGTGTTTAGCAGTGTTGAATAAGGCACAAACATAGATAATCTCAAATAAAAAGTTGATACAAAATAAGTGGACTAAATTTAGAGAAGCAAATTTTCATATATGTTTATTGTCTCATCAGTCGTCTGCGGGCGTGTGTTATTGTGTGTTTATACACACACACACACACATATACATATATATATATATATATATATATATACACCCTCACTGTCGGATTAAACGATAATATATATATATATATATATATATATATATACTCTCTTTTTCTTACCGTGTGTGTGCGTGCGCGCGTGTGTGATATTAGTTACAAGCTTAAAAGTCGTGGATATTAACCAAAAATGGGTCTGAAGAAGAAGAAAAAATTAATGAGTAAACTTTATAGTACAATCATAGTGGGTGGATGGATGTTGTTTAACGACACAATTTAGGTCATTCAGTGTCCTAGAACGTCGTACAATTATAGTCTTAACCAATGTCATATCCACCGCCGTTTTAGACTCTTGTCAGAATATTTTCGAATCCACAAGAGAGACAAACAAACAAACAAACTCATATTCGCTTTTATTTATATAGAAGGAAAAATAAGCTGTTGCTCTATTACACAACGCTGAATCAATTATATATATATATATATATATATGTTCATTAGTATACATTGCTAGAGAAAAACCATTTGCGTTTACGTGAAGTTTGTCTCCGTACTAAGTCTGATTTGCTCCACGGCCTTGACATTTGTGTGGGCCGCAGCTAAAGATCTGGACGTCTTTTACAGTAGGATTTCATATGAATTGAGGCGCTGAATTAAAAAACTGCATTTATCACCGTATTGCACTAACGTCTGTGTAACAGTCATATACAGAAGTTGAAAATGTTACACGCACTGTGTAAGTGTTTTCTGGTATTGGAGTTCATGTCTGAGCGATAATAAGTGAACGCATTAAAAAAACTAAAGGACATAGATGAAACGTATTGCCCCATGTACCATTGTCGTAATAAATAGATGTGGTTTTTATACTCTTATATCGTCCAGTCTGCTGCCACTTACGTGTATGCTCCCTTTTGATTGGCTGAATATTATACAATCATTATTTGAGTGTTTGATAATCAATCTGTATTATCTGAATCTATCATCCGGACCAATATTATCAGAATCAGTTAATATAAATTATAATATATATATAGGCACTTTCATAAACATCATGACCGAATGTCACACAAAACCCACTGGCAGCTGTGACTGGTAAAGGCACCAAGAGTGGTACTTCCTTTCTCGGATTTTTTGGCTGCCTCTTTCATTTCTTTAAGGTAAACAACTTTATCGTTTGATTCATTATCTGTTGAAATGTGGCCATTTTTCACGATTTGACGTTGAAATGTATGTACAGCATAATTCCCGATGCTCATTACTCCCATAAATAACCATCTGCCACCATTGTGTTTTTTCCTTCCAAGGAACAACTTTTTAATAATATACAGTTCTGCACACTAATTCATCAAGAGGTCACAAAAAATGTGGTGTTGATATTTTTATGTCTGATTGTGAGGAGATTAAGAAGTTTTGTACTTGAAGACAAAAAAAACCCGTTATTGAAGTTAACTTTTGAATTAGTCTGCCAGATGTTATCATTAAGACGGTCATAATTACTGCAATGCTAATAAATACTAATTGGTGACATAAATTCATGAGATTTATCTGACTAAAATGTGTATAACTTTCTTTACTTGTTACCTATTGACATAATTCAAACTGTATATTGTTATAGGAACTGAGCTTTTTATGTTTGTATAATTTTCTTTATGAAACTATGAAATTTAATATTTGTCCACTGAAGTACATTTATAACTAGTTAACCAGAAACCAGCTGAACTATTTTCATCATATTCAGGAAATACTGTATATACTCGCATATAAGTCGACCCGGCAGATAAGTCAAGGTCGGTTTTTTACCCTGTAATTCTTTCCTCAGGCCTCTGCTCACGTATAAATCGAGGTCAATTACTGTAATTTCCGCCGCTGTAATTTCCGTGTTATAAACCAGAACTAAATGTGTCTTTTTAAAGAAAAACAATAGAAATCGCTGCTCACAATTGAGAGAAGTTTGTTTATTAAATACAACATCAAAGCAATTATGAAATCTGTATCACACTGTCATACACAGAGGGTGTACGTAATTACGAACAAAATGATGCACAAGTCCAGCTCCAGATTATCCTGATTTCTTCTGCGTGTTATACACCAAAACTAGGTTTTTCAGACATTTTACGGTATTGGTTTAAAATCTGAATCATTGTCATCATCCACGAAAAAGCTGACCCAATCGTAATCCGGAATCTCACATGTAGCAACAGAATCATCATAGTAATCACCATAGCCGTCACTGTCTGCCACATCCCAAGTTTCGGCAACCCATTCCCCATAAAAATCTTCATAATGGGCATCATCTTCTGTTCCGTCCATCTTATTAGAAATGCCACACTTTAAGAATGACTTATGCACCATTTCTTTGGGAATACACCCCACATGGTTTTAACCCACTTGATGACCAGAGGAATCGACGGTCTCTTTAGATTACCTGCAGCTGTTAGTGGTTTATCACCTTCTGTCATCCAGTTGTTCCATAATTTGTGCATTTCACCCTTAAACCAAGTAAACTTGATAGCCTGTATCTGTATCATCATTCTGGTGACAATATATCCATTGTGGCAATACTCCAGTATGCAACCATTCAATGCTTTCTCTAATTTGATGTACGGACTAACTCCGTAACGTTTCGTCCTTTTCGTCCTTTCAAATAAATATTTCTTCTGCTTTCTCCAGTCTCTCACTAGTTGTTCACTAACAGCAAAATGTCTGTCTACAGCAGAGTTGTTGTTTTCTTCGGCAAACTTAATGACTTTTAACTTAAACTGTGCATCGTACAAATTTCACTTTTGTTTCAAACTCGTGGTGTCGGCAAGTGCGTCGTAAATATATCAGTATCGACTTCTTCACCAGCAGCGATATATGTTTTTTGTTGTTCGGAGAGAATCCCCAGGCTGTTGCACAAGTCCAGCTCCAGATTATCCTGATTTCTTCTGCGTGTTATACACCAAAACTAGGTTTTTCAGACATTTTACGGTATTGGTTTAAAATCTGAATCATTGTCATCATCCACGAAAAAGCTGACCCAATCGTAATCCGGAATCTCACATGTAGCAACAGAATCATCATAGTAATCACCATAGCCGTCACTGTCTGCCACATCCCAAGTTTCGGCAACCCATTCCCCATAAAAATCTTCATAATGGGCATCATCTTCTGTTCCGTCCATCTTATTAGAAATGCCACACTTTAAGAATGACTTATGCACCATTTCTTTGGGAATACACCCCACATGGTTTTAACCCACTTGATGACCAGAGGAATCGACGGTCTCTTTAGATTACCTGCAGCTGTTAGTGGTTTATCACCTTCTGTCATCCAGTTGTTCCATAATTTGTGCATTTCACCCTTAAACCAAGTAAACTTGATAGCCTGTATCTGTATCATCATTCTGGTGACAATATATCCATTGTGGCAATACTCCAGTATGCAACCATTCAATGCTTTCTCTAATTTGATGTACGGACTAACTCCGTAACGTTTCGTCCTTTTCGTCCTTTCAAATAAATATTTCTTCTGCTTTCTCCAGTCTCTCACTAGTTGTTCACTAACAGCAAAATGTCTGTCTACAGCAGAGTTGTTGTTTTCTTCGGCAAACTTAATGACTTTTAACTTAAACTGTGCATCGTACAAATTTCACTTTTGTTTCAAACTCGTGGTGTCGGCAAGTGCGTCGTAAATATATCAGTATCGACTTCTTCACCAGCAGCGATATATGTTTTTTGTTGTTCGGAGAGAATCCCCAGGCTGTTGCTTAATCAGCACAGCCTCTATGTTGGAGTGGTTGAGTGTTTTACGTCCTCAGGGGGTCTTTAAAGTCCCCCTTTATTTTAAATAATTCAGTGGAGACTGCAACACCATTTAACGTGGTCAGCCACCCACGATGTTGTGAGCCAAGAAATTAATCCCTGGAAAGGTTTCGACCTCTTACAGGGTTCGAACCTGTGACCGTTGGCACCAAGTGCCGGGTGCTTAGCCACTAGGCCACCGGATCTCACTAGCGATAATATATATATATATATATACACGGATTTCGTTTTGATGTTATAACTAGGCTGTGCTCAATAAGCAACCACCTGGGGATTCTCGTTATAACTAATAAACAAACTTGTCACACCAAACACACAATGTGAACAGTGATTTATATGGTATCACTAATCATCTGGAGGTACTGGTAGTTAATGGCGTGTGACTATCTATTATTATTATGTAGCTGACTTGCGGAATGACTCGACATGAAGTCTGCTATGGGTTTATTTCATCCTCGGTGCAGTGTATAAAACATAGAATAAACTCTTAATAATATTAGAGGTTTATATGATGAGAAAGAGCTCGACTACACTGAGGGTAACGCCTCGGCAATTAATACTATCCACAGTGAAGTCCCATTTCATGGAATTGAGAGGCAACCAAAACCTTTGCTAAGGCAGAAAACTATATATACAATGATGTTTCCTTTCCAACTCCTAGCTACAAACTGATTTGAATTTGGCTGTTAGTATTATTTTAACACACCAGGTGACCCCTGGTGAATGAAATAGTAAATACACCAACATGTTCAGTGACACCTGGTGAATACTTTGGCAGTTAACCAGCACAGTGGTACCTGTTTGTTACACATGTTAATATAGCCATATTAACATAATATCCAATATTTACACATATTTGCAAATCTGTTACAATTACACAAAGACTGGCATGTTTGTGAGAACCAAATAACAGTAGTGAAACTTAATCGTTATTTATTGGATAAGACTAGTAGGCAGAGATTTTGATCCAACTCTGGCTCACACAAACACGCCTGATTGCAAGTACTGGTAGGTAATAATGCGTGACTATCAAGTATTATTATATAAAGATAGGCATGTTTGTGATATCCAAATAACAGTTTGGTGAAAATTAATTTTTATTTAGTGAATAATAATGATTTAGTAGGCAGCAATGTGACGATTTTATTCTGACTCTGGCTATTATTGGGTTGAATCCTGTAGCGTTGTGTGTCCAGGATGGCCGAAAAAATATTTCCTTCAGCTGGTAGGAACTATGTCCGGCGTATAAGTCGAGGTGCTTCTGGGAGCTCCCTTTTCACTATCAAAAAAGATTGACACACACTGTCAGCCATTAATGTTTGTTGTTTGGAAACCCGAAGATTCGCTAAAGAGTCACGATGTGACTTAGGTGTCACATGGTTTTCTTTCACCGGAAATCCATGAATTGTGTTTTAGCTGTGCCTGAATTCCAAATGACATAACTGATTCACTAGTGGATTTTATTTTGAATTTTCAACAAAACTATATGTAAATTCTGGAACTATAAACAAATCACGATCACTGTATGTCACTGCACTGATATATGTTTTTGCCGTGTTGATGCTTTATGCAAACTGTAATCATACTCAACCACTGACCTATATATATAGATCAGTGTACCTGACAGAACCCCCCTCAGCCTTGATGTGGGTATACTCATGAATATTTGGTCGGGAATAACTGAAAACACTGGCTGTGAATATATAATAATAATACTATTTAGTGCATAATCAACTTTAATTGCTCTAAGGTGCTTTATATCATAATATACAATACAATATATAGGCAGTCTTTTTCAAATGATTAAAGGTGATAAAGTTATTAAAAATATTTTATTTATATGTTATGTTAATCCCACAAAACCTATTATTTCTAGAATATCCTGGTATCTACCACAAATAAGTGAGAAATTAGTTAAAACTAGATTTGACAGTGTAACCATGGTGAGTTTGATAATACAAAATAGCTGTGTATATTTCAAATTTTGTTTTCATCTGTGAGATCAACATAGTCTGTTCCCATTTTTAGACCACAGTTAGAGTCCAGTGTTTTTATATTATAAGCCTAAATATACCATTATAGGCCATTACATTAACAGTTGCCCAGGTGGGCTAGTTGCAGATTTCTTATCATTTAGCCATGTCGGTATTCGTGGCAATGAACTCGCCGATAAGGCTGCCAAAACTGCTCTAAAAGGTCGGAAGATCAACATTCCATTAGCGTTCACTGACTTCCAACCTATCATAAAGCAATACGTACGAAAGCAGTGGTCAGATTTCTGGTCACTGCAATCTGAAAATAAATTGCATGCAGTGCAGCCTGCATTAGGATGTTCGATGTGGTCCTGTCGGGAAAGGCGTCGTGAGGAAATTGTGCTCGGCCGTTTACGGATCGGGCATTCTTTCCTCACCCATAGATACCTCTTGGCCGGAGAAGATCCATCAGAGTGTATCTCCTGCCAAGAACGCCTGACAATCGATCACATCCTCCTTCATTGCTCGGAATACCACCACATCAGAGTAAACTACTACCATGCAGAGACTCGGAAAGAGCTGCTGGACAATATTACCCCGGACACAATTTTAAACTTCCTAAGAGAAGCTGGTCTTTTCTTCTTAATATTATTTATTTAAAGTGGTAACATCTAGTCAATGTCATAACCCTACCTTATATTTCCTCTATAGGAGCAGGTGTTCTCTTTTAACAGAAATCTACTTAATTACCTCTAGTCAAAACTAGTCATTATCTTCTATATTTCACATGTTATTTACCTTGTTGGACGATTAAGAATCTGATTTTATCTTTTTAATATTTATACACCTATACACCAATGTATATTTACCATTTATACTTAACAATTTATATCCTAGCTTATACAAACATTTTATCAATGCCAGTAATCCAGCTTTTTAACTTTTTATAGACTCGTTAAAACGGTTTTATTTCCAAACGTTCTAGGACACTGAATGGCCTAAATTGTGCCGATGTGTCGTTAAACAACATTCATCCATCCATCCCACCATGACTGCCAGGCATCAAAGGCATGATCTTTGTTTACTTTTCAACTCGGCGGCCAGGTAAGCTTCTGCATCACCATAGGCTCACCCATGACTTAGTTCATCCGGTCTATCAATATATATAAGAACATGAGCACTGTTACCTAACTACTACACTAGTATTATGTTTAACAGCCAATCATGGAGTGAGATTAGGTAACATTGTGGCACTGTTTTCTTGGGACCATAGCTTTAAAAAAGCACCACATGCCACAGAACTACTCACTTTGTGCAGTGGCTCGGTGACAGTAAGATGGCACATCGGCTATTAGGCTTGGGATGGTTTGGCTTTACAGCCACCAATAATAGAGTGCAAACTACTGCCATCAGGCGAGAATGCAAACTAACAGAGCAAAAATAAGAGTTCAATC
Source organism: Paralvinella palmiformis (assembly GCA_025642065.1). NCBI lineage: Eukaryota > Metazoa > Annelida > Polychaeta > Terebellida > Alvinellidae > Paralvinella > Paralvinella palmiformis. The sequence continues at coordinate 274,311 of JAODUP010000576.1, read as the reverse complement.
ATTTATTCCATCTTGGCAAATAAAATTTCTGGCCCTACTAGACACTGACAATGGTATGTTATATACAGTTTGAAGAGGTCATAATATATGATTAGACTTCAATAAAAACTTAAATTGTCTTATATGCTATACATGTATAAATTCTTGTTTATTTATAAAACAATTTGCAAAACAAATGGTACAAAAAATCAGGACAAATGAACTTTGGGTCAGGGCAAGTGGATTTTGGAGCCCACTTGCCCGACAGGCAAGTGCCAAAAAAATTAACATAATTACCTGCATTAACATCTACTCATAAGCTTGAAGTGAAAGAACTGTGGAGGAGTCATTGTTTCAGTGGATAGTAAATCAGATTTTGCATTAAAATGGGGTCATTATTTTCTCATAATGCTGTTCACTCTTGATAATGTTTTCAGTCAACAACTAATCAGTCCACTGATTAAATGCAAAAAATCAGATAGCAGTATTCGATTATTATAGAATGTTACATCAGTATGCCACCACAAGGGTTTTTAAAGAGTAAAACAGTAAATCTTTGTTCCCAATGAACATTATCATGAATGGGGAGATTGATTGGAATAAAACAAATAGCTTTAAATATATAGAAGCAGTGTTTTCTTATAAAAATAAACCTTAATTTAAGTAAACCAGTTATCAATCCTGTCTGACAAGCATTGTATTAATTTTGAGAGACGTGTCATTCAAATATAGATATGCATCACTCGGTGTTTACCAGAACTAGATGCATTAAATTATCCCCCAATGTGATTGCTATTCATTTCTATATATTGAGGAAAGAAACATACATTGTGTTACTGCTGGCTTGGATATTGTAGACATGGAGTTGATTCCATGCAATTCCATTTGGTCAATTCCATAAAAAATTAATCAATTCTGGAATTCTAACAGATCATTTACCCCATGTCTGGTCAATTATGGAAGAGGAGTGAGTACGAGTAGATAATTGAAGATACAGAAAAACCAAAAAGGGAAAACATTATGTCGAGTAAAATGTTAACAACAAATGATACTATTACTTGTTTCTTGTTAAAAGTTAAATGGTAGTTTATGTTTGTGGATATGATCAATTTTCAAATCCTAAAAGAATTCCAATTCTGGAATTGGCCATCAATTCCTGAATTGAATTGACATCATGTCTGAGATGATGTGCTGTATATACTCGTGTATAAGTCGTACTCGTGTATAAGACGCACCGGTTTCTAAGACCAATAACCCCACATGGAGCCGAACCCACATATAAGATGCACTGAAATCAGCAATATTGATTCAAAACCCCAAAATTCATCATCATCATTCTCTTCACTGAACATCTGTTGTATCTGTTTATTGTGTCATCATGTCATCATACATGTCATCACTTTCTTCATTGGAGTCAGTGTAGGCCATTTTCACCCACTGTGGGATCAAATACATTGAAATGTATTTAAATATAAACACTTCTTTTGGTCAAATACATTCATTTGTAAATGTATTTCAAATACAAATACTTTTCAAATGAAAAGAACAAATTCATTGTTTTTCCTTTGCTTTTTATTCTGATACACACATTACATAACATCACAGCATCAACTAGATTTGTCACATCAAATTATGAATTTTTTGTTGATTACACCTGAGGAACATAAGATGTTCAAAATTCTTGTAGGAATGTCAGTGTGTATCGGCTGGAATAATGAATGATATATGCTGGAAGGTTGGTCCTTTTATAGGAAAGATGAGATCTGCTCATTGGATTTACTCCCAAGATGTTTCATATTATCCTTTGATCCCTTCTAAGTATACTACATATAATTGAGAATAATCTCCCTTTGATTGACAAGGAAGCAATCAGAAGTCATTACATCAAAAATATCATTAATTGCAATTCCTTATGATCACGGAGAGAAGACAATTCCTTCATGGTTGTGTGTGTGCAATTCAGTAATCAGATTATTTCCTGAAACAAATCATGTTGGTGGCAAAATATTCAGATCAAATACTTTGTGAAAGTATTTAAATACAAATACTTTTCTTTATGGAAAACTCAAATACATATACTTGAAGAAAGTATTTAAATAATTTTAAATACAAATGTATTGTGGCACTGTGATGATAGGTAACGACGGCTGCTTCAGGTTGCCTGCTGCTGTACATTTGTTTCTGTAATGCTGTTTGAAGTAGTTTATCATTAGTAGTTCCTATTTGCCAGCTTTGGAAGTAATTAACAGAGTGTTTTCTGTAATTGTTTACCTTTGATGTGGCTTCTATGGTCATTCTTTGTGTGGCCTCATTTGCCGTTCCATTCAATTACACATGCTCACATATTTTGATAGTAACAACATATCTTTGTGATCAACTCACTAATTAGAGCATCAGATTAAATAATCATGACTGTTATCATGATTAAGTTTGGATTTGAAAGACAACAGACAAAACATACCTAATCATTTTTTTATTGTTCATATATTCATTATTAATGTTGTAAAATAATATTATTGTATTTCCCCCTAAATTATGCCAAATATTACTTTCGCTTTTGGTGTCAGTTTCAGAGTATAAACAATTGGTCTTATAAGCGAGTATATACAGTATGTCTAAAAATGGTAAACAGACAATTCCCCACTCCACGAATTAATATTTTTTGTTAAACTTTAACAAACAATAATTTTCTTTAGTATTGACATATAAAACATATTTATTTACTTAAATCTTACACAATGGCCAATGCCCTTAAATAAGTCTAGGACAGCCTTGCTGTTGTCACACCTGTCAGTGCACAGATTGTGCAACTTTGACTGGAGTTTGTGGGTGTGGCGTCTTACATGCTTTGCTGGTGGCTCCCCACGCAGGTCACGTAGTAGGGCAGTGGCAACCTGGGCCTGATCTTTCCGTATGCTATCAATGGCTCTCCAGAAGGTAGGGTGTGCATGCTCAACTAGCTTTTCAAAGGCGTTGTTCCATCCGTCGCATATGTTATTGGTTCTTGATCCCCCCTCAAGAGTAATGGAATTGACGTTCCATGTGGATGCTCCAGACACATAGGTGTTGTCAAAGTAGTCCAGGAGAGGTTCGAGTTCTTCTGGTGTGTGTTCCCTAAATATGTCATACCTTCAGGAACATCATCCACTGGTAAAAAGGTGAGTCCATCTAGCATGCCACAGAAGAGTTTCACCTCCTCTTCTCGATATCGTTGTACAAGACCAAGAGTCTGGATCTTCCTCCATGTGGCCTGTGTTAGGTGATAGAAGCAGCCATGTAAGTTGACTTGAGGTCCGAAGGATGACATAACAGCATTAATCACAGCTTGCTGGAAGTCAAGAGTGATGGTTGTTGGATTAGCCTGGAAACCGAGTTCTGTACATCTGTCTTGTATGGCACTGAACAGTTCCTCATAGGTGGACTGATACTTGTTCAGCAGGAACGCATACCCATAGTCACAGCTGACTCTCCTAATGGTATACGAATCACATACAGCTGAGTTAACACTGAGTGGTGCAACATTGAATGTTCCGTCCATATACCAGTAGATAGAACTAAACATGTAAAAGACACTTATACAAAATTAAGAGTGGTGAATTGTCCAGAATTGTCCAAGTGGGTTATTGTCTGAGTGGGGAATTTTCCTGGATCCATAACCACCCCAAAGTTTTCACATTCCATGTTGTATTATATTACTTGAAATCTCTTTATATATAATATTTTTCATGTGATGGGTTTATGATTCAAATAATAATATTTTATACCTGGATACATTTTATACCCAGTGTTTTTCAAGAATGATTCATTGTTTGGACATGTTTCAGTGACAGGTTAGAAAATAATATGCTAATGGTGTAAATTCTTATACATAATAACACAAACACTTGGTGTGGCTGCTATTTTTTTATGGTTCTATATAGTGACTATTTATTTAGAATAAAATAAAACTTTCTATTTGTAAGATGTTGTCTTTGTTTTTATGAGCAAATATTTGGAGTTTCAAAAACATGTTTTGTCATCATGTCATGTATTGGTGCAGTGATGCTCCAGTAGAAAAGAAAATATTATTATGTTACACTCAGTTGGGGCAGAATTGTCAGGAATACAAGTTTAATTCAATACTTGGTGTGGTATAACACTCTGACTATTTCTGAACACTGTATTAATTTGAGAATTGTTTTCAGCCATGATAAATGTCTTAAAAAACAAGAAACAGACTGATCAATCAGTGTTTTTGTTTTATGAAATTGGGCTATTTTATCACTAGTCTAGTCTCGTTCACATCCCATCCCGCCTTTTGGGAGAGCTTAAATGTTCATTCACCAGGTGGCAGCACTAACATAATATCCATTTTCATTATGTATTGTTTGTCATATTAAAAGGGTGTTTATTTGAATGACGTAAAGTGATTAAAAAGAACCCATTAAATATAAAATAAAGATGGTAATATCTGTGATGTATTATACCTTACATTGATTAGATTAACCTTGTACATTAAGTTATTTGTCAGTTTTCATCCTCTATCATCAGATGGCAGCACAAATGTTATATTGCCCTAGTCAAAGAAATAGAATTCCATACAGACCCAGCATCTGAGTCATCAGAAGTCTAAAATTAGCAGAATTAGATGTATTTATATTACTTGGATAGCTTCAACTCTGCTTGCAGTTGACACTTCTGCATATGTTTTCACTGAAGCAATTATAAATGATCAAACAGTGCCATTATTTTAAGAATATAGTGGTGAAGTGGGTACAGAAAATTTATTTATATTTGCAAGAAAAGGTGAACATCCAAGGTCTTCGATAGCTAATATCATGTACACCAGATTTTGTTAGAACCTTCTTAAGATAAAGAATTTGGGTTTGTGCCTCATTCAGGACTGCACAAGATACTGAGAGTGGTGTTTGTCCTTTACCATGTTAAAGGCAATGAAAGAGCTTAAATATATGTCATCTTCATAATATTTCAGTTCAATCGTTCCATGATGCAGCACACCTGTGATGGTTTGAAGCATCTTCATACGTATGTAGGAACTAACTAGAAATGAATAATGACCTAACTAGTAACGTTAGTCAGCGAAGCTGTTGACTGAAGGGTGTCTGATCTTTCACTTTGTCTTATTACCATTTGCTTTATTACACACATGTGGATGTCTACCAATGTCATTTATCATGACTCATCGCAGCTAATGACCGCCCCGCTCCAAGTCACTTTGAATCTTGTTTGTTTACATGCCTTTCTAACTTGCCTTTTTGATGGTTTAATTTTTTCAGTATAAAATTGCTGAGTTTACTGGTACAATATAATGCATGTTAGGTTGATATCAGTTAACGGAAGAGTGGTGTTTTTTTTTCTACATGTACCTGTCGGTGTCTGGATAGATGTTGGAGGTGGAGCACCAGTGATTGACCTCCCCGTAAGTCGGGACAGTGCCCGCCAGCGAATGTTTGTCTGGATATGGCAACTGAGCCATTATTATGTACATAGAATTGCTATAAACTCACTGAACATTTGTTATCCTCCTTCAGTTTGACCACATAGCCTAACCTAATCATAGTTTATATCTATAATGATAATGAGGTGAGATCAATTACCACTGTTCTATTTATCCATAATTTGTTTTCTACTTTTAGTTCGTGTGAGCATCTCTCATATACACAGTAGTTGTTGTTTGCGTGTTGTTGACAAGGCACTGCTCAGCAAGTTGAGAAAGAAAACTGGAATATCATTTCTGAACTGTAAGAAGGCATTGGAACAGTTTGACAATGATATTAATAAGGTTTGTTTTCTGGTTGATGTAAAAACTGTAAATGTACTTTATTTTTATTTCTTTCTGATAAAAGAACAGTCATAGAAATATTTGAAACAAGATTTAAGTGAAATTAATTTTATTTTAAAGTCATGATATTTCTCAACCGTGATGATGAACAACACTTTCAGTTAAGTTTTGTTATTATTGACTATAAATTGGTATCAAATATTTTAGATTCGGATGTGTATTTATATTTCAAAATCATAATACTCAGATATGGGAAATTATTTGAAAATTCTCTCTTTTACTATCTGTCGTTGAATCCGATACTCCCTGCTTCATGTCTCGTCTCCTTCTATATCTTCCTTGTTAGAAGAAAGTATGTGTGTATAACTTCATTGGATAGAGTAAAGGAGACAAACTTCGGACAGGTTTGGTCATAACGACTTCCGGGCAATTTCTCAATTCACCTATAATGGTTTATTTGGTATCAAATGAAAATTTAGAATGTTGAAGTTATGATACAGCATGTTTCAGTTCGCTTGTCTTGATTTTGCAATGTCTATGGGTTGTGTAAAGACGTGACCTTCAGGTCGGGTAACTTCGGGTAGCCAATAAGTCGACTAAAATCACCTTATTTAAGTACAATTTATTTTTATATTATTATATTGAAGCATTATTAATTAATACATTCACACTAAGTAAAGATTAAAACATTTACTTACGTGACAGAAACAGGTATGAAAAAAGATGGCGTGTATTGCCAAAGAGAAGACAGACACACATCGCCAAACGCTTGCGTGTCTTGAAATATTGTATGTAAACAGGAAAACATTCTTCATTATACGAAGTGAAAAATGGGCATTCTTTTTATTGCTGCAAGATATATGCCCGAAGTTTGCCACCTTTACTCTATATGGTATATCAGGTCATAATGGACTAGTTGCTAGTAAGGTAGTTTTCCCAACTATTCGTTTGGTGCAGCACCTTTTTGCAATATCCGGTGAGGTTGGCTAATGAGAGACATACAAATAATACGATTTAGATCTAATATGGAATATATAGGTAGAAATCTGCCTTTGTTCTCACCAAATTGACTCCATCTATATCGAGAAAAATTATTCTGAAAACCGGAGTTTTAATAACAATATTCCTGTGGCCTTGCTTATAATGAAAAGTAACATTTATTACCTGCCTCTCACAAGACACACTATGATTCCTGAAATACTACATATTTCCATATCTGGAACCATTGAGCTCTAAATCATTATTGAACCCTCATATGTACTTCTTTATCTAAATATCACTTAGTGTGACTTTCGTCAGATAATTAAATAAAGTACCATTTCACTGTGGAGTAATTGGTATTAACAATGAAGATTCCCAGTTCTGGTATATATTCTAGAAAAAGAAAAGAAAAAAGGACACTGATTAAAGCCATACTATATACATGTAGATAGATAATTTGATCGGGAAAAATACCAGATCCCGTATTTTAAGCACTCCATCAGCCACAACAAAGTCAAGAAAATCCCAAAAAGCTTTCCACTGGCATTACATTTACAATCTGTGCACCTGTTTCATTTTCAGAGAAGGGATTTTGCAGGAATTCTCTGTTGAAAGATTCACATTATGGTAAACACATACCGGTAGTTCCACATTTAGTTTGCGTTATGATTTTAGAATGGTTAACACAGATTATGGAGTTATATAATTGATGGACGACATCCCAAGAGTGGTTGATGTTCATGTCATGATGGTTTTCAACAAAAGATCTCTCACTCCACATAAAAAACTATGTTTCGTTTTCTATATGCGACTTGTGCTATCTTTAAAACTATCCCAATGGGTACATAAATTATTTGTAGGTGGCAACTTTCTTATCATTTAAGTGCTAGCCCAGGAATGTGAGTAATTTTATGTTTAATGACTACTTTTGTGAATAAGTAAAAGGCTGTTCTGTATTTCTGGTGTGTGCATCACTTTTCTGTATTCTTCCTCATAAACTTTAGTTTTGAAACATTAAAGCCTCGGGTCATACAAATTGATACCACACGAGTTCCATCTTAACCTCAGATTCAATTTCTGGTGTCACCTGATACCACAAAATTTGAAAACAAAACTGACCATGACTTTTCTGCAAACACTTACAGGCTGAGAAGTGGCTACGCGAACAAGCTGAAAAGGAAGGATGGACAAAGGCATCTAAGTTAGAGAACAGACCAATGTCACAAGGACTTATTGGTCTTATGACTGATAGCAATTCTGCTGCTATGCTGGAGGTGAACAGAGTATCTGTGTGTGTGTGTGTGCACACATGCTATCTTATTACATTTTGTTTTATTAAGTTTTTTTATTATTAAAGTGTATATTATTAGATATTTTGATTATTCCTTGTGTTTCCAATGTGCCATACAGTGATATTTTTGTTTCAGTCAACTGAAATTTTCTTTGGTTAGTTTCTGGCAATGTTTAAAAACCTTTTTTATTTAAAATCTTATAGCTTTGATTGGTGGTAATAATTTCTCAAAGTTTTATCAAGCTTCGCAGATATATTTCTTGTGCAATTTTGTTCATTCCAGGCTTTTGAAAGATTTAATTCTTCTAGTAGTTACATTTATTTTACAGTGTGAAATAAGCACCTATGTGCTACATGTGGTGGGTAAAAGTTAGACTAGTAACTACGAGTTGGTATTTCATCTTTGACTTTGCTTCATTACATTCGGAGGTCGCTCGGCACATTTAGCCTACCTTGTGCACAAAAGTGGCTGTAAAACATCAATCATCATCAACCATGCTAGGTCATATATGTTAATGTTGTCATTTTATCTGTGATTGGTGGATGTGACAGCAGTCAACACTTGTGACTGCAGTTGTCTGTCACCAGATGTGAGATGGTTGTTTGATCTTACAAAGACCATACAGTTAAACGAACAGTACACCTCCATTTCAGAATTTTGGAACTAATCCAAATATGCTCACCCAAAGTATAAAGGATGTCCAAATATGAACACCATTAATCACATACACTGGATGCTTCTGAAATCTGATGTCACTTAATACAGGCTGTTTTTTTACCTGGTTATAATAATGTAAACAGGAGTCAGCCAAACATCCATTTTCAGAACAAAAGTGTGTTTATATTATATAACTGAAATGGCTGAATAAAACTATATAAGAAATTTTTTGATACTTGTGTAACAAGAAGCAACTACTTAGCTGTCAGATTTATGGAAATGAACTGACAGGGCACATAGACAGGTAAGATCATGAGGATGGCTAATCCATAACATCTGGGACCTGACTTGGTTGGCTATATAATCCTTGTGACATCTGAGGTCGTAACACATGACTTATTTTCCTTGGGGTAGTGGTAGTCACACTAACTTAGTAGTGGGCCTTCCCCCATATGAAGAGAGGGTTAGGGGCTATCCCCTGAAAAAGTTGGTCGAGTATTTGGTGCATTCTAGGCCACTTTTTTGCCAAAACTGAAATTGCCGACCAATTATCTGTTGATAAAATAGATGATGAGGGACTGTAAAATAAATGACATATAACATCGGACGTCAGTTAACATTGAAAATGCTGATTTACCAGGTAGAATTTGTTGTTATTATTGTGGAATTTTGTATTACTTTAATCAGCATTATAGAACTAAATCATATTATCTGAGGGTGAACTATTATCCTTTATGGAACAGAAAAGATAACCAGAAAACGAGCTGCTGATGAACCAACGAGATGATGATAATTAATTAACATTTGATGATACTGATGATAATGAACTCGGGAAGAAAGGGATGATCTTCTTTGCAGTATTTAATGAGATAAAACCGATGAAGTCCCGGGTTATTTGACGCTGTGATATTTTATAATCCTTTGTTAGTATAAATATGTTGTGTGTATCATGGTAAATATATTTATTTTCAGGTGAACTGTGAGACTGATTTTGTTGCCAGAAACAAGAAATTTCAGAAATTAGTTTCTGTAGCAACTGCTGCCTGTGCACAACATGGACAGAAAAGTGGACAAAATAAGGTATATTTAGATTAACTATGGAAAATGGTAATTTCTTTCAAGGTTTTGGTCCATTGGATTTAAGTGATAGGATAATAAGTTCTAACGGGGATGTGTGTGTGTGTGCACACAAAGAAAATCTGTTATGTTGGAACCTCATTTATCCAACAAATTCACTTTCCATCACAATATTGACCAATGAAAATTAATTCTTGAGTTTTTGGAATTAAAATTTACTGCAGATAAACTTGGGTATTTTGACCATATGTTAATATGTTTTTATTGTGCTACTGGTACTAATGTATAATAAACCATATAACCGACATTATATTTTGGTGTCAGTCTGACCACTGTAAGACCACATGTGACAGATTCAACATTCTCACATTCACTTTAATTAGTTATTTTCTCTCTCACCTTCACCCTCTCTCTCTCTCTCTATATATATAGTGTGTGTGTGTGTTGCTTCTAGGAGGTGTTTTTGCAGGATTCCCACGATATTTTGGCGCAGAATAAAACCTCATGGCACGTGTTGTGCACCTTAATGGTTTCCCTGTCACTATTATATTTTGTGTGAACGGTTCCTAGACAGTGCTAAGTCCCGTGTAGAGGGATCATTGTTCCTTCTATGACACGTTTTTGCTAGATTCCCCAGATATATTAATGTATGGTGTAAAATAAAAAATCCCTGGTCAACACATGGCGCAGAATAAAATCCCATGATGCAATATTGTAAGTCTTGTGCACATTAATGATCTCCTTATCACATTAGTTTTATAAGCAGAAAATGGGTCATGATAAACGCCAAATATTTATCATCCGATAGTTTCCTGATCTGAAATAATACCAAAATCTACTGCTGTAGCAATTCAAATGTCATATTTATTAATATGTACTGAACATAAGAACCATGCTTGAAGGATGGGAGAGATTTTGGTGGCTGTAGATCTTGGCTGGTAAACATCCACTTTGCATTATGATGGTCATGTGACTCATATATTCTCTCCTGATTGGCCAGTTATCTCATGGTTATCTTTGTTTCATGGTCTTATTTATATGGTAAATTTCTCTGTCCCTCTCCTGTATATTTGTTTGATCACTGTTTTTTGGGCATTTTTTTTGTTAATATCATGATATAAAAATGGATTTCATATATCATATTATCTGTATTCATACTTTACTGAAGGAATTATATGCAGTTTTTGGTAAGTTAATAATTGTGTTTCTACCTTGATCCTCTGTCCATCCACTGAGAGGCAGTTCTCCTCTATGAATAACATTAAAACTTTGTTGAGGAGCTCCCTTGACCATGAAAATCTATGTGATTTGATGCTTATTGCATGTGATGGCCAGCTATTCAAAGAATTTCTTCCAGGCCTATTGATAAGTGAATGGTATCTGGTAATGGTGGTCTTCACCTGAATGGGCACAAGAAAAAATCCTAAATGTGTTGATGAATATTAAAACATAAAAATGTTCTGTGGCTGACTTTGGTTTTGTTTTCGGGGAGAATCCTCAGGCTGTCAGTTAATCAGCACAGCCTCTATGTTGGAGTGATTGAGGAACCTCCTCCTCTACCACTCACAAGGGAGCGGTATGGAAAGATGCAGCCGAAATACACTGAGGGTGGCACTGCCAGAGTGTTTTACCTCCTCAGTGGTTTTTAACGTCCCCCTTTATTTTAAATAATTCAGTGGAGACGGCAGCGCCATTTAACGTGGTCAGCCACCCACGATGTAGTGAGCCGAGAAATTAATCCCTGGAAAAGTTGACCTCTTACTTAACCGCTAGCCACTGGAGCTCACTAGGGCTGACTTTGACTATGAGTTAGCCGTAAATATGTGGAAAGAGAAGAAAGCCTGTAGAATATATAAAAACAAGTCTCATCAATAATATTTTGAAGCATTTCTGTAGTCTTGTTTTTTCATGTTACAGATATAATTAAGTGATATGCACACATTTAATTATACTTACACTGTAAAAAACTATATGTATAAATACATCATATTCAGTTAAAATATTCCTGGTGGTATGCGTTTGTAACCCTAAATGGTTTTCATGCCAAATGTTACATCAAGATCTCTCACATTTTTTAAACCTAAGGGGGAGCTAGATCCTAGAAGCAACACTGTTAATATGTATGTATGTATATATATATATATATATATATATATATACATAAACAACTCTTTCCTAGATATCACTGTTCAGCAATTATGGCAATAGGCTTGCAAAAATAGTTGTGTTACTTTGTTTTGCTTTTTTGTAAATGGGAAACGTCAGTGACTGCCAGGAATGTGATGTTATATGTTACAGTTCAGTGCTGATAATGTATTATGAGGGCTTGTATAAGATCAACTTTGCTTTATTGTGTATAACAGCTGTGACTTTGTTCTTCCTTCTGATTATAAAAGCAGCTGTTTTTGTTGTAAGAGTGATCAGTAAAATGTTCTTAGTTTGACTCATCACAATGATCATGGGTAACTCCAGCTGTCATCACTAGAATCCAGTTGAATCATATGCCAATAGACGGATCCCACTAATCCTGTACATTTGGATCCCGGGTGAGTTGTTAGGTTAGAAAAGATTTGCCATCCGACCAGTAACACGAAAATCAATGGGACTGTTTGAAACAAGGTAGATTTAAACTGAGCCAATCTAAGACAAACTCAAATATTTGGATACGTGAATCTATTCTGAATGTAGATAGCATGATATACGAATATATGTACAGTCCCCTAAATTACGATCTCATTGAAGGTTTTGTTAAAACAAAAAATCAGATCCAGCCATCTTTTTTGTCAACGGTGCAACAGGCACACTATTTTTCGTCAATTAAGTCATGAATCCAGCATTTATTTATTCAGGACACAAATAATGTAAACTAGAGATGTGGCTCTTTTATAGTTATGTCACACTTATCAAAAGAATATTGTATTTTATTCTGAAATTTGTGTTGATAAAAATGTAAACAATCCTGCTGAAGAAACAATGCTGTCACCTTGTCGGTTGTGTGAAAGCTATGAATATTCAGTATCACATGATCACGTGTTTAATATTGAACGTAAACATGGGAGAAATATAACACTTTTCTTACCTTTGTGAGACAACAAAGTAAACACAGTTAGGTTTAGGAAATATCCAAGATTGAATTGAACAAAATGTCAATTTTCTTTTGTTGTTGAAACAACGTGCAATTGTCATTTCCCTTATAATCCGAGGTTCCTCATAAGCAGTCATAGTTTTCTAACCTAACATCGAGCCCATTTAGCCTACCATGTGCACAAAAGTGGCCATAAACATCAATCATCACCCCCACCCCAGATGGAAATAAACATGTATGGTCCTGGGGTGCACATGCACTGGCTAAATAGTCAAGTATGGCTTTTTCCATATGCCAACAAGACCTCCAGGTGATGGGTTTAGTCAGTGTATATGAAATGTTTATTCCATAAATAAAAGGCTTTAGATGCATGTCTTTGCTAAATAAAGTGATCTTTCATTTATTTGCTTTCTGAAAAAAAAATTCACCCTCTTCTGCAATTGAGGTAACATGAATATCACCAGGACAGTTAACAATTGCTGTATTTGTTGTACTAAAATAATGTAGAAAGAACATATGTGAATTTAGTTTCTAAGGGTCGTTTGACAAGTTTGTGTACATTTCAGTTAATCTTATTGCAGATGTATCTGGATAGGGATGCATTAAAGAAGATCATTGCAGATGATGGCAAGACACTCAATGATCTATTAGCATTAGAGATTGGTAATATTGGCGAGAATATGCTACTAAGAAGAGCTGTGTTTGTGAAGGTAGACGATCCCCTGGTGTTAGGAAGTTATGTACACAGTGCAGGTATATATCATGTTTAAAGTCACAGTTAGCTAGTTATTGACTGAAGGTGGTAGCAGCTGGTCATTTTCAGTGGGTGTTGTAACTTTATATAAAGGCTATGTTACCGGTGCACTGATAAATTAACCTGTTGACGTAAGTCCATTTTAAAAGTCAGTTATATCTATATGTAACAAAACAACTGCTTTTTATACAAGCTGTTCATCTTGTATATGACTGTTTAGAATGTTTAATGTTAAAATTCACTTGGATGGATTTAGTTTCTACTGGAAGTAGCTGTTGGCAAGTTTCCAACAAAAAATTAGCACCAATGTGTTTTGCCGTTGGCAGCAATTACCTGCTTTAACACACACACACACAGAGAGAGAGAATTGAAATTATGGATTTTATACTTAATGATTTGTAAAACAAAACAATAATACTGACTAGTTCAGTCATCTCACTCCACGATTGGAAGTCCAAAGATGTTCCCCCCCTCCCAAAAAAAACATTCTGAGATAATGTTTATGGAACTAAATTTAGCATTGTCATCATATGGGAAATGTATCATGAAATAATAAAGTTACCCAGAACGAGGCATCTAACACATACTTCACCTATTTTTTCACCCATCCAAATTGAATTTGGTCGTCCATTTTGGACAACTTTCTGGCTAAAACACAGTTTGAATTAGGCTGTGGAATATATCATGCAGCTCCCCAAGGATTTATTTACTAGTTCCTGTCACTTGTGTAGTTTGTTGATATCAAAATTTTGAGTAAACATATTTACTCCAATTAATATACTTGTTTATTTCACAGGGTCGCCGTTGATTAAAGATGGTACGTGTCAATTTGGGAAATATGGCGCCTTGGTAAGCTTTAGACAGATGACGTCTTCTGATGATCACTTATCTCCAACAATGTTGGGACAGCAGCTTGGTCAGCACATCGTTGGTATGAATCCGAAGTCACTGGGTACAATGGAAGAAAGCGACTCATCTTCAGACGAGGAAGAGACATCTTCCTCTGACAGTGATCAGTCATCTGATGATAGCAGTTCAGATGAATCTTCCAAAGAAGATGAAGAAGAAACAAGGCTCTTGCAGCAAGAATTCCTACTGGAGCCCAATATCAAGGTCCGCGATTTCCTGAATATGAATTCCGCTGTTGTTGAAGACTTTGTGCGTTTTGAGTGTGGAGAGGTACTCAACCAGAATACTAATACTTGAATTCAATATTTTCCAGATAGTGAATGTGGACAATAGGTTAATTAAAATTGGCTGAACTGTTTATAGCCCTGTCCTGATGTCTGCTTCACCATCTCACTAAATATATCTTCTTCAGATGTCCAGGTGTTGTTAATTTTATAGTTTGTACACATTCTGTATATTGAATGCTATAATTAGTAAATATGCACTCACAGGATAATAATTATTCTGAGTGTGAGCTGGATTAATTATACAAACCAACATAATTATGATTATACACAATTAACCAGTGTAAACTACTATTACCTGTGTGACATCATCAAACTTGAAAGCTATGAAGACATATACTCTAAGAAGGCACAATAGCTGCTTATGACTTGAACAGCTGAAATGCTGCTGTTTTATAGCAATGTTTGTGTCCATGTTAAGCTAATGAAATTGGGCCAAGTAATCTTGAAAGGTGAGGAGCCAAAATAAAAGAGATCGCCACGAACTCTCACGATAGAGGACTGTGGTCAACCATCCTCCCAATTGCCCATAAGCCGTTGCAGTGCCCAAACTTGATCAAGTGAGTAGGATATTAACGCAAGGAGATGAAACTTGTCTGCTTGTTGTTGCAATTTATTATCACCATATATGGGTTGAGGAAAACTATGCAAGTTCTGGATTATAACCTATTATAGGCCTATCTCGATTTAGTAATAAATTAAAAAGGTTGTTGAAAAGGAAACTGTCAGAAGCATAAAACTTGTATAAATGTATGCTAAATACACTTAAGCAGATAAATAACAAATTAAGTAAATAATGCACATAACACTGACGCACATCAACCTAAAGTATGGAAATCTCCTTTGGTATGACGTGTAGGTGCAATATTTCAACATCCCATTTCTATATTCAATCAGGACGGCAGCTCGATTTTTTAGGTCCTTTACCAACAATGTACAGCAAAAAAAATAAGTATAGGTATGTATCCACCAGATTCAAACCATAAATGGGTTCTTTATAATTATTGTGTGATGTGTTATGGTACAGATCTCCTATATAATGCTTAGAACTGTAACCAAAAATTCCACAATAATAATCACGTAATATACCTGATATCATAGATATAGGGAAATAATCCAAATCACTGGACGGCCGCCATTACGGCTCTACAGACTTCAGGCCAACCGGATACGCCGAAGTGACGTCATCATTCAGTAGCTTCCGGTCTATCTTGCTTCAAAATGGCGGCGCCCATAGGCCATTAAATGTCGATTAATCTGGATTATTTAATATGGGTGATCGTTTACACGTTTTGATATTATTTATTATATTTGTGAGTATAGCTGTATTAGATCTCAAAATTTGAAATGAAGGTGGACTATCCTTTAAAGCTTTTAATGTAGTGGTGAATATTTTTATTATTCGCCGTATAAATTGTATATTAATATATTCTTCATTTCTGCTGAAACAAAATGTGGTCCCCGTATTTCATTCATTTAAGTGGTCCCTGAGATGATCCTCATCCCTAATTAGATCTGGCAAAAGCCAGAAACTCGGATCCCAGATATATGTTAGCTACGCGGCCTGTGCCAGAATTCCGGAAGCGTATGATGATGTCCATCTCTCCACTTTGTGACACTTTATTGAGGCACTCATCAAATGACATGATATAAGAGTGCACTTCTGACCTTTTCAACCAATATATCTGAAATGAAGTACCAGCCCAAAATAGACCAGATAGGCAAGCTTCGTTGCTGCGCAAGTGAATGACTCGGCTAGTTTTCTGTAGGAGTTGAAAGAATTATGTAACATCACTGATTTTAATGTCCACAAAATATTGATTTTGAGAGTATCAACAGCATCTTTAGGCTCTGAAACGGAATGAGGTTTATTCTCGTACGATGTTCTTGCATGTTTTTGTTTTTTTTATTTCACGTACACAGTTCTCATAAAAGTTACACAACACATCAAACGTACGTCATTCTTAGACATATTAATTTTACGTACAAGAGATTAAAACATGGCAGAGCCAGAAGTCTTCGAAATTGTTATTTGTTTATACTTCACCAAGCAAAAGTCGAAGTTTTGTTGGAGCAAAGAAAAGAAACATAATAAATTCTGATTCTTGGACATGAAAACGAACTTGTAAATATACATGCAAATACCAAATAAAATAATTGATTTCGTGTTCTCAGATGTCAATTTTCGTTCTCTATTCTTAGCATACTTATTTTCACGTACACTGATCATTCCCCCTCATCGTAGAACATTTGTCAGAGGGAGGCCAATGGAATTGAACTCTGCGTTGATTTGGTTTCCATCTTTTAACAAAAACGTGTAATTTTCCTAATATTCCCCATTTTTCTCACTGGACAGCCGCGACAACTGCCTTCGGGTACAGCTGCCCTTTCCTGTGGCTTTTCAGGGCAGAAATGCCTATACTCCCGACATCAAATGATTTCCTCCACGGACGACAAAATGCTCTATGTGGCTTGTTGGTGTTATTATTACTGTTAGTAACCAAAAATAAAGTCAGTGAGTCCCATTTGTGCATATATTACACCTCTCTCCCCTACTCGTGCTGTCGCTTTACAAGGCCTGTCACAAAGACTGACTAATGAACAGTTGAAGCATAAATAATGTACTGTTTTTCTTTTACTGTCGAAGTTTTCTTCTACGGACATAATATTTATTCACAATTTTTGGGCGAAGTGGATTTTTTCACAGGCAATATTTTGTCAAGGACATTGCCTGACTAAAATTCAAGGACATTTCCAGGACCTGGAAAATGAATGTGTTATTTTCAGGACGCGTGAGAACCGTCTTAATATCAGCGCTCCATGTAAAATCTCAAATGGCGCCATTTGTACCGGAACTAGAGAAGGCGGTCATTTTTTTCAGAATGGTCATAGAGCTTCATTTTGTGTAATGTAATATTTATGTATAACACATTAAAATAAATAAATATGTATCAAGTTATCATATTTTTCAGAAATAAGGCTGCAAAATTGGCCCAAACACCAATCGGCAAATTTAGACTGTTTATTTCAGGGTGGTCCAAAGTGAGAAATGGTGAAATATTCACATTAGTCGTAGAACATCCATTTGTATTTCATTAGATAGGTCTTGAAGAGAATAATAAGTAAATATATAACTTGTCATGGTTTCCTTACATAATTTTGGAAATATATACCCCGATAGGGTAGAAAATGACCACTGTAAGGTCCAATGCATATATTTTTAATCCATAGACATAAAAAACAATTAAAATTGACATACAGTGAAAAAGAAGTTCAAGTGTTGTGCTGTTATATATTTTATAAAGAAATTAACCACAATACAATATTTTTATTATTAGAATGTAGTTATATATACATATTATATGCATGTAAATCATATTACAGTGACAAATGTGATGAACTATTTTTCAAGTGAGACAGACAAATCCAATGGAAAAGACGACATTGAATTTTAATGTTGGACATAATCCATGGTCTCATTAAATCATGCATCAATTGTTTTATGTACATCTAACAAATTGAAATGCAAATTATCACGAACATAATGCAACTTTATCCCAAATAAATTGTCTTTCGGAGTTTATCTTAAGCCGGCAAACCGGCATATTTTAGTCAAGCACCTTTTTTAAACAGATGTTTAATTCTCTATTACATCTTAAATGTTCACAATGTGCACGAAATATAGTCAAATATAATATCTATGTATATTATTATGCATATATCGTACATAAAATAGGATGGATGGGCTAAATTAGGCATAGATTTGATCGGATTGTATGACAACCTAAACATGTTGAACTGACGCTGCGGGAATTTACGAGATTTGGCGCTGGAGGACCTCTGGGTTTTTCCAATTTTGCAGCACGGATAGTTTCGCATCAAAAACAAAAATTATACCATTATATAGAAAACATTCTCAGCTTTATCACAATGGTGGTTTCCCTTTTCTAGCTCAATTATTAATAGATGTATTATTGTGGTTTAGATTTAAAAGTAATCGCAGACTAGGTTAGTTTCGTATTTTCATAAGGAAACCAATATATTTAGAAAGAGTGGAATTTTGGCGACAACATGGCTAGCTTCGTTTGTTAATAGATATTGCCATTGACCTAAATATAAAACTAGACCGAGCAGTAAGTAGCGTTTGAATTGGCCGCCATGACCAAATACCTCTGACTTCCGGCAAGGGAAAAAGCAGCGTCGAAGCGGCTGCGCTTCGAGTTTTGAACCTACGAATACGGACATTTATTGTGATGTGTGCATTATAATTTTGTGTGTTCAGACAATCTGTATTATTCCTCTCCTATTATATGCCATGAAATATTTAAAAGTCGTTTTTTTTTCAATTCCGTAGATCTAATTTAATTGGGATCAAACGCCAGAGATAGGCCGGGGGTTGTCGTACAGGCTAAATATAATAACAGTTAAGCTTAATTTCTCGCCCAAAATCCCCGCTTTAACAGCTATTTTAAATGTGTTCCTTATACTTACCGATGAAAAGACATCCCGTTTGTATTACTTCCACGCACACGGCTTATGCAACCAGCGATACAACAATAATTCACCACGTTTATAAAACTGATTTTTCCAGTCTCCGTTCCTATTTCCTCGACCGGAAGTTGGGACCTGTTTGCCATCTAACTGGGGCCGTGTTCGGTCTTTTTTTTATAGGTTTTAGGTTAATGGATATTGCTAAGGCCGTGCACAAAGAGGGTAAACAGACCCCCTATCGCGGACCATTTTGTCAAAAAATCGTTTGCGCTTCGTTTCTGGCCCGTTTTTGACGTAACGTCATTTAACAATTATATCCCCGATTTCAAAACAAATTAGATTAGGGGATAGAGCTATATGCATTCTGTTTATTTGTTTAATTTATAGTTAATATAGAAATATTAAGGCAACCACAAGCAAAACAAAAACGACTCATTTCACGCGTTATTTTCCTTACACCCATTTAAAAGCACTTGTCAAATAATATTCACGACGTAACGACGTCCCTAACGGAAGTGGCTCGTATATCATCAGGGAAATTCTGAGTAAGATATTGATTTAACTGGTTGATGAAGTCAGGAAATGTTTGCTGTTTTAATTCCAATTTTGTGCATAAGTAGGTTAAATGGGCCGAGCGACCTCCGGATGACATCAGCAATTTTCCATACTTTACATTGGTTTTCGAATTTTGACGCTCGGTCAAAGATCAAATTACTGGCGAGTTGATAAAGTTGCATATTGACAAAATACATCTAAATTAACTTGAAAAAAATCTTTCAAAAAGAAATAACAACCCTATTTAAATGTTAATAACGCTCTAATGTTTAATTTTCTGAACGTTTCATAGTCATGTGATACTTAGAACGTCTGTGGCAACATGCGGAAAATATTTGGCTGGCGTGTGATTAATGGCTACAGCGGAGTTTTTCCATCCAAAATGGCTTACGTCGGATTACCCGCGTGAATAATCGAGTTACCTAATCCAACTCCGTCCACCTAATTTAACGTACATATGACTCATTGATACTACTGATAGTTAAAATATGTTTGGACAGTGGATGGAGACTTTCGAATGTACAACGGCAAGGTAGACAAGTTCATGGTTGTCAAATCTACCAAAACAATATTTCGTTGCGTATTGAGAAATCGATGAAACAATCTGTCGTTGCGCAATAATTGTTAGTTTGAACTATTTATATGTTTAGAAAATATTTACGTATAATCCGCAAGACAAATAATAAAGTAAATTACTTTGACGTTATAGATGTCTATATCTAGCAAGCATAGATATATAATTTGTGTGGTTTTATAATACTACTAATAAGATAGACGTCTAAAATAGACATTATGAAAAACGTATTATTATTATTATTATTATTATTATTGACACAGTCTTTTAGTGATGATAGTTTTATTAATTTCATTTATTGATCAAACATCCTCCAAGAGAAGAATTTTTTTTTTGTTACAATGTAGAGGTAAAAGATACTCTGAATTAATGTCATCCAGTTAGACTTTATTGTTCAATTGTGCTACATATACGCAGTTGTTAGTCCCCAACGGCCAACAAATTGACGTTATATTTCCTTATAGAATACGCCCATCGATCGCTGGATAACGCCATCACATACTGGAATGTTCCTACCTATCATGACAGAGTAATGTAATACGATCGTCGTAAAGTTTAAAAGAATAACGTAATGGTATTTAGCCATTGGGTGAGTGGCTAACATCGACGATGCGTTACCATCGACATATTAGTAACATATACTTGGTTAAATAAAATCTTCTAAAATTAAACCTACACTGAGAAAATTACTAAGTCCATCCCTCGGGACGATAATTGACCTGATCCCAGCTTCAACCTCCTCCCTGTTCTGAACTTTGGTCGATTTACTTTCCTGGAAGATGCCATTTTGTTGGGTCCTAAACGAAAATGTTTGAAGTTTCTTCTTGTCCGGGTATCTTTTTATCAACAAATTCTTAAATTCCCAGATGATTTTTTTGTTTAACTTTTCCAATACCTTCCATCGCGGCGTTGGAAACTTAGCAAGGAGTTCATTTCAACACAAACCACAGATATTATCATAACGTTCAAGGTATCCTCAAATCATAGTCTTCTTATATTATGACGCTCTTGATATTAAGATAAGAGAAGAATATGTTTATTAGCATCTACAAATAAAATGGTTAGATTGTGACATACCTTAATTAAGTGACAATAAGCTGACATATTAGAAAAAATAATAGACAAAAAGTGCTTCCAACTAACCAATGTGACACGAGAAGTATAATCAAATTTTTCAGTTTGTTGAAATATATTTTGCATAGATCATTGCGTCTCTTGTGCAAAGTTGGGATATATATGACCAGTAATGCCTCATCTCAGGAACGTTTAAGCTAAATGACCTTGATCGATGGTTTTTGGATAATTTCTATGTTATCAAACAGTTATTTCGGTAATGACGTGTGCCAGGCACGACAAGCGTATTCTAAGACTGGTCTGATTGCTGACCGATATATACTTTTTACTTGTACCTGGGAACCAATCATATATGTATTACCTGTATATTATTAAATAATTATTTTGTTACTACATTAGATTATTAACATTGCACGAATAGCTGATTCAGAAAATAAAATAGTTCACTTTCAATATAAGATGTCATGCATAAATATCAATGTTACAGTAATAGTAATCACCCATTGAATTATAATCTATCTGATCATTGACTTTATCCATTCACATCGTCATGTCAGATGGCAACGGTTCTACAAAAACTAAGTTTGAACTAGACAGGCAGGACCACGAAAACTATGCAAATCGCGTTGAACGTTACTTAGTTTAGTGGCATATATCTATTGGATAAAGTCTATGCCATTCCTATTAAATGCAAAATTATTATCTGGAGATCACATACCCTTTATGGACTATAAATAAAATCCCATTATAGCTGGTAAATAGCCTAAATACAGCTTTTCAGTAAGACATTTCTGGGCCACTACACGCGTAAATCGCCATGCAACACTGATTCTTAGACCTCTAACCCGTGACCTTAGTGTGAAATTCAACCGCATGGTGGCACCAGGGGTAATTCAATCGGTCTATTTTATATTTTCTAAAGTGTATGAACCCTGTCATAAATAATTCACAGTAAACAATGTCTTAAGCTGGTACAACATGTATATCCTTGTCCTAGCTTTGGATACATTACTGTCTATATGCGCGTTCCTGCTTTGATCGTCACTTAGTACAAGCCCACTTCCTTCTTTGTTAAACCCGTTAATTTTATTAACAATAATATCAGGAATAGTGTTACATCAAGATTTACCTTTACAGAAGCAAATAATTATTTGTTAAGTTTTATTTGATCATCTTCAGACCATTGTGCAACTCTATCAACTGATTCCTGGATTACAGACATACCATATTGTTTACAAATTCCAAATAACGTATTCTCATCAACATAATGCTTCAGTGCACATGGAGTACGTAATTTATTCATGTGTAGAAGAAAGTCTTTACGTCCTAACAAAGACCTATTATCTGATAGGATAACGCCAAAACGTACTATCTGTCTGTTAGAAAGGTTGTCATCCAGTATACGAAATGTGCTAGCAAAATCATAGTGTTCAACTTGTTAATTGGTAACTCGTGACTCGTCCATTGGTACCGCACGCGCACACGCATGCACACGCATGCACACACACACACACCCTTCAGGTTTATATTTGGTATTATCTTTGTGAGTTTTCAGAGCTCTTATGCTTATATTATTCATATATTATTCATACTGTGTAATAATATTTAACTTTTCTATTTTAGGCTTAATTTTTACTGATGAATTCTTGGCCGTAATGTTCAGCACAAAGTCTAGTTTTGTTACAATAATCGTTTATAAATTGTTTATTTTTAGATGATCTATTAGTTACATTTAGATTTGGATTATTTTAGTAATTTGGTTTTCCCTTTCATTTTTGCTAATTATAAAAGTAATTAAATTATACATTTAATTAAATATATTTTTAACCAATTTAGAGTTATAAGTGTTGTTTGGTTAAAAGCATAACACCTATGCCAGTGCCTTAAATATATGTATAACACACACACACACACACACACACACACACAATTTGATATAAAGGGTTAGTGACGAGTAGGTCATAGTATTTATTGGATCTGTATGTTTATGAGGTATTTGACCCTCCAGCAAATATCACAAGGCATATTATGCTGCGGTTGAGAAAGTTCCGTTTTCTATGCGTTGAGACCATATTTCCCGGTCCCTGCATTCAAGAAAAGTTGATCTAGAGCTATATATTCCGTGCACTATTTGCGTCTTTGGAGGCACGCCGTTTAGATGTTTGGCCTGGTTATCCAGCATTTAAATGACTGTAGCAGACACAGTACGCTCTTAAAGCATGTACTCCTGACTCAGGAATAGAAACACTGCATCGCATCTCGAGCGGTGGCATTGGACACAGCTCGTGTGGTTGGTGTGTTTTATATAACAAGTTTAGTTGTATATATAATTCACCTTGGTTGTTTGTGGGAATAGAATTATCTTTCCTAGGTCCAGTTATGTCCAGTTTGTACTATGACATTTAAGATTAGCTCTAATCTGCTTGTCATAAATAACATTTAAGAACTACAATAGTTAGAATAGCATAAATTAGGTCAGGTTTGAAAATGATAGCATAGTTCAAACAGTACGGAAGCTATGACGCGCTATTACGGTCTGCTTCAGCGCAGATGTCAGTCTTTTAATAGTAATTAAGATAAACAGTTTTAATAGTAATCGCTTCATGACGCCTGCCCGTTGTAAAAACTGATCTTTGAAGACAGTGACAATTGGGTTATATGGTTTATATAGTATTGCTTTGAAGAAAGATACAGCAATTAAAAAATAGCTATAAATAGGGCTGCTTAGATAATTACTCCCAAACTCCACGGCTGTAGGTGATTCGCTTTTTGTTTTTGCTTGGCGGCTTAGGGACTGGTGAGACATTACACATGTCTCAGCAAGAAAAGTCGCCACTCTGGATTCAGTCCCCTGAAGAAACGTCCAGAGTTTGAATTCACGGTTCGAGATTCTCTGTGCCTTATTATACACAGCTAAAACACACACACACACACACACAATTTGATATAAAGGGTTAGTGACGAGTAGGTCATAGTATTTATTGGATCTGTATGTTTATGAGGTATTTGACCCTCCAGCAAATATCACAAGGCATATTATGCTGCGGTTGAGAAAGTTCCGTTTTCTATGCGTGGAGACCATATTTCCCGGTCCCTGCATTCAAGAAAAGTTGATCTAGAGCTATATATTCCGTGCACTATTTGCGTCTTTGGAGGCACGCCGTTTAGATGTTTGGCCTGGTTATCCAGCATTTAAATGACTGTAGCAGACACAGTACGCTCTTAAAGCATGTACTCCTGACTCAGGAATAGAAACACTGCATCGCATCTCGAGCGGTGGCATTGGACACAGCTCGTGTGGTTGGTGTGTTTTATATAACAACTTTAGTTGTATATATAATTCACCTTGGTTGTTTGTGGGAATAGAATTATCTTTCCTAGGTCCAGTTATGTCCAGTTTGTACTATGACATTTAAGATTAGCTCTAATCTGCTTGTCATAAATAACATTTATGAACTACAATAGTTAGAATAGCATAAATTAGGTCAGGTTTGAAAATGATAGCATAGTTCAAACAGTACGGAAGCTATGACGCGCTATTACGGTCTGCTTCAGCGCAGATGTCAGTCTTTTAATAGTAATTAAGATAAACAGTTTTAATAGTAGTCGCTTCATGACGCCTGCCCGTTGTAAAAACTGATCTTTGAAGACAGTGACAATTGGGTTATATGGTTTATATAGTATTGCTTTGAAGAAAGATACAGCAATTAAAAAATAGCTATAAATAGGACTGCTTAGATAATTAATCTAAACATTCTCACTACTGCCGTGATCTGACTTGGGTGTTCTACTCCCAAACTCCACGGCTGTAGGTGATTCGCTTTTTGTTTTTGCTTGGCGGCTTAGGGACTGGTGAGACATTACACATGTCTCAGCAAGAAAAGTCGCCACTCTGGATTCAGTCCCCTGAAGAAACGTCCAGAGTTTGAATTCACGGTTCGAGATTCTCTGTGCCTGTGCCTTATTATACACAGCTAAAACACACACACACACACACACACACTGATAGTCACACACACACAGTAGCTTCATGGCACACGTTGAGCAACTCTACCAGTCACTGAAATTGCTCCAAATTGATATTAATCGACTTGAGGTTTGACATACTGATATACCTAATTTAGCACCAGTCCTTCCCAAACCTTGGAAACAGTAGACATCAACGATATATAGGTCTGATATAGCTTACCACGAAACTTAGTGGTCATTTCTTTGGTAAATCCCATTAGAAATAGCTCCAGTTGGAGCACAATATTACCCAAGTTAGAGCCATCTCCGATGTACCAGAGGAAAATACCAAGACTTCATTATCATGCAGATAAATCCTGCGTTTCGCTGTGGAGCAAAGTTACTGTATTTTTAAGGGAATAGTTCCCGTTGAAGGGACTCTACGATAAACAATTATAACAAATGCCATGTATATCACTATATTGCAAATCCTCTTCCATATATCTTGATATTAGTTTTTAAATAGTTTTCGAAAAATTGGAAGGTTAGATAGAGGACTATCATTCTCGGGGTCACATTTATCTAGTCAGGATCTCCTGAGCAACGACGTTAAGGTAGCCCGTTGAGTTGACACAAAGGGGTCATAGACTCATCCATTGACCTGTTTATAATGTGACAATTATCGCTTGTCATTGTGTCAAAAGCTAAGTAGGATGTAGATCTAAGTCAGACCTGTTGGTAATTATCTTATCGACCTCATCCGGCTCAATTGGGGCGCCTCCGTGGTCTAGCGGTAGCGTGCTGGACTACAGATCACTACCACCCGTGTTCGAATCCCGGCGTGGGCATATCTGAAGGTTGTTTCGTCTTTCGCTTCGCCTCATTACCTATATTTGTGAAGTAAACACTTCGTTTAAATAATAATAATGATGCATATTTATAAAGCGCTAAAACGCCCCGTTTTTGAGGCGCTGTATAATATTATTATCTCTGATTCAGACCTGCTTCAATACAGCACACACCTTAACACCCAAGAGAGCATACAACGGATGCTGCCATTATAGGTATATAGCATTACTCCGACACAGTCATCACGTCCCGTCGGGTTCTCATTTCTGGTGAACCTGTCGCCACATGACGGCATTCCAGCTCCATGGACTCGAACCCGCGACCCTTAGGTTACCAATCCTACGCTCTATCTAAGTGCACCATCATAGTTCGACAGTTTTTCAGATTTTTATACAATATAGAGAAGTTGTCATGCAGAGAACAATAACTTCACTCGTGATATGAGGGCGCTATTTTAAAAATATAACAATACTTATCCAGAAAAACAAGTACTTCGCTTTTTAAACTAACAGGAAGCGCTACATGATGTTAGCAATTGAGTCCAAATTTTGGGTTGAAAAGACAACGCTACAGCAGTTTTAACCATTTGTTGATGAATTTTGCATTATACCTGGACTATCCGTTTGTCAAGTCACTGTACTAAGGTCGGCTACTGAGCTCGATTCTTTTTGAGGATATTTGAGGAATAGAAGTTTGTAATTCTTATATTATATTATTATTAACCTGAGAACGTAAGAGGCAAACGATGTATATTACACTTTATATTTGAGGTTTATTGATTATGTCTCCATGTCCGAAATGTAATTCCATAACTTTATTCAAAATATAACAATAGTCGATATTGTCTTTTTGGAGTGACAAGGTTGGACGATGTTATAAAATGGGTATTTGCTTAAGCAGGTGGTCTTTAACATAGTTTCAGCGATAAAACGTTTAGTGTTATACAGCTGTGCTAGTCATCTAAATGCCTGCGTGCATAGTTACTTAGGTCTACAAATGCACACGGACAGGCATACACGCAAACATGCACGCTGTTCAATATATCAAGAGATGAATTAGTGTTCGGTTAATGCATAGACATTTTCCTTTCATGTTCCACCAAGTTTCCATTTTAGTTGCGGTATTTTGATAGAATGTATTAACATATTTATATGCTGGCATATTAGAAAACATCACATACTTGATGATAGACAGTCAAAATCTATTTATCTTCTTCTTTGTCTAAAGAGTATATGTCGACAACAAAACTTGGGAGTTAAGAAAACACTAAAAAAAAATTAAAATACAAAAGTGTACGTGATAAGGATGTTCAAAATGTTCATTTTTTAATTCTTGGAAATGAATAAATGAAAGCCAATCCCAACTTACTTGAGCTTATAAAAGTCCCATGAACATTGATACACGGCTCAAGACAGATAGTGGCACCGACTGGAGAACATCCGGATTACAGAACATCTTCTTGATATCTCCCGAACAACAGAAACAAGAACGAGGTCAGGAAATATTGTTTTACCTTGAGTTCTTAATGGCAGGTATCTATGTCTTTTATTGTCCTCTAAACAGTTGATCTGTGATCTGTTATTGCATTTCAGATGAAGAGTTTATGCATTTTGTTGTTCGTTGGCCTGTGTATGGCATTTTTAGCTGAACAACGTGTCGCTGGATGGCCCCGAATCCATGGCTATATAGTAGGTTATATCCAACGTCTATTTTAAAATTATCTTCTATATATTTTGTGATAAACAAATAATAAAATTGAGTGAATTAACATTTTATAATAATATTTAAAGAATTATTTCTTAATTTATTTAATGTAATCCATCACGTGGTGTTCTCGGCAAGACCAAATACCAATGTTTAAAACATCATAATTAATTCACCCACTCTGCACTACATTTGTATTTTATATGTTGAGTAGACGGTAAGTTTCAGCAAGCGACAGATGAGCAAACTCTGTGAAGGAGTCGAGAAAGCGATGATCAAAAGAGAAGATTGGCAAGCTCTAGAACCACGACAGATCCTGCGAGTTAACGGTATGGCTGACAACATAATAATCTGGCAAACTGGTCCCGATACCTGTAAGAACGTGGGACTGTTTGGGTACAACTGTCAGCGCTGTATACAGGATGAAGGGTGCATGAAGGAACTTTTGGCTGCCTTTCAGACCGGTGATCTAGGTAAGTGATTTTTTCTCTGTTTCTAAAACAACCAAGAATATATATGAAATACAAGAACAGTTTATCACATTCAAATATTGAATATTATTCGAGTTGTTGTTTTGTTTGTCAGATGAAGGAAAGGATGACATCCGATACAACTTCCTCATTGGACAAGATGGAGTCATCTATGAAGGAAGAGGTTGGGGCGTTGTTGGACAACATACTAAAGGCAAACACTTCATGTCTGTAGGTCAGTCGAAAACCAGTTTACTTTAATATCATCTACTGGTTATTTTACTTCATAATAATATGGTAAATTGCACTTTATTTACCAATAGTATTATCTATGATCTGATGGATAATAATATTGGTAAATTACACTTTATTTGCGCCTTTCACCGTTTCAGTCAATCCTTACACTGACACTGTAATTATAAATTTGACTCGCAGATAACACACGCCAACTTAAATCTTTATATCGCTTACTAGTGGCATAAGCATACGGTACGCAGGAGTTAGTTTTTGGCATGATTATAACAGATCCGGAACATTGACGTTTAAGGTTAAAATGGCGGGATTATCACGGTATTATCGCTCAGTGGGCCCCCCTATAAATCCCACAATGCAAAGCGCCCCTGGTTCGTTTTGGGTTTTGACGTCATCATGCAATGGGTCTATTACCTAACAAATTTATTATCAATACAATCTCCAGGCATAGGCATGTTAGGAGACTTCACCAAGTCGGAACCAAGCCAAGAAGCCCAGAATGCTCTGAAGAATCTGATTTCTTGTGCACAGGAAGCAAAAGCACTGTCACGGGAAGCCGAGTTCATTACGAGCCCCCAGATGACCGGTAAAGCATTCTGTGAGATGATAGAGAGATGTGATGGTCTGTGTACTGATCAGAAGTAAACATTCTGTCCACAGTACAGAGAGAGATGATTGATAACTCGAAGACAACAAGCTTTGTTTACAACAGTTATTGCTTTGATATTCCACTTTGATAATCCATATTCCCAAAAGTATGTTATTAACAAACCCCAAAACTGCACACGCACACACACATACATACATACATACATACCCATTCACACACACCCATACGACCCCCCCCCACACACACACACATCAACGATAACCAGCCACACACAACCATAATCACCAACAGATTATGACATTCATCGCCTAGCTTATCTGTTTGAGATGTTCATTGTTTAATCAGAATATCAGTAGTATCCCGAGTATTATATATCTTGGAAATGTATCGGAAACTTTTTTGCTAATAAAAAAAATGCTTGCTCTTTATATGTTGAGTATTTTAGGTAATCTGTGTAATGTGTGTTTAACAAAACTGAATTACAGGTACTTAGATTCTCGAAAATACAAAATACTCTAGGTATTTGCTGCAGTTTTAATAACGAAACGAATATGTCAAGGAACCCAAAAAAAAGTTCCTGAATACAGAAGGATTGTGAGGATAATTCGTCAGATTGGAACTGTTTAAGTATTAGATTCCTTATAATATAGCACAGAAAAAATACTAATCTTTGCTCACACCCTGTTTTATATCAGAAATTTAAACAGATATCTAAAATATAATAAAAACACATTAAAACAATGATGTCGGGGGGGGGGGGTGACAATATATTCTGGCGTCAATATCTAGGTCGTACTTAATTTAAGTTTGTTTGTATTTAGTAACCATCACACATGTCTCTTTGAGCGACAAAGAGGTAAATAAGCCCGACTCAGACATTCTTCACCAACATCAAATTCAAAATTACCGGAAAATGGTACTCAATGTTACTATCTGAAAAGCCAGAGACACAAAAAATATGTCCAGAACGCATAAATTATATTGCTACTGGAATGTATTTATTGAGCGTGGAATAAACTATTATATCACAATCAATGGTTTCATCTTCCACCTGTCTAGACATACTCTACAAGTTGTCCACTTTTAAGTTCAATCAACACCGAACTTAAGGAGAGCTGGACATTAGATCACTTCTGAGAACTCCCAAACTCGTGTGCATGTGTGTGGTGTTGTGTTGTATGTGTGTGCGTGTATGGTGCGTGTATGTGTGTGTGTGTGTGTGTTGTGTGTGTGTGTGCGTGTATGTGGGGGCTTGCGTATGTTTGTGGGTGTATGTTTGCGGGTGTATGTGGGCGTGTGTATGTTTGTGGGTGTATGTTTGTGGGTGTATGTTTGTGGGTGTATATTTGTGGGTGTGTTTGTGCGTGTATGTTTGTGCGTGTATGTTTGTGCGTGTATTTTTGGGGTGTATTTTTGGGGTGTATGGGGGCGTGTTGTGTTGTGTGCGTGTTGGTGCGTGCGTGTGTGCGGGGGTTGGGTAATATAAAAGGCAACGGCACAGAACATCAACAAAAATATCCTTCGGGGCTTACCCCATTTTTAAAAACCCTAAATAATTTCAAAAATTAATTTTCCCTTTCCCATTTGAAAATGGTGCTTCCAACTGTTTTTAATAGGGGGAAACCACTAATTGCCGTACCCCACAAATATGTCACGCCCACAGGAAAGGAAATGCAGGCTACGTACAAAAAACGGGGAAAAAACATACCATTTGATACCACAGCTCCAACAAACAAACGGCGTGTGGTTCAATGGTGACTTGCTACTCATATCATAAACTATTTTGACACCACAGTTTACATTCAACAGTAATTTTCTGTGGTCCAAAAGAAACCTGTACATAAAACTTTCGACACCTCAGCTTTATTCTGGCTTCAAATAACTAAATAAATCCTACCTATATGAACCAAATATATCGGTACAGGTCCGATTAGTCTGGCGTCGAAGTTCTTCTCTAACCCAAGTGAAAAGTTAGGCCTTTTATAGATCATCAGCGTGTTAACAAACATTATAGTTTGTCAACCACGTGAGACAATGTACACTACTAACTCAGTATGGACTCACTGAAGTGATTTAGCTAAAATAAAAACAAAGTACCAATACTGCACAATGGATTATTACTGGACCAGAACTCATCGTCTCAAACCTGAGTAAATACTATGATTTATCGAACCTAACAGCTAATACTCATACGTTTCAGTTCATCACTAAGGGAACGTTCATTCACGCCTAATTTAGCGTCCCTAAGTATATGCAGTTAGGTGTGGTGGTATCTAAATTAAAGCACCTATCCACTTGATCTATTGATCAGTTGGGGCCAATCTAATTCGCTTTTCGTACGCCACACGTGTGTGTGTGAATGCTGTGGCAACTTTTTTATTTCAGTTGTTTTGTTCACATACGTCCAACTGACTTCTGATAAGAACCAATTGTTCTCGTGTTTACAGACAGATTTTCATTTCCACGAACCACGAAGGTATAATTTTGTTGATAGAAATCTGTTGTTCCGAATAAAATAAACCTTTAAAACTGATCCCTGGCAGAAATTGATATACAAAGAGAATCCGTTATCCCAACAAGGTTTGTCACATGATAATATGTCAGATAACAGTGAATGTCGGAATGTTAAGTCCGTGAAAGATCACACATTTGTATTTGTAATTAGCCATGAATGATTATGTGTGACTCCGAGATAGCCAAAGGCAATGGAAGCATCGTGTCGGTCGGTCAAGGACGATTGCAATTTGTTACGATATATAAATTAATGTGTGCGAATGGGTTTATTAACCATTATTGACAATATGTCGGTGTGTCTTGTATAACTGAACCAGCGGAAATATTGCCGGATTATCATTTTACATTGAAATGTCACATTCTGTTGGCGAAATGAAGTGTCGGAGTCGGAACGCGGAACACGATTTTGCGGGATTAAAGAGTCATTTATAATGGAGCTAAATCTAGCGGAGGCAATAATGTGTCGGAATTAACAGATTCTCACTATATATATATATATATATATATATAATCCCCCGTTTGATAACTAGGGGGATATAGAAGATAAAGTTTCTATTTAAGACTTATGTTTTTTGTAGTTATTTCACATCACTGTTGTTGATGTTTGTTGTTGTTTTATTAAACATATTTAGCCTTTATATAGACCAGTACCGGATATTTAGTAGCGAGAGCGAGAAAGTTAGTTTTCTCAATACTATACAGTTGGAGTTGGTGTTTACTTTTAGATGCTATACCACGACTTTACAATTCTGTCTTACAACGAGTGATATCTGATTAAAGTGAAGTAAATGTCAGAATGAAGAAGAACAAAGAAAGGTAAGAAACATAGATCACCTGTTGGCATCAGAAACTAACAGTTGATTAGTGACACCATTTTCACTTTCTAAATCACGCAATACGTTCACTCAGTTTACCATGTTCAACACTTTATGGCCACAACTCGATCTACAGTAATTGTGTCCATTTTCTACTGACCTTTAACTTCTAAATATATTTTATAAGTTCAATTAGTTAACGGGACTTTATTTGAGATGGGTCCTACGAATTCCGTAATAGATCCGTTATTTTGTTAAGTGAAACTTCACAACTTTCTTTGTCTCGATCAGGTGTTCGTCAGAAACTGAATCCTATTATCATTACATACATCCGAGCCAATATTGTCAATCAAAATATAAGAAATATAGGATATTTTAGGTCAATTATAGGCTAAATATAGGTCATTCATATGTAACAAAAACACTGCACTACAGTTACACTTAATTTACTCACCTTGGGCATAGTGAACATACACAACTATTTTGCTTACCTATAAGCTAGAGATTGTTCTCTCATCATTACCAAATACCTCAAATTTGTAAGACAACATTCTGTGGTAACGTCGGACTTTGGTTATTTCGGACTGGTAATCTCGGCCCCTCAGACTGATACGTTGCCTAATATGTTGATATATACCGGGGATATATAGATAGTGACGACCGACGACAATATACGCAATTAAATATGTTTAATTTAGAAGTGTTCTGATTTATGTATTGTGTATGTGATAATGTGTTATGAAGTCTACACGTGGTATAAAATGTATATGTATCTGCAATAAAATCATATTAATAACTTGCAATTTGTCCGTTACTTTTTTTCCTGTTTCCTGTTTTCCCACCTATTTTTACCTGTTTCCTTTTTTCCGTTTACCTTATCAACACTGTGTAGCCCCCAACAGCCTGAAGTGTATATGTACTCAGTATATGTACAAACAATCATGTCGAGGGGTGACACAATAGACTAAACAAGCCTGGGCATCCTCACATGCAATTTTACATGCTTCTATATTTCTGAATATAAAAATTAAATGGTAAATTAATTTGTGGATTAAATTTTGTTATAGGAAACTCCACTTCCAAATTTATTAATACCAATTTAATTTTTTTTTAAATAATCAATTCCAATTGCGGAATTGAATTGACCGCATGTCTGCTGATCACACTGGTCCATGATGAGGCATGGGGTAGTAGCAAGGCTGGTATACATCTCCAAGTCCGACTGGTGAGCGAATCAAAGCTCAAGCGCCATCAAGAAACTAAATATCGTGAACTTCAGCAGAAAATATTCAAATATTGGGGAGAATATAAAAATGGCACAGAGTTTGTTGCAACTTTTACGTGTATGTTCCCGACTATATTGAACTGTGCAATAATAATATACCGCTGTGGTGTATATTGTAGTGTTTACAATCCATATATCAACTGCATTGTTAGTGTTGCCAATAAATAAACAAAATTGACGTTAATAATTGACTATGGATACCAGTAATAGAACACACAAGTCGAAATAAAAATATATAGGAGCTACCAGTCCGAAATTACAATATAGAGCTCTCCAGGTATATACTTAAACATATATAAAAAACAACCGCATTGTCATAACAAAACCTTATCTAAACAATACCATCTGTGATGCCCTAAGAGAGACCCGGTTAACTCGGCATTCACAACCATTTATTCATAGGCCCTGATGATACTCAAATATAGGAAATATAGGCATTTTACTTCAAATATAGGCAAGTTCTATAAAAATATAGGAATTATAGGAAATATAGGAGGTCTGGGATTATGTTATCATTATTATTACTATTAAATACAAAGTTCTATTAAACATTTTTAGTCATACAGGAATGTTTCTTAGAAATGTGGAAATTCACCAGATGAAATCTAGGTCTACGTAATTTCTAAGAATTTGCCTAAATTTATCCAAAAACTAATTTTCCACAATAAAAGCCCCATTTTTAGTTGTTTCTTTATCTGACCCATTCAGGTGAATTATCAGCAGTTTCATTGTTAGAGCTAGTCCTATTATATATCTAGACTACGTAATTTTTTTAACAAAAGTGTATCACCAAATAAACACATATTTCGGTGTATTTTTCTCTATGAGACCTTTGTTGAGTGACTATATTTTAAACAAAGCCTGTTTTAGTACACCTCACAACCGACCCCTAGATGTCAACTATTAAACATGTATTAACACTGTTGCGAGACAAATACATTATTGCAAACTTTGGTGACCTTATTTCTTCAAATCTTTTAGAATCCTATGTTTTTAATAAGCGCACTATGCACCAAATAAGTTGTTTATGTGACTTCGGATGATGTCTACGTCTGCAATAAGGCCCAAAATCAGACTACTATCTTTCCCAACCATTTATTCTTCTAATGTCAAAAAGTTGGAAGCTCATGTATATTGTGAGACCACGACAATATAAATAATCCTGAGTCATCATTTTAAAAATATCTGACTTCCTGACACGTATGCTTTATTTACTATCTTAACATAATCGGAAGTTAAGCGACATCTACTGGTGAAACACGAAGTTACTTCTATGTCTCACATGCAAACAAAATCTAAATCAGTCATTTATACAGTCAAACATCTATTCATAAAACATTTCAATTTTCGGGATCTAGCGATAATATAATGTTAAATGGTCGTCTGTGGTGCAGTTACTAGTATACGCAACTGTAGAATCTACGGGTCACCAGGTCATCTTTTCATCTCATTTCCGTGGAGAGTCTTGTACAATTGATCATCAGAGTGTACTATAATAGACAATTATATTCTTATTATGCTTTTGTCTATCTCTTTACTTTAAATTATTGCAAACTTTGCTGTTATCTGATTCCAGCCAATTACTGGTTTACCTACAGACCTCTCAATATTAACAAAGTACATTTTGGGTCCGTCACCTGTAAGTTCCATTTTTAACATCGCTTGTATCCAAGATTCAGTTGATCCGGTAAGAATTCTTTTATTTCAGGTTACCTATTAAGTTAGTTAAGACATACAGGTGCTCAAGGTATGGACGGGGATGAAAAATCCTCTTTTTCATCATCTGGAAAAAGGTGCAGTTTTCACATAATACACAATACCGTTGTCTATTATATTGCTGAACAATCTATTTGTCAAGTATTCAGGTTCTTTTATGCATATACGACAAGACTACAACTTCTAAAACCACATTTTTTCTACAACCATGATTTTTTATATTTTGCGCATGACCAGAAAACAGGAAGTGTGTCATATATTTATAACGGTCTCATGTAAACGAAATAATTATCATAATGCACTCATATAGGCTACACCATATCAAGAATTTATAATGTGGCAGTAAAGATTATCATAGAAACTAATACCATTCCGGAGACTATTAACGCGGTTGTCATGAAACTTACGGTATGTTTCAGATATGCTGCTGCACCATAGGCTCTCATGCTTGCACCTACAGACACACGCAGCTCACACTCTCTAATTGGTTGTGCGCAGAGAAGCATGCACAATTGATTTCTGTACTTAGTTGTTCATCCCAATTTAAGTTCATGGTACATACATTTTGAATGAAGATTTTGGCTCCGATATGGACGGGTGATGAAATGCCAAATGGATCGAAGAAGGCAGACAGACAAAATCTCTTCCAATTTTGTGACAGGTGTTAAATCTTAGTATCTTCGTGTCTATTTATTTTAGGAATTCTAGTATAGCATTCATATAAATAATCAAACCTTGTTGTGAATGAACTAATGTCTGTTTATCCGAAGTAGAAATGATGTGGTTCGATCCGCTGATTGCCCACGACGATGAATGAGTTTTGTCGTCTGTCCCCCTGTGGTTCTTACTCCGTTTCTGAAACCTTCAAGGGGGTTAATCCTGGTCGAATTGGCATCAAAAGATCGTTAATTCAGGTATTTAGAAGCGGAAAACATCGTGCTTAATTTGTACCTTTATTGCGCATGCTCGAGCATCATAAGCACCATATAAATCATGTAATGTCTGATTACCATAACGTCATAACGTTAATATGAGAGTTTCTTAACCTGTTCTCTAAGGACAAGATTGTCATGAGGAATATTAAAAATTATCTTGTAGTAGACCGATTGAGCTCTCGGCTCTTGACATCATTCCCTTCTGTCTTTGAACCTCACTCCTGTCTGTGCCGAATGAAAAACTTCAGATATCCGGAATAGATATCCAGACTGTTAAATGATTGTGTTTTTGTTCGGGAAACTCACGGGTGTGGCATTAAATATCCAGACACAGATGACTCGGAGAGCGAGTGAGATGTGGATGCTAGGACTTTGTTGACAAATAAATTACACGACAACAACTTCAAAAATATATTATAATAAATGTATTTATTATGGCTGATATAACATAAATACTGGTATTGTATATGTATTTATTTATTCATTCCGAGTTATAGCAATAAACCGGCTAAATATATATATATATATATATATATATATACTCACTTATGTTTTGTCTTTCTTTGTTTGACCACGCATACAATCACAACATAAATCTATTTGTTCGTGTTTATTTGGTTCACCAACATACAAAACAAATCCTGGAAAATATATAATTATACTAATATATTAAAATCGGGAAACATAACTTTTATGCATGCCTAGCACATGCAATGGTAATATAATTTATTCGGTAATTAAACAATTATACGAGTAATATAGCGATCAGTTACATGGCATTTATGCCAGCAGAACCGGACTATGTAGAAATAAGTAGCAACAACTTACCCCTGTAACATAGCCGCTCCGCACAAACCTTACACGATCTCCGTTTCGTCCTGCCTGGAGATACAAGAGGCTATTACGCTACATCTTGTAGACCAGTGTTTAGGAATATTTATATGCAAGATTTTCCACTAATTTAGTTCTTGTCTATCACGATCATAAACGTAGATATTTGATATGACGCTATGTTTAAATATCAAGTTTATATGTTATACGAAGTTACGGTTATTGCTGTAATATAATATAGTTTAGCTCTATTAATGTATATAGTTATGAATAGTTAAACTTACCAATATATGTTAAATTTTCAATTATGATTGTGCTTCTGGTAATACTTCGTTTAAACAATATCTGCCTTGCTCAACAAACAAAGGTCTTATGATCCAACGGAAGCCGGCATCGGCGCCACTCCTTGAACCACGTGATTAAATTGGCGGGAATACGCTACATGTCTTGTGACCGATGGAATATTACTGATGTATTGTATTGTTTATTTACACTAGGTTATATTATTTACACTAGGTTATATTTGAATTAATAGTCTGATATTAAACTGTATGTTTAGAAACTACTAATTTTAATTGATCAAGTTAGGTCTAATGACTTCTACTGGTCTTGAATACCCTTTGATACAATGACTATAATACTGCCTTTAAAAAAACCACTTAGAACAGAAAAACTTGAATAAATAGTATACCCATAGAAAATGATATTTCCTTGGTTGAAGGAACCATAAAATACAGCATTTGTTATAAATGTCAGACTTTCTTTTTAATCTGATTATAATGCCTATTAATAGACTTAATCCAATATCTTTATTAACCACTAGTAGCAGCAATTACAACTAAGCTCTCGTCACTGAAACTGATACGAGCAGATAAAAAACTAAAAACGATCATGAAATGGTTCAGATTTACAATAACATTGATGGACAGATTTGTATATGCTCGGATCTTTATCACCAACAAACACGATTCCGATGCTCGGCTTGCTGTTCTGCGTACCAAACTTGGCGCATGCGCATAGAGTGCTCGGACCTTTATCATCAGCGATGCTCGGATACGTAACGACAGCCTAATTAAAATAACAAGCGTTTGAACTGATAAAATGATTAATTTTCTGCTTTTGAAGACTTAGTTTACTTAGTTATTGATAAATCACTAGGATGTCAATATCCGTCAACTATGTTATTGGGTTATCATACCTGGTCTCTGTTGACGAGTTTAGATAAACGTTCTTGATTTGTGTTTCTAAGAGCTATTGACTCTGATATTACTCCAATGATAGGGACGTCGTTACGTCGTGAATATTATTTGACAAGTGCTTTTAAATGGGCGTAAGGAAAATGACGCGTGTGGTTGTCTTAATATTTCACGTAATAACTATAAATTAAATAAATAAACAGAATGCATATAGCTCTATCCCCTAATCTAATTTGTTTTGAAATCGGGGATATAATTGTTAAATGACGTTACGTCAAAAACGGGCCAGAAACGAAGCGCAAATGATTTTTTTGACAAAATGGCCCGTTTACCTCTTTGTGCACGGCCTTGGCAATATCTATTAACAAACGAAGCTAGTTATGTTGTTGCCAATATTCCACTCTTTCTAAATATATTGGTTTCCTTATGAAAATACGAAACTAACCTAGTCTGCGATTACTTTTAAATCTAAACCACAATAATACAGCTATTAAT
Organism: Paralvinella palmiformis; assembly: GCA_025642065.1. Classification (NCBI taxonomy): domain Eukaryota; kingdom Metazoa; phylum Annelida; class Polychaeta; order Terebellida; family Alvinellidae; genus Paralvinella; species Paralvinella palmiformis. Next base: position 235,197 of record JAODUP010000576.1, on the reverse strand, counting down.
AATTGAGCTAGAAAAGGGAAACCACCATTGTGATAAAGCTGAGAATGTTTTCTACATAATGGTATAATTTAGTTTTTTATGCGAATGGATGGATGGATGAATGTTGTTTAACGACACATCGGCACAATTTAGGCCATTCAGTGTCCTAGAACGTTTGGAAATAAAACCGTTTTAACGAATCTTTATAAAAAGTTAAAAAGCTGGATTACTGGCATTGATAAAATGTTTGTATAAGCTAGGATATAAATTGTTAAGTATAAATGGTAAATATTAAAAGATAAAATCAGATTCTTAATCGTCCAACAAGGTAAATAACATGTGAAATATAGAAGATAATGACTAGTTTTGACTAGAGGTGATTAAGTAGATTTCTGTTAAAAGAGAAGACCTGCTCCTATAGAGGAAATATAAGGTAGGGTTATGACATTGACTAGATGTTATCACTTTAAATAAATAATATTAAGAAGAAAAGACCAGCTTCTCTTAGGAAATTTAAAATTGTATCCGGGGTAATATTGTCCAGCAGCTCTTTCCGAGTCTCTGCATGGTAGTAGTTTACTCTGATGTGGTGGTATTCCGAGCAATGAAGGAGGATGTGATCGACAGCCAGGCGTTCTTGGCAGGAGATACACTCTGGTGGATCTTCTCCAGCCAAGAGGTATCTATGGGTGAGGAAAGAATGCCCGATCCGTAAACGGCCGAGCACAATTTCCTCACGACGCCTTTCCCGACAGGGCCACGTCGAACATCCTAATGCAGGCTGATCACTGCTTTCTAACGTATTGCTTTATGATAGGTCAGTGAACGGTATTGGAAAGTTGATCTTCCGACCTTTTAGAGCAGTTTTGGCAGCCTTATCAGCGAGTTCATTGCCACAAATACCGACATGGCTCGGTACCCAGCAGAATACTACATCCTTTATTAGAGTTTTAAGGGTGGAATGTAGTTCTACAATACCGAGGACAAGTGGATTTTCTATGTCTAAATTGTCTATGGCCTGTAGGCAGGACAAAGAATCCACGCATATAATAAATGTGTCCCAAGTAGAGCTAATACCATGATAAAGTGCGAGATAAATAGCTCGAAGTTCTGCTGTCTATATGGAGGTCACGTCAGGCAGACGTTCCATCACGCATTGCCTACCACAAACGACAGCGCATCCTACTCTATCGCCTTCTTTTGAACCATCAGTGTAGAAGAATTGATCGTCATCATATTTATTTTGCAAGATGTGAAAGCAGCTCTGAAATTCCGATGGACAAACATCAGATTTCTTCCCCGCTCTCAGAACATACAAAATTGTTGGTTCCATCATATCCCAGATCGGGATATGAGGTAGGCGTATATTTTCTATTTGACATGGTTCAATCTCCAAGTCTTCTCTCAAAGACCGAATTCTAATTCCAAAAGTTGGGATAGTTTTCGGTCTGAGTAAGAAGTTATCTTGGAGTTTTGGGTTGAACACCATATCAAATGTAGGATTTGCCGGAGTACTACTTAACTGTAGTGCATATTGCAGAGACAGTCGTTCTCTCCGTCTGTAAAGAGATTCTTCATTAGATTCAACATACAGACTCTCCACTGGCGAGGTCCTAAATGCCCCTATGGCTATTCTCAAGCCCTGGTGGTGTATAGGGTCGAGTATTTTTATGTATCATTTACGAGCCGATCCCCAAACAATCGACCCGTAATCAAGTTGAGATCTAATGACTGCCCTACACAGACGGAGGAGTGTTGTTCGATCTGCCCCCAGTCAAACCGTGAAACGACTTTTAATAAATTTTGAGATTTACTACATTTAGCCTTCATATAATGTATATGTGGAATGAAGGAGAGCTTGCTGTCGAATATTACCCCAAGGAATTTAGTTTGTTTTAAAACAGGAATGTCAACCCCATATAGTTATAGAGTCGGGTCTGGATGAATTTTTCTTTGTTGGCAGAAGTGCACACAGACTGTTTTGGACTTGGAGAATTTGAAGCCATTCTCATCAGCCCAATTTTCTAATTTACTGAGACACAACTGGACAATTCTTTATATGGAATTCATATGTTTTTACTGGTAGCTTATCAGGAAGTCATCTACGTATAAGGAGCAGTTAACACCATTCAGCAAGCATTTAACTATGCTATTTATTTTCATGCTGAATAGTGTTATTGATAAGATGCTTCCTTGTGGTACACCCTCTTGTTGGTGGTATGAATCAGAGAGGGTGTTACCAACACGGACAGTAAAGTTTCTACCAGTCAAAAATTTGGAATATTGCCACGAAGTCCTGCATTATATAAGTCTTTGAGAATTCCATATTTCCATGTTGTGTCGTAGGCCTTCTCTAGATAAAAAAATATCCCCTTATTATAGTTTCTAATTTAATTAGTTGATATGTGGTGGATCTATGTTTTCTGAACCCACTCTAATGGCTAACCTGGTATTTACCACCCGTTCAAACGTTTTACAAATACAACTTGTGGGTGCTATTGGACGGTAATAACAAGGATCTGAGAGATTTTTCCCTACTTTTGGGATTGGGATGATGGTGGGAAGGGAAGTCACCACCACTCCATATTTCATGGTATATGTTGAGCAGGACTTCTAATGAATTCTCAGGCATTTGTTTTAAGATCTGGTAGTTAATATCATCAGGTCCAACGGCAGTATCATGGGCTTTCTTGAGAGAATCCAGTAATTCTCTTATTAAGAATTTTTTATTATAAATTTCATCATTTTTTATGTGAAATTTATTGGAATCTGCTCAAGGATAATTTTTTTCTCTCCTGAATTTGTTTGTGTAGTTTTCTGCCGATGAATTGTGTGCAATAGTTTCTGCCAACGAATTCCCGATCTCTTTTTGGTTTGCAATTATGCTCCCATTTTTTTCTAATTGTTTTATTGGAGGGCCCTGGACTTTACCCGAGATTTTCTTAATTATTTTCCATATTGTATTCACGGGAGTTCTATTATTTAATTGCGAGACATATTCCCTCCAAGAATTTCACATGTTTCTGCGAATGACCCGACAGCTCTGGCATATTCGATTTTATAATTTGTAAAATTTTCATGGGAGGGATTTCTTTTAAATTGGTTTAAATTTCTCTTTCTTTGTTTCAGAGCTTCCTCGCATTCTTCATTCCACCAGGACTTGTGGAGTTTTTTTGGAAATGTAGAGGATTTTGGTATTGTTATTTCCGCTATGAAATGTAGCACTGATGTAAAAAGTTCACAGCGGTTTTCTCTTATAGTCTTGAAGGTGTTTCGATTTATTTCTTGGCTACATTTAAATTTAAAGTTGTACCAGTCTGCTTTCTTAAAAGTCCATTTTGGTATATTTAAAAGTGCTCCCTTGTTATTATAATGCAGGAATGTTGGAAAAAGGTCACTGCCACAGAGATCCTCACGTACAGACCATTCAAAATCAAGAAATAATGATGGGCTGCACAGGGATAAGTCTATGGCAGATGATGGCCCAGTTGCTGGATGTATATATGTCTGTGTGTTATCATTCCACAAGCACAGCTCATTGTACTCTTCTATTATTATTATTTTGTGCATTTCCCCATATAGTGCTGTGGGCATTCATATCGACAATTAAAATGAAAGGGGAAGGAAGCTGGCTTATTAATTCATCCAGTGCCTAGCTTGGTGGAATATATATTGAACACAATGTCATGGTCTTGTGGAGTGACCACGTCACAGCAACTGCCTGCAGATTGGTATTTAAACTAATTTGCCTGTGGGGGATGGTTTTCTTGATCATGATGGTGACTCCTCCGGAAGCTCCAGAAAATATATGGTATGAGGAGTATTTTCTAAAATTAATTATATTTGTACTTTTTATATATGTTTCTTGGCAGCAGAATGCAATGGGGTCATAGTCCTGCATTAACATTTTAATTTCATCTATATTGTTTTCTAAATCCTCTACAATTTATTATAGACTGGTACATTTTTTATTAATATTTTATTCTGGAAGAGTCCTCGATGGATCATGACCTGGATTATCCAGGTCATCATAGTCCATGGAGGAGCCATCCAAGAGGCCAGGTCATTTCAGTCTGGCAGGCAACACTGCATTTTTTTGCCCCAGCGACATCAGAATATGATCTCGCTCAGGTAGGAGTGTTATCCTTCTGATCTATAATTTTCCTGGCCTCTGGGAATGAGATTCCCCGTTTCACCTTGACGGTTTGGATGTCTTTCTCCCTTTTCCACATGGGGCAGTCCCGGGAGAAAGAACCGTGATCTCTGTCACAGTTAACACAGTGAGGTTTTGGGCTACAGTCCCCATCCCACATTTGGCACAGGTAAGCTCTCGCTTACAGGTCATTCTGTGGTGTCCGGACCGTTGGCACTTAAAACACCACAGTGGATTAGGGATGTAGGCATCAACCTTCACCCTAAGGAATCCAATTTTTACAGAAGTAGGTAGGACGGGGAGACCGAACGCGAGGGAGATGGTGCCGGTATTTATTCGGCGACCATCACACTGAATCCTAATCTTCCTTACCTCTGTAAGTGGGACGTTTTTGATGGGAAATGGGAAAAACCCAGAGGTCCTCCAGTGTCAAATCTCGTAAATCCCCCCAGCGTCAGTTCAACATGTTTAGGTTGTTATACAATCCGATCAAATCTATGCCCAATTTAGCCCATCCATTCTATTTTATGTATGATATATCCATAGTAATATACATAGATATTATATTTGACTATATTTCGTGCACATTGTGAATTTTTTGGGGGATAAAGTTGCATTATGTTCGTGATTATTTGCATTTCAATTTGTTAGATGTACATAAAACAATTGATGCATGATTTAATGAGACCATGGATTATGTCCAACATTAAAATTGCATCAATTCAATGTCGTCTTTTCGATTGGATTTTTCTGTCTCACTTGAAAAATAGTTCATCACATTTGTCATCGTAATATGATTTACATGCATATAATATGTATATATAACTACATTCTAATCATAAAACATATTGTATTGTGGTTAATTTCTTTATAAAATATATAACAGCACAACACCTGAACTTCTTTTTCACTGTATGTCAATTTTAATTGTTTTTTATGTCTATGGATTAAAAATATATGCATATATATATTTCCAAAATTATGTAAGGAAACCATGTCAAATTATATATTTACTTATTAATTCTCCTCAAGACCTATCTAATGAAACAAAAATGGATGTTCTACGACTAATGTGAAAATTTCATCATTTCTCACTTTTTTTCTGAAAAATATGATAACCTGATACATATTTATTTATTTTAATGTGTTATACATAAATATTACATTACATAAATGATGAAAACAGGTCAGTGATACAATTATTTGGTGAGTTATGACGTTGATAAACCTTCACCTCTGGCAATGGTACATTTCTGGAATTAGACTTTTGTGACCTGTCAAATAGGTAGCAATATTTGGGCCATATTTTAGCCGATTACTCAATAATGATAAAAGATAGCCCCAGTAAACTATATATTTTCTCTATGACCATTCTGAAAAAATGACCGCCTTCCCTACCAATGGTTGCAAATTGTTTCTGATTTAAGTAGACACATTAGACCCTGCAAAGTCAAAATATGCCCTTATTATATAATCCCGGTGTTTTTTTCTTAATCTCCCCCCACATGTGTTTGCTTGTGTTTTGGAGATAATCTCCACACTCTCACTTAACCAGCACATCCTCTATGTAGGGGTGGTTGAGACCATCCCTTCCCCCACAACTCAAGGGGGAAGGGAAGGTACGGAAAGATGGAGCCAAAATAACATGAGGGTGGTCACTGCCAGAGTGTATTAAATTATGTCCTCAGTGGGTCTTACTTTAACGTCCCCCTTTGTTTTAATAATTCAGTGGAGACGGCAACCAACATGGAAAGTTATATATACCTATATATATATATATATATATATATATATATATATATGGGTCATTCCATATAATATGGACCAAATTATTAAAAAAAGTTCCCACCTGACCAATTTAGATAGTATTACATTTTTTAATATATCAACTACCATGTATACGATGAGGCCTCGGACAATTTTTAGCTTTACTAAAAATATTTTAAAATTTGCACCACTTTGAAGTACCATGTGGTACCTAATTATGCCACTTTCAAAATAGTGCTTAATATTTAGCCCTGTTTGAACCTTGATAACGTTTGAATTAATAGGCACAGAGACATGACATTTTCAGGGCTGAAAGCTGTCATAGCTCTATCCAAAACTTCAATGAAATGAAGCTAATGTATAAATCTGTGGTTGTCAGGTCAAGCCAATTATATGTTCATTTGATTTTTCTACCAACTTTGCAAGTTCAGAACCATGATAGTTAGTAATATTCAAACTGCACAATTTGAATCTTTGTACTCTAGAGTAATAATAAAATAGATGGAAAACATACACATATAACCAGTTCTCAGAATTTAACCCGAGAAATCTGACTTTGTTTTGTCGGTTCATATCTTCATATGGGATAAGTGGGATGTGAATTCTAATTATTTTAATAAATGTGATACCAGACTCACTGTCTATAGCCATGTGTCATTCCACACTAAAATGTACTTTTAAATTATGCCTATTTTTGGACTCAAGACAAACAATTATTAAATAAATTATTGATTTGATACATAAATATCTTTCTATGCATGGCCAATAATATATTAAAAAATTCCATGTATGCATTTTATAATTTGGTCAAGTTCATTATTACACACACTAACACAGTTTATACTGGTGGCTTGTCTCGGTGGCTGACTTCCATGGGGATATGTGATGATGACATCCAACACTGATCCTTACTTTTAGGCCAAGTAAAGGATCTGCAGGTCCTTTTGACTTCATGAAGTTACTGTTTTGTGGAGTTGTCACATCCTTACATAAATCCACATACAATTGTAGACACACAAAAAGAGATGAAGTCCGAGAGACATCTTTTACTCAACTTCCATATAGTAAGACAGTTCCTATAGTAAGACAGTTGATCCTCTCTGCTTTGGGAATATCAAGTGTATTTAAACTACTTTTTATTAATTTGGTATGGACCGAAAATGGATCACAACAGTTCTGAAGAAGAAATTCATATTTATCCAGAAAAACATTTTGTGATGTGAGCAAATTGTCAATGTTCCATTGTCCGACAAGTCTGTCACAGAACATAGTGACATCAGCTCCTTATCATCTTCAGTAATGTCACTGATTTTGAGGGTTTTGTTTCTTCTGGAATATGAAATCTTGTGACAAGTATCCTCTGTATGTTGAACAAGTATCCTCTGTATGTTGAACAATTGTGTAAGGTTCAAGATCCATTTTGATATGTCCTTACTGCCCTAATTATCTAAAATATTCATTAAAGGCTACCAATATATATATATATATATATATATATATATATATATTGTAACAGTTTGGTGACACCAGCAAGTAATAGCATGCATTGCATTGAGCATGAACATGAGGCAAAAATGTTAGTCTTAAAATTAAGTTTGTTTGTCCTATCCAGAACAACCCACAAACATTGTCCATGTCAAAGTCTTTTTTATCTCTTTTATTTTTAAGCTGTGTGAGAATAACAAAATTATAAACTGTTTTGAGAAATTCTTAAATGCCTTGAGTTGAAAATGTGCATTAAATACTTTGATATGATTGGTTAATCAGACAAACATAGTGATGTGTCAAGTTAATGCACTTTTTATTAATAAATAAGTACAATTATACCAAGTTTTTATGAAGGCAAAATTGTCATGAGTCCAAAAATATGCATATTTTATTAATGTAGCAGGAAACATTGCTAGAATTTGAGTCTGGTAACAAATTTTAGAAAAACCTGAGCTCTATCAAATGGCATAATTTATAGTTTACATTATAATGCACTATAATTTACTTCCGTTAACACACTACAGCATCTATAATTACTACAAAATATGTTTTATATTCAGAATTAGCATTTATTATATTAAGACTAATTAAGTTCCATTCGGTTGGAAATGGTTAACCCAAAAAGAAACAAATAAATAAGAGGAATACTTGTACATGTCCAAAATAACAATTCTCACAAATTTTAATAAACTATAATTCAATCATCTAATATATCAGATAAAAATATATTAGTGTAATAGTCCTCATTTTCTAAATATTCCATAAAGTTGAGATAGTAAATTCAACATATTTAACTTTGTTCACTCTCTTCTTAGCCTGAGTGACTTCATTTTTCCAAGCTCAAGTGTACTCTTCTCTCATTTGTTTATCTACAATGTGATCGAGATTCTTTTCCATCAGAGTCATTATGTTCACAATGGTCATATTTTCTATTGAAGTGTATCGTTCTCGGTCAGTTGATGTGACAAAAAGAGGGTGAACCAGCTGTCATTACTTTGGACATCAGCTATTGTGTACACTTCCCCAAAAGCATTGCCTGATAATTGGCCAGTTCTTGAGTTTGATGTTCTTTTTCTTCTGCTGAAAGTTTGTACAGTCCCAGCGGGAAATATATCAGCACTTGGCTAGTTGCTTTTATTGTTTCATACAAGTAATGCTTTGCAATGCATCAAATGATTTATCTCTAGCAGTTGTCAAAGCTCTAGATTTGATGCATTCACACTGATCCAGTCCCAAGGCATACGGTAATTTTGCTTTCTGATGTTCATTTATATGTTCCAATTTAATCTCATCATGATCTATCACAACATTGTCTGTTTGAATTCCATATCTTGTGGTGTTTGGCTTTGTAGCTTTCTTTTACTGAGCGTTTTGCTGCTTGTGAATAATCATGGTTATGTGCACTTCCAGAAAGTTCACAGCTTTTTTTATTGGAAGTTTTCAATTCTGGATACAGTTCACAAACTTTTTCGCAGCGTGATTCATAAAATTGTGGTGGGATTTTATGTAAGTTTTTTTATCTTCCCAGACAGCTGTAGCAATTTACCTTGTTTGCCTACATTCACTTTACGACTTAATAAAGAACTGTCATCAGGACACTTCCATTCGGAAGCAGATTGCTGCTAATGCAACAGGCTTTGAAGGGCACAATGAAAATAGAAAATCTGCAAATATCAAATACAAAGGCTATGTCAAATTCTCCTTTCGCACCAACAATGTTTGTTCCATTGTCCGACATCATAATCTTTAGAACGCCTCGTCTGGCTACAAAACGCCTAATCGCATCAATATAAGACCCTGTGTCCATAGAGGCAGCTACTTCTAGATGGACAGCCCTCATTCCAAGGAATCGTCACTTTCTTGAGTGGAGCAACCATCGCTTTGCTCAAAATCAGTGTATAGTGAATGGAATTGTAATTATCCACGAGACGTAGGTAAGTAACCACGCCATACCCTAACTCTGACGCATCACAAAAGTGGTGGATCTGACAGGTAAGTATGTCTCCAAACTCAAGACGTTTAACACCTTGAAATGTGAAAGCATTCTAACTGTGAAAGCTCAGCCAACAACTTATGCCACTTCACCAAATCATCACCACAAATATCATAATTCCATGGAACACCTTTCCTGCAGAGTAACTGGAGAAACATCTTCAATGTCATAGTAAATTGTGTCACAAATCCTAATGGATCAAAAATCGAATTCACCAACGAAAGTAAATTCCGCCTACTCGGGGTCAAATCACGAGGAACTATCTTGAATGAGAACTCATCTGTCTCTATGCACTATTTCACGCCAAGTTCACGATCAAGCGGCAAATCCTCCTTCGTCAAATCCAAGTCGTTTAACTCATTGGTCCTCTCCTCCTCGGGTATTGCATTAATGACCTCTCTACTAGTACTGATCTATTTGGTCAGCCTAAATCCTCCTCTTCTACACAACTCAGTGACTTTTTGTACTCCATTGATCCCATCTGCTACACTTGGTACGGACAACAGGAAATCGTCAACATAAAAGTTGCTGGTGATCATGTCACAAACTCGATCAGAAAAATAGCTGGCGGTTATCTTGGGCTGTTTGTCTAAGTGCCACGTTAGAACAAGATGGAGACGATGTTGCTCCAAACAGATGGATGATCATTCTGTATACTTGAGGTTTCTTCGCTACGTCTCCTTTCAGCCACTGTATTGATAATAGGAAAGTTACTTTTATATATATTGCCACATAAGTCACCGCAGATACATTGTTATTGTAGGTGAAGTTTAGTTAATAAAAATCGGCTGGAGATATACGGCAAAGCCAGATGTTGTTCATATAATAATACATGGTACCAGAAACAAAAATATAACCCATGAAATATGGATCAGATCAAGCCCCCCGGTTATTTACAATGTACGGGGAATGTTGGGGAAAGCTGGAGACGCCTTATACAAACATTTGAACTCTATCTGATGGCGATTGCGGCAGATTCTAAAAGTGATAAACAGCGCATTGTCATCTTTCTGACTGTGGCAGGACTGGAGGCTCTGGAAATCTACAATACCTTCACTTTTACGGATGAAGAGAAGGATAAATATGATTCAGTTCGGGCTAAATTTGAGGCGTATTGTAAGCCCAAGATAAACGAAACGTATGAAAAATTTGTGTTTAGAATGAGAATGCAAAAAAAACGGATGAATGGTTTGACAATTGGTTGACAGACATTACAAACTTGTCAAAGAACTGTCATTTTGGAACACTGATGGATAGTTTAATCCGTGAAGCTGAATTAGACCTCCCCAAGGCTATTCAGATATGAAAAGCTGCAGAAACGGCAAGTAAACAGTTAAAACTACTCCAGTCTACATCAGGTAAACATGTTGATTACGTTAAGCAAAAGAATACAACATTCCACGCATGTGCTCTGCGTAGACCTGCATACTGAAACGGTACCTATCGTGGTCGAGGGCAGATTCAAGTTGGTGCGCGTGGTGGAACCGCGACACAAGTCAAATGTTACAGCTGTGGGAAAGTACATGAAGCTCGTAACTGCCCAGCACATGGTAAAACATGTCATAAATGTGGGAAGTTAAATCACTTTGCAACTGTCTGCAAGGCCTACAGCCCTCACAAAACAAACAAGATCAAGAAGGTCCATGTTCTTGATGAACATGATGAACAGGAAGTATATACAGACATTATTAAATAAATTAAATTACTACGGTATTAGGGGAGTCGCCAACAAATGGTTTGCCAGTTATCTTGTGAATAGGAAACAATATGTTCAAATCGGTAAAACGAAGTCAGATATTGAATTCATGAACTGTGGGGTATCACAAGGATCTATCCTAGGTCCTTTGCTATACCTAATATATGTTAATGATATATCAAAATCCACAAATGCACATATATTATCTTTTGCAGACGACACTTCTTTGATCATTAGTGATACTGATATTTCCACCTTATATCAAAGGGCAAATGTAGAAATGAATAACTTATTTGAATGGTTTTGTGCAAATGGTCTCTCGCTAAATAAAAACAAAACAAAATATATGGTTTTCAAAGGTGGTACAAAAAATTTGGATTTTAACATCTTGGACATTTCAGTTGGTGGTACTCATTTAGAGCAAATTGGTTCTCAATTCCAAGAGAAAACCACCAAATTTTTTGGTGTCTTTCTGGACGAGACTCTTTCATGGAAATATCATTTGATTTACGTGGAAAACAAGATTTCTCGGGCCTTATATGGCATAAAACCAGTAAAGAAATTCCTACCAAAAAATAGTCTGAAAACTTTATACCTGGCTCTCATACAACCATATATCTCATATGGTATACTAATTTAGGTGACCGCCAATTCATCAATCCTTCAGAAAACTGTGTCTTTGCAGAAAAGAGCTATTGGTATTATTAATAATGCGGGTTATAACAATCATACGGATGCTTTATTCAAAAACTGTGAAATCTTAAAATTAAGTGACATGTATCAATATCAAGTATGTTTGTTCATGGATGATTTTATTAGCAAGAGACTTCCTATATCCTTCGATGGCCTATTCCGTCTAAATTCTGAGGTACAGGAAAATCGCGTGACAAGGCAATCTAGTCATATGCATGTACCTCGATGTAACTCTGCACTATCCAGTAAGTTGCCGTTAGTCAATTTTCCCATTATATGGAACAATTGGAATAGTATCCTTTCCACTTGTAATTCAAGATAAAAAAACTAAGAAAACACCAAAAGGTCCCCATCTTAGCTACTTACTCAGCATCTGTAAAATGCAACAACCCTTATTGTTGTCAATGCACACATGTCTAGGTAATTATATGATTCCTTGGTACCTGGTCCACATACTTCCAATACACACACGACCAGACTTGCAAATACACAAACGGCGTTTTATCGAGCTGACTATTATTAGCTATGATTGTTCGGGGCCAATGGGAAGACAGCTTCGGCTACATTGGTCCCCCAATTTCTTTATATGTAATATACTTGCAAAATTACATTATGTATACGTTATTTGATATTGAAATTGGAAATAAATACTACTACTACTACTACAGACACGTTATTTGTTGGAGCCATCAACAATATATAACTGCCAAAAGATTATGAAAACATACGAGCAAAGAAAAGAATCATAAAGAACAGTGTCAAATTAGAAGCATATAACAACCAGTTCATACCGTGTGTAGGAATGACAAGGCTTACCCTCACACTGAAACACAAGACATATAAAGTTATGTAGTCGTAGACACAGATAACATTGCACTTTAGGAAAAAAACATCTGTATTCGCCTAGGATTGGTGAAATGAATATATGCTATAAACAGTCCATGAATTAAACAACTGGTCCAGGAATATGATGATGTGTTCAAAGGCATCGGATGCCTACAGGTGAAACATCACATTGAACTTAAAGAGGAAGCATCTCCGGTGGTACATGCGCCACGAAAAGTTCCAATCTCATTGCGCAATAGACTGCACAAAGAGTTGAACAAACTTAAAAAACTAAACATTGTGTCTAAAGTGGATGAGCCTACAGATTGTGTACATTCACTGGTGATCGTAGAGAAGAAAACTGGTCAACAAAGTGGTTCACTAAACTAGATGCTTCAAATGGATTCTGGCAGATTGAGTTGGACAAGCCCAGTGCCAGATTATGTACATTCAATACACCATTTGGACGGTACTGTTTCAACCGACTACCATTTGGAATATGCTCACGTCCTGAGGTATTCCATAAAACAGTCTCGCAAATGTGTGCAGGGATAGATGGTGTGCAAGTGTTCATAGATGACATAATTATCTGGGGCAGAAACAAAGATCAATATCGTATATATAAAATCAGGACTGAAACTAAACAGAAACAAATGCCAATTTCAATTACAAAGCATCAGCTTTCTTGGAGACAAGCTGACAGCTGAGGGAATACAACCAGATAATGACAAGTTAGCAGATATCAAGGCTATGCCAGCACCAAAAAATATTGATGAACTCCAAACATGCCTTGGTTTGATAAAGTATCTAGGCATGTTTATCCCTAACTTGTCAACTGAAACAGCAAACTTACGTCATTTACTAGAAACAGAGGTGGAATTCGGGTGGACATCTACACATGAAGCTGAGTGGAATTATGTTAAACAAGTGATCGTGTCTGAGCCAGTTCTTAAATTTTACGATCCATCGCTACCGACAATGATATCTTCAGATGCGTCCAAAGACGGCATTGGAGCTGTCCTCCTACAAGAACATGATTCTCGCTGGCACCCACTATCATTTGCATCGTGCACACTAACAAGTGAAGAAACGCGTTATGCACAAATAGAAAAAGAAACCATTGGAATTGCATTTGGATGTGAAACATTTCATAAGTATATTTATGGCAAAGAAATAATACTAGAGACAGACCACAAGCCAGTCATCAGTATTGCAAGACATAACTTATCAGACTGTCCACCCAGGATCCAAAGATTATTACTAAAACTTCAGCCATACACATTTGAACTGATCTTCACGCCTGGCAAACATTTAGTATAGGCTGATCTATTGTCCCGTGCATCAAACCCGAATCGTGAGAGTTCAGCTGAAGTAGATGTCAAAGTACACGTAGACATGATTGTCAACTCACTTCCTGTCAGCGAACAGAAGTGGGAGGAAATATCTCGTGAAACTAAAACAGACTATAAACTTTCACAAGTGCTGAAACATGTTCTAGATGGATGGTCTGGCCCATGTGCTCGTTTATGTCAACCATACTACAGTTTTAGTGAAGAAATATCTTTAGTGAATGGTGTACTCCTGAAGGGCCAGAGGATAATAGTACCCTCCTCTATGCAATCATTCAAGTCGTTTGTATGATGGATATATGGGTATTGAGAAGACAAGAGGTCATGTATTGGCCAAACATAAACAATGATATATCGAACATGATCATGTCCTGTACTCCGTGTCAGCGACATCAGAGGTCCCAGCAGAAGGAGCCGATCATACAACATGACCAGACAAAACCATGGGAGAAGATTGGTATGGATCTATACCAGCTAGGAAACATTTTATTAACAATCGATTACTACTCAAAATACCCAGAAATCGCATTGCTCACAAACACAACATCAGACACTGTAATTACACATGTTAAATCCATGTTTGGACATCATGGAATTCCAGAAAAAGTGATCAGTGACAATGGTCCCCAATTCAGCTCGGAATGCTTTCGTTTGTTTGCAAGAGAATATGGTTTTAGTCACACAACATCAAGCCCAAGATATCCCCATTCTAATGGTATGGCAGAAAAGGGTGTAGGAATTCTAAAAAATATCTGCTTACTAAGGCCATAGAATCAGGAAACGACCCATATATTGCACTACTTAGTTACAGATCCAGTCCACTGGCATGTGGATACTCGCCCACTGAGTTACTTATAGGAAGAAAACTACGCAACAGGATTCCCAGATTATCAGACCATATTAATGTATGTGGTGGTGGTGTTGTTAATGCAAAATTTCAAATAGCACTCATAGCTATTATAATAAAGGTGCTAAGGAGCTTAAACCCCTGAAGCATGGTGATACTGTGCGTATCCAGAATGATAACAAGTGTTGGAGTAGATTGGCACAAGTGGTCAGTTCTTCTGAAAGCCCAAGATCTTAAAATGCTATTACTGAGGATGGGCACGGTTTCCGTAGGAATAGGAGACATCTCAGGAAGACCCAGGAGCAATTTCATGACAAAGATTATTAGGCCTCTCACTCAGATGAGCATATTACAAGTACAATACAACCAACATCCCAAGCAGCAGATCCTATTATGCCTGCCGTCACTCACACTGCTGGTCCAGAGACTGTAGAACAGCCTATAGCACAGAGACGTAGCTCTCGTCCAGTGAAAGTCCCACAGAGACTTATTGAACAATGTTGATAATGACATTGAAAATCACATGATTAGTTTATTTACTATGTATTATATTGATTGATTACATTGTATGATATCCAATTATCTGACATTATATAGATTAGATGTATACGAATGTTGTGAATTAGATGTAAGAATAGATTTTCATAGTTTATGTGCTAGCAAATTATTTAGCCATTTATTATTCAATATCTTGCATACATTATTACAATTTTAGCATTGCTATGGATTAACTTTGGTCTCTATATTATGATGAAATTACTGAAATCTTGCCTAATTAAGATGATTATAAATTGTAGATTTTGTAACAACAAATAGAGTAATTAGCAACAGCTAACCAGTTAATATTTAAAACAAGGGAAGATGTATTGATAATAGGAAAGTTACTTTTATATATATTGCCACATAAGTCACCGCAAATGCATTGTTATTGTAGATGAAATTTAGTTAATAAAATCGGCTGGAGATATACGGCAAAACCAGATATTGTTCATATAATAATACAGTTACCAAAGAAATCTGAGACAATGTCCTTCCTGTTCACCTTTACCTGGTAGAACATCGACTCAATATCGGCCATTAGAGCGACCGTATCCATGCGAAACTTCATCAGCACTGTCACAAGACTGTTGGTCAGATCAGATCCATGCAGCAACAGGTTATTTAAAGATGCACCTCAGGTTATTTAAAGATGCACCTTTGGTACGAAGCTGCGCAATCGAAAACAACACGTATCTTTCCTGGCTTGTATGGGTTGTAGACTCTGTGGTGCAGTATAAACCACACCATACCATCATCACGGTGGAGTTCTGATTTGGGCACCAGCTCCGCAAACCCTTTGGCAATAATATTGTCCATAAATGCTGTATAATCTTCCAACAGTTGAGAATATTTCGGGAGCCTGTGCTGTAGACTGCTTAGCCGTCGAACTGCCGGCATCTCATTATTCGGCAACAGCACAGTTTCATTCCTAAAAGGCAACACCATCCTATAATAACCATCGACAAACTCGAGTGAAGACGTCACTTTCTCCAAGAAACACTTGTGGTCTATGGAATGTTCTCTGCGTTCTTGGGGAAGCCGCTCAGGAAAGTCTAAGTTAACCGATCTTTGATAAAGTTGACTCAGCTGGTGCAATTCTTCCGACTCCTGAAGTGCCATTACCTAAACTTTGTTAACACTAACATTATCGGCATTCGTTCTCACTACATGCCAAATAATCCAGCCAAGAAGAGAGCGTACCGCATGTGGACTACCACGAGGTCCCGTTATGATCTCCAATGGTATGAACGCATCAGGCACATTGTTACCAATCGATAGGCCGACATCACTATCTATGCGAGGAATAGGTACTCCTGAACAATGTCATCATCTGTGAGAATGTGTTTAGACGAAACAGGCATCTTATGTTTTGAGTACATGAGGTGGCAACCTAATGTTCGCCCCATTATCAAGAGAACAGACTTCTAGACCATCAATCCTCTGAGTAACTTAGCCTCGTAGATGAACCCATATTATCCAATGCAATGCTCACTCTCTGACCACAAAGACCTAACTGCCGAACTATATCTTCTGAAGAAAAAAAAAATGAATCCTGGATCCAAAAAGGCATAAGTTGAAACCACCTTCATACCATTGGCAGACCTTATATTAACGGGAATGATGGCCAAAGTACCGCTGACATCTCCAGCACCCATATGACAATCTAACTGTCCTACTGGAATCGACTGAGATGAGCTACCATCACAAACGTCCTCATTCTGACTACCAATTTTACTAATGATATGCATAACAGTGGGGTGAACACCCTTATATTTGGAACATCTAAGTCTGTTATGCCAATCATACTTGAAATGGCCATGTCGCAAACAACCAAAACATAGACCGTTAATCTTCAAAAATGACACTCTGTCAGCAAATGGGATACCTGCAAAACTGTCACACATAGCAATAGCATGTCTCCCATCTTTACAGTAGTGACACACACGCTTGGGGTCATCTGGACGAAAACTAACATTGACACTGGATGGTTTCATCTGACTACTAACAGAACCTGAACACTTGTTTGAAGATTTGCCAGTCTCACCAGAACCTTTTAACAATAGTGGAGAACTCACGCTGCTAGCAAAACTACTTTAAGACACACTAGTAGGCCTCTCTGCCAAAACTGGGATCGTAGGTCTTTAGAGCTTCATTTTAAACAAAATCAACAAGATGATGAAACTTTACCATTGTTTTGGCTTGCTTCTTACCAAATACAACTGACCGCCAGCGGTCATGCAGATGGAATGGCAGCTTACTCACCAACCGTCTAAAGTTATCAGCATACTCTAGCACCCGTGTTGCTTCAAGACAGTTTACAGCATTTTGACATTCCTGTAAGAAGAATGAGAAGTCATCAAGGTGTTTGGCATTAGCTGCTTTGATGACAGGCCAATTAAGAGCTTTTTAATATAAGCGTTAACAATTACTTCAACATCACCATAACGCTCATCCATCTCTCCTAGAACCCTCGTATAACCCATACTAGAATCTAAGAAACTCATTCCTGTTACAATCTTGAAAGGGTCACCCACAGTATACTGTTCAAGATAAATTAAACGTTCATCATCATTGTCACAATTGATGGAAACTTTGCACTCAAACTGTCGTCGAAAACGCTTGTAGTCTAAAGGATTGCCATCGAATTTATTGATGTCTATGGACGGCTTCTTTGAGTTCTTAACGACAGCGGTAATAACTTCATCCGTTGATTGTTCATTCGCTGGGTTATTGTTCGCTGTGTTCGACATCATTGGCACTTTCTCGTAAAGAACAAATATAGGAGCGAATGCATTCAGAATAGGATCGCTGCTCTGCATTGGTGCTATGTTGTGCTGATCTATCATAGGGCGTGCCGTCTCCTTATACTGACTGTCGATCATTTTCTGAAAGTGACCAAGAATACTACACCTCACATCGACTATCTTCTGCTGACTCTGGAGTTCGAGCTCTTCTTCCCGGAGATTCAGTATGAGCTGTTCTTTCTGCAATCTGAGTTTGCCTCCTCTATATCGCGCTTCTTTCTCAGTGACTCTGCTTTGATTAATAATTCTACTCTCATCTGTTCTTCTTTCATTCTGGCAAATAATACGCTACCAGCAATGGATTCAGATTTTACGGACGATCTTCGGCTAATGGAGCGTAACGAGTGACGTGACAACATATCCCCTGTGTTGTTGTTTTTTGTTGAAACTGTTCTTTTGACGCATGCTTGAACCAGTTGTCCATCGTTGATGCATCGACTGCAGCGTTTATGACTTGTCAGTCTCTTGCTCTTCTGGAGACAGTAGCTGTGAGTATTCGTCATTCGAGTCCATGAATGTATTCCACAATGTCGTCCAGTGGCTATACCTGAGCTGCATTTCGGTAATCGAGGCATCTTCAGTGAAACAACCACGAATACTGTCAGCTTTTTTCATCTTTGAAGGCAGCGTCTCGTTTTTGCGTTTAACTTGTATCTGACAGAGACACCCCCTTTCCGTGAATATTGTAGAACGTTCACTGCGACGAATAAGACGAATAGATGAGCGTACAGACGAGCGATTAACTACGGTTAGCTCGGATCGGTGATGTTCATAACACCCTGGTGTCCTTTCGGCCACCAAAGAATCTGAGACGATCATCGTATCTCGCTTCAGGATCCTCTCTTGTGACAGTGTCAGCCTCTTCACTAAGTCAGCCTGTTCATGTTCAAGGACAGACATTGTGGCCTGTCTTCTTCTCAGCTCATTCTGGGCCTTCTTCAGTTCTTCAGCCACTTTTTGGGGGATTTCCTGCTGTCACGAAAGATTGCTTTTTACAGATACTATATTGTTGAATAGAGGACACTGAATGGCCTAAATTATGCCGATGTGTCGTTAAAGAATATTCATCCATTCATCCTATTATTGAATAGTATTCAGCATTTTCAGTGCATGTACTTTTCTTTTAAAGGCTCAATAAAAATAATTTAAAACATTTTAAATCCCTAGCGAGTGTACTACAAACTAGCAATGGCTCGTGAAAGTTTCTAGAATTTAGGGAACATTTTAATGGAAGTATGATAGCTGGTGGTTGGAATTAATTTGAGTGTGGTACCGCATCTGATTGGTAATAAAATAATTGTTTGCTACCTTATATTTACTTCGAAATATGAAATCAACAGACACACACACTCTCTCTCTCTCACACACACACATACACACACACACACACGCACAAGCGATCGAAGGTTATAATATAATAATAATAGCTTTATTACACTGAAAACGGAATTAAAACAAGTTAAATCCCCAATTTACATTTATTTATTTATTGTTGCAATTTATTAATAACCACATATGTGTAGAAGAAAACTGGTTCTGGATTATAACCTATTGTGTGCCTATCCCGATTTTTGAGGTCGCTTACCCACAACGTGGAGCAAACAATTAAATATAGGTATGTGCGTCTTCCACATTTAAACAGAATGACTTCTTTATAATATCCATGTAATTAAGTAAGTAGATCTAAGTAAGTATGTGCTTTATTCCTCCGTATATAGTACGACCCATTTAGCCTTCCATGTACACAAAAGTGTCGGTAAAACATAAATTATCACAATCAACTTCTATATACTGTACATAATAGATTCGAATTCAGGTGGTAGTGACAAAGACTATTTATAACAAGACGTGTTACTTCGCGTTTTAACATGGGACGCCATTTTGTATTCAAGGAGCGCCAGGGCCCTAGCGACTGGAGGTAGATTGTCACGGACAGCTCACTTCGTTAACATGGCGCCTAATGGCACTGGTTCATTCTGCGCCGCTTTCGGCTGCAGTAACAGGAAAAGTATGCACAAATAAAGACATCCCCGTAAGGAAATGAAAGCTAGTGTACAAATTTTATATGGTCGGGCTTTTTAAAAATAAAGGATATTTAAAAAAAATAAGCATAACAATTTTAAGTAGACACATCCCTATTTGACATGATCCAAGCAGTAGGCCCAAGCAAGATCTATCTAGATCTATATTTGTTTCAGATAAAATCTTATCAAATTTGATTGAACAATATCAAACTTATTAATCACAAAATGGGTATGTGAGATATACATAAGCTTACAGTAACTTGTACTGGAGCCATTGAATATGTTATGGGCGGGAGGTATATTGTACTTTGTTATTGTTAATAATATAATTGGACTTCTAAAATTACATTACTATGATCAGATAATTTTTCCTTAATTACAGTAATTATAAGTAACTGAATATTTACATGATCACCTGCATCCATATTTATTTTTAAACATAAGCAATTGGTACTTATAGATATATATGGACTTCTATTTATAAATTAAATGTTATGAAATTAATTATTAAATACCCCAACTAGTGGTAGAAACATTCATTTTGTTATTTTTTCTATTGACAGAAATAAAAGATGGGTTATTAATTGTTGTCGTTCAGATATATGATGAGGAAAGTTTTAAATTACTTGAATACTAATTGTAGAATGTATGACACGCACTTCACTGAAACAAAATTCATGAACCAGACAAGAGATAAACTTATCTAGAATGATATTCCAACTATTTTTGATGTACCAAATCCACCGCATGCATCCACTGAAATCAAAGAGGAAG
This sequence comes from Paralvinella palmiformis, assembly GCA_025642065.1. NCBI lineage: Eukaryota > Metazoa > Annelida > Polychaeta > Terebellida > Alvinellidae > Paralvinella > Paralvinella palmiformis. Next base: position 214,265 of record JAODUP010000576.1, on the reverse strand, counting down.
GTATTAACAAATAGGAGACCTATAAAGGAGACAGGGCCAGGTAATTAATATTTATAAATATTAATGGTGAAAATTGGTATTATAAAATTAATTAAATAAGAAACAAGGCATCAAACCCATTTCAAATCTTAAAAAAAAAAGGATTACCAATATCTGAATTAGTACCTGAATGTTCAGCTAATGTGCTTTAATTGGTATACTTCTCTTCATAACTTAAATGCATATAAAATAAAATTCTTTAACCAACTTGAAAAAAGGAAAACATGTGTTTACACATTGTGTATGCACTTGGTTCAAGTCATTATTTTACAAGGTATTGTTCTGTTTCAATCCTTGAAGTTCTATGATGATGAGATACCATGTAAACAGGCCAATCTCTTGGTTATAGATTTACTGGTGTTATCTGTTACAGTAGTCAATACATGTGTCTGGACTAAATGTCATATTTTTGTAGTAGTGGTTGTTTAGAGCTAGAAGCAATTTGGGTTATTCTGTCCTTTTGATAACAAATGATTTATTGTAACTGTAGATGAACCCGTGGCACAAGATATTTGATGCCGCTTATTGTATGAAAGTACTCATTTCTCTATCTCTAACATGTTAACGCAAACATAAACATTGTTAATATTTCATGTATATTCTTTGTTCTCAGCTGGGCAGGTCTATATTGCATGGTCTATATTATTGAGGTGTAGACTTTAAATGAACTTATAATAATTTTTAGTTAATATATGATAAACGGACATGATGACTATATGGTGAATTGTGTTATGGTTACGTTATAATAACTATATATATCATTATATGTCTATATCCAAATAAATAAAAAATGATGGACTATGATAAACTGACATGATGAAAGTATGTTTGTATGCATTTACGTCATATATACCTAACTGTTTTCATTAAAAAACGCCTTCCACACACAAAGCTGTGAAATAACTTAAACCACGTTCAGTTATTTTCTGATCAGCTTTCAAGTGATCGCAAATTGTAGCTAGGCTATGAATTAAGTGACTGGGCTCAATTTTTTTTAACTAGCTTTAACATGTCTTTATTTGTGCATACTTTTTCTGTTACTGCAGCCGAAAGCGGCGCAGAATGAACCAGTGCCATTAGGCGCCATGTTAACGAAGTGAGCTGTCCGTGACAATCTACCTCCAGTCGCTAGGGCCCTGGCGCTCCATGAATTCAAAATGGCGTCCCATGTTAAAACACGAAGTAACATGTCTTGTTATATATAGTCTTTGATGTTAATGAAGGTAGCTGTATGTGACAATCTACCCCGGCCGCTAGGGCCCTGGCGCTCCTTGAATTCAAAATGATGCCCCATGTTAAAAAGCGAAGTAACACGTTTTTATAAATAGTCTTTGTGTACATCTTTCACAACTACGAACAATTAGTTTTTTTGTGACTATAGTATAGGCTTATATGATTTTTACTTTAGTTTAAGGTGTAAATTTCCCCGTATTGTGGGACCTTGGTTTAAAATTTAATTAGAATTAAGACAAGTGCGGTGCTAGTCAATATGCGAATATGGAAAATATTTCTCTTAATTTTTTGTAAGTAGATCTAAATCACATCGTGCATTTCCGATTAAAGTAACGTTTTAACACTTCTGTCAATCACTAGATGTCAGCGCTCAGCGTAAAATCTGAAATGGCGCCATTTGTACCGGAAGTGGTTCTTATATGTTATCAGGGGAACTCTGGGTAAGATTGAGCATGGCCGGCGCTGTTTGTTTTGACTGCTAGCTACTTGTTCTGGTAAGATGTATTTTCCTTCATAAATACTATTTTAAACTGTGTATTTTATCGCGTGGTTATTTTATGATAAAGTGATCCGGTGATGGTGGGTTTATTTACTGATGCGGCGCAGAAACCCGCCAGATATCTACGTCATTTCACGACTTTGACGTTTCTAGATGCCCTCGGAAAAGTTCAATGTCGTTTCGGAGGACATTTCATGATTTCTTTTTTCTGCCGTTGTTGCTTGTTTCTAGCATACACAGGACAGCATCGATTTCATTTTATTTCTACTTTCTGATAAGTAATTACCTTGATAGTGTTCGCGGTTTCTGTTATTCAGTAAAATTATTTTCAAACAATGAAGATTAAAGGTTGATTGTTAAAATATGTAATTCACTGAAACTCAAACAGTGGTTCAAGTGGTTGTGACTTAATCTTTGGCTTAACCAGGCATATCTTATGGGCTTATGTCGTTACGACTGATTGTTTTCTGCGACACATGTGAAATTATTGCCCGTGTTTATGTTCAATATGCAGCTTTTGCTTAAAACGTATTCACGGTATTGTGCATGAGTTTAGAATATTAAACTACTGAGCACGCGCAACGACTACGAGTTCTTTTTATTTAGTTTAGTAATTTTGGAACATTTTATTTAATAAAAATGAATGAAAGTCAAAATAAGATTTAATGATTTATATACAGTGTGGGCATGTTGGGAGTATTTGGTAGATATCGGCGTGGTGTTAAGTTTTCCAATAACACTAAATCCAGTCACATATAATTTTACTAACAGTAACAGTTAAATTAACCATATCAATTATTAATTAACACAGTCATTTCATCTTGATTATAATTTTATTGTGAAAAGTACAGAACAGGAGACCTGAAGTTCATGATTTTTAGAATAGAAGTACACGATTTTTGTCATAACTTGTTTATTTCGTAGCATATAATTAAAATATTTTGAAGTTTTTAGAAATATGGAAATTAACTAGCTCGCGTACATTTATAGTTTTGTTTTCTGTCTTGTAAGGCTGGGCCAATTGTACGAACATTCAGAGGGCTGAATGTGTATACTTTCAATTTACTAGTTAGCCTAACCTGTATAGCATGATTTAAATTACAGCACATGCACACATACATATATATATATATATATCAAGAACAAAAGATTCTAAATATACGATAATATATATACATACAGTTATTGCAAGATATAACTTGTGTATTCATAAAACTGCAGTGTAAGTCACATATTTTGTTAAATAATGTTTAATTGTTGTTTATTATGTTCATCACAATATCAATATTCAGTACTGAAGTTTATTAACACATATCAAGGCTCAACAGTAAGACATCAGCTTCGCAGTTTTGAATCATAAAGTCTTCACACTGGTGTGTATACTGCCAAAACTGGCGAAAATTTGTTCCATAGATGTGAATGCTGCTGGTGAAAAGACTAGTTCAACAACATATCATACACACCACGCCTATCACCAACCTTCTACCAAGTGATTGGATTCATCTGGATGGTGTTATCCAAGAAGAACAAAGCAGGGAACAGGCTGGATTCAGCTTATTAGGCAATCACCAGAAGAACAAACTCCTGGTCCTATGAGAAGGGATGTGTGTTGACAACCTCCCATCTGGTAGACTTCTAGCTTAGCTTCTTGATACTTTGATGAAGTTTGTAAGCCAAAAGTTTTCAGTGGTGATTGTTTGTTGCCTATCACCCTCGCACTGGCCAAGAGCTATGGCAATGGAGCAAAATGGTGCTGCAAGATCTCAAGCATTACAGTATATACTGACATCTTTCTGGTGATTTGTACTTTGGTTGAGATCATATTTTCAAATGATTATTATGACCAATACATGAAATAAATCATGTGACAAATACTAGCAAAATTTGATCATATCACCCCAATGCTGGAAAAACAACATTGGCTACCTGTTAGACAGCATATCCATTTCAAGATTTATTAATAACTTATATTTTTGTTGATGGAATACCTGTGTAAACTGGTGTTCAATAGTCATCCCATCAGATACTATTGCAGGTGCCAGTGTCTCACCTCAAGTCATATGGTGATTGTGCATTTAGTGTTGCAGTCCCCACTGTGGAATATGTTGCTGGCAGATATTAGAAAGTGTGTCGTCTCTTTAAAAAAATTATGATCTTATAAATCACTTACAAGGTTTTTACACACATGTTATTTGGGGTGTTATATTATTTATACAGCACCTTTGAATGGCTTCTGCTAGTAAGGCCGCTTTATTAAATATACATTATTATTATATACATTTCAGTTAACAACAGTTTTTGATCAATTTGTCACATGAAAAAAGATTTTTGTAAAAGAAACTAGGGATGTATCATTGTATGTACCAACCCTGGTTCCTAGGAATATATATTTCAATTAATTTATAGAAACTAATCATTTAAATGCGATTATATGGTCAGTGCAAATGAAGTGTGGACACTTTACAAGACATGTTTCAGAGTATCTTTGATATTTCATTATTTGTTGACAACAATCTGATGAATGTCGCAATACTTTCTGGCTGTAGACCACTTTACCAAAAATGCTGAACACTATCCATGAAGAATAAATATAATACACAGGTGTGCAGGGTTGTCATTCAACCGGGAAATAAGAGTACTGGTAGAAATCTACGTCCGGAACATACAGAGACTGTTCAGGAGTATGTATTAGAGCTGTGTCGTCTCCAGACAGATAATATTACTCTGCCTAAGGCACTGGGGCATGATGGTACACGTTCCAAGACAAAACCTACAGTGTGGTGAAAGGATATTGTATCATCTGAGTCAGTGTCACATGAGTTGTCATCACTTATATTGAAATTACTTTCTCTACCAGCCAGTGCAACATCCATGGAGCGAATCGTCTCAAACTTTGGACTAAAACAGACAAAGTTGAGAAATCGTCTTGGACTGGATAAAGGCTCTAAGTTGGTTATGTGTTATACTTATAGGTGCCTTCGTGGGAAGGTGGACATAGATTGATAATTTGTTTTGTGTGACTCACTGACTGATAATAACTAATCTGTGAATATGTTCAATAAATATATATACTGATACACATTAAGTTTCTCATTTGTGTTATCATAACATGAAGGAATGATATCTTGGTTAGTTAATAGCAATGATTGGAAGAGCAAAACTGAAAAATAATACATTAATAATGTGCAATAATGTTATTTCCTGGTATATCTATTTCCCACTTAATTTAGGAGTATTGGACAGGATGGTATTTCCCGGGAAATACCGCCCAGTAATTACCACCCTTGTATTTCCTGGACAACCCTGCATGTGTGCATATATATAACTATAGATGAAATAATGTTAAGGTTGTAACATTAAATCTATTCTTTGGTGGCCAATACATGTTTTGAATGAACAGAGGGGCATTTAATGTGACATTTGTTAGCACTATGTGATCAGTAGATATATTATGATAGAGAGAACAAACTGATAAAAATGGTCATTTCCACATTATATCATCTTTTTGTGTATAGATGGAACAGTTGTTTGCTATAACAAATTTACTACATTAGCTATATGGCATAGCTTAGACTTTGTCTATTTTAGACATAATTTTACACAAAGGATAAGATATTTAAAAATGGGGTATAAATGTGTTCATTAAATCACTTTGTGTTTCCTGTGGTCTATCAGTAGCGTGTTGGACTACAGATCACTATCATGTGTGTTTGAATTACCTTTGGAGGTTGCTCTGCCCATTTAGCCTACCTTGTTCATAAAAGTGGCTGTAAAACATCAATCATCATCAGCCTGTTTAGATTGATTACTTATTCTTGTTATTCACAGTGGAACACATTGGGTGATGCTAAGTTAATAGAAGGGGTTTAGTTATGGAATAAAATAAGATTCACTTGGATACATATGTAGCATCGGCAATATGGTCCCTGATACCAAATGTGTGTGTGTGATGGTGAAGCTATTACGAGGTGGGGAGGACTGTAAATAGCAACCTGACCAAGATGGAAATGGTCATTCCCTGCTCTGACAGCTGTAATCTCTTAGAGGAGTTGTGTTGGTTCAGGATGAGAAGTAGTGACCTAACACCTGCTAATTGTTGGACAAATGAAGGTGTTGATGTTTTATGGCCAATTTTCTGCTGGTGGTACGCTAAATGGGCCGAGCTCCCTCCAGATATGGCCACTTTTGAGGTTCGTACTCAACAAATGAGGCTACAGATGTGTATATAGAATGGGTTTGGAGTCTTAAAAGTGCTGTGCAAAATAGGTTGGTATACTAACTGGTTACTTACAACCAGAGAACCATTTAAACGGATGGTGATATGTTGACGTGGATGTGTTACTGCTGAGATAATGTATGTTGTATTGTTGATGCAGTCCAAGTGTATAAACGTGTATCATCTCTGAATATCATCATATGTCATCTATGATGCTCACTTTTCAAATAATTTTTTGGCAAGACCTGTACCCAGCAAATCTCCATTTTGTCGATTGAACAGTCACAATTTCACTTCTAGCAGAATATCATAGCTGCCATCTTAAACCAGACTTTCTTCTGAAAAAGACTTACAAATTGTATATGGCAGGAAAACACCCGTAAAAGCATGAAAATTATATATATTGCATCACTTAGCAACTTGAGTGTGTTACATTTGGCTGAATTGGGTTTGCCAGAGTTAGATTTTAAACAAATTTACTTTTCAGTCTACGATGTAAGGATTTTCTGGTTTCTAAACCTTTTATTTAGTTTGGTAATATAATGCTGAGAATGCTTATTGTTTTCCATGTTTCACTATGATGATTATGAATATTATAATTGTATCAGGGCTTGACACTAACAGTTGTCCGCCTGTCCGGGACAACCAAACTACATAACATGCTTTGTTGTCTGCTGTGTCAAGCCATATTTTCAATAGTTAGTGACTGAGAACCACTGAAAATATGGTTCCCATAGAATGATTTTCTGCTGTTTTGACGTTTTCTGCAATGGAAAAGTATCGTATGTTAAAACACCCCCGCCAGTACCTCACCAATGGTTGCTAAAAAGCACTTCCCAGTTGTAGGCTGAATTTTGGACTGATTTTCAACAGAAAATGGGTCATGATAAATGACATATTTATCATCGATAGTTTCCAGATCTGAAATAATGCTAAAATCTACTGTTGTAACCATTTCAGATGTCATATTTATAAATATTTACTGAATATAAGAACCATGCTTGAAGGATGGGAGAGATTTTGATGAGCTGATAAACATCCATTTGTATAATGGTGGTCATGTGACTCGAATAGTCTCTGCTGATTGGCCAGTTGTCTTTGTTTACAGTAAATAAAAGCACATGGTCTTGTTTATATGGTGGATTTCTGTCCCTTTCCTATTTATTTGTTTGATCACTGTTTTTTCCCATTTTATGTTAATATTATAACATAAATATGGATTCCATATATCACATTAACAATTTTCATACTTTGCTGAAGGAATTATATTCGGTTTTAGTTGTGTTTCTTTCTTGATCCTCTGTTTGTAAATTATTACTGTCTTTGTTTGCTATTTTGTGTAGCTGATTTTCATCTTTGACTTCTCTTCATTACCTTTGGAGGTCACTCACCTCATTTTGCCTACTAAGTGCCCAAAATTGGCTGTAAAACATCAAACATACACAAATTTATGATCTGGTGTTAATAACTGGTAAATTTTTGTTGTAGTAAGAAATTTGCTGGACTAGTGGATTTAAATAGCTCAGGGGCTAGTGAGATGTAAAAATATTTTACTGGCCCTCAGTTCTTAGCCTGTTTTACTGCGCCGATGCTACTTGACGAGACTGTTGCTTTTTCATAGTACGGTTTAGTAATCACTCAAATGTTTTGTGGGCTGTGATTGGCTGAGTGATATCAACCAGAAATGATTCAAGATGTTGTCCACATTCAGCTTCATAATTCCCGAAAAGAAAGCTGCAACTGGATGTTCTGTATCGCAAAAGGAATACGAAGCGAAGAAGAAACGAAAGTTTATTGCTAAGTGGACATTTGAATTTCTGGGACTTTTTCAGGATGAGGCAGTCGATGAAATGTTCTGCAAAATCTGTAGCTAGTGGCGTACCTACTAAGGCCAACCTGGCCAGTTCTCTGTACAAGTGATTTTTTTCTTCGGACACTGGCCCAAAAAGTTAATGTCAAACCCGGTGTCTATATCTACTGATTTCTGTGTAGAACCAATTGAATAACCATTGTTTCTTTACCAAGAATAATTAGGCATTTCTGTGGCTAACAAAGTAGTGCACTTTATCACAGACCTCCAATCCCAGGTTCAAATCTTCGTTTACCTGGATCTGAAGGGTGTTTCATCTTTCTTTTCACTTAATCGCTTTTTTGGATTTGCTTGATCAATTTGGTTATCACATGCAGAGAAGTCACTGTAAAATACAGATAGAAATTTTATTTCTGAAAGAATATTTATCCCCCATTTTTCTGTATGCTGTCTCACTAATGCTTATATAAATGACCTGGGGAAATAAACTAATGGCCTTTACGTCACATCATGTGTGGTTTGTAAGATGTGACAGTCACACTATGCATGAAGAACTGTTGCCAATTTCCTTTGCTAATCTACAGCACAGGGGATAATTTCCTAATTCGGGTGATTCTGTTGTGTGCCAAGGACAAACAATCCACAGCAGATTCTCTTCCAGCGAAAGTACTTGAATATGGGATCAGTTCGGCTGGAGATTACTTGCTCTGTTTACGCCCTCCTTAGTACAGTCCTCTGCGGAGGTCAGTCGCCACATGCACCTCTGTGTGATGCGATTCATATCGACTTACACTGATGGTTTTCATCAGCAGCACATCCAAGAGACATTCATCTAATAAACTGTCTTCCGGGTTTTGGCCACTACACACAGATTGGAGATGGCCAATGGATTTTGACATCAGTTGAGCTTAATTGATGGAACATAGCCAGAATCAATACCGTTAGGGCAGCCTAGGACAAATCTGCTCCATTCCTGACCACCCGCATGTTAGCAGAGGTGTAATGAATGAAGAATTGCCAGTTGCTGATCTATGGTTATTTTGGCAGTCGCACGTATTGTGGTAGATAAGAGCTGGCCATGGTAAACTTATCTAGATGTATGAATTATGTTGACTGGTGGATGTTACTGGAGAGGTAGTGGGTTTTGAAGGGAACACTGTGTGTGGCGCATGTATTTTCATTTACCTTAGTAAAAGGTCAGTTTAATTGATTGATCACAAAACAGATGTGGTTGACCTGAAGTTGCTCTGTTGCATGTCAGAAGCTGAATGGTGGTGAGATAGCCACCTGATTTTAGAACATTAAAGGTGTGATACGAGGTGTCTCCTGATTGGTCAGTCACTGCCTGGGGACAGCAAGCATGTTAGGTCACCTGGTGTTGGATGAGCAAGGTGTGATCCGAGGCTCTCTTGATTGGTCATACCATGTGGTGATATGTTCACATTTAAAGGGACAGTCCACCCTCAGAATTAAAAAAAAATATGTAATGCTTAGAACAGTAACAAAAAATTCCACAATAATAATCACGAAATATACCTGATATCATAGATATAGGGAATTAATCCAAATTACTAGAGGGCCGGCAATATGGCTGCATTGGAAGCTAGATTCAGGCTTATTGTGTTAGGGTTGTTTTTATAGTGCAAGGAAACATAGGATTTTTGTATTAAGCACTGTGTTAATTCACACCACAGTAGTTACTGAACAACTATGTGTCACAATGCATCATAGATATATAATATAATAATGTATGTTTATATATCACCAGAACCAGGTTACCCTGTTCTGAGGTGCTGTACAGTATTATTATCCCTGATTCAGACCTGTTTCCATCCAGCACACATCTCATCTCCTGAGGGACCAAAGCATTACTCAAACACATAACCATCACGTCCTGTCAGGTTCTCACATTTATGAATGGGTGATCCAACCGTCAGCATTGCAGCTCCTGGAGCCTTGAACACACAGCCCTTCGGCTATGAGTCCTACACTCCAACTAACTGCGTCATCACGGCTGGATTGCTATGTAAGAATGTAGCACAATATCACAAATTAAATACACTTCAATGTATCCATCTGCCTCACTGTAGACCATACTAAGCTCTGGTACACTGGACTACAATATGCCACCGTTCACTGAACAAGTATAACAAATATCACAGCACACCATGTATTCCACCATTTGGTTCGACCTTTACACAAACAACCAAACACTTGTTGGAGACCAGTCAGTTATAAGTGTAGCATTTGTCTGTCCCATAGACCATGATGGTTCTGCCATTCACCTCGTCATAACTATGTGTACCACTGTTACACATCACACTATTATGGATATGAATCATTAGCTGGAATTTGTCTGTGTCTATTTTTTCGCCACCAGATTTTTCAGCCAATTAGATGATATGAAGTTCAAAATATGGAGCACATTTGACCTGGTTTGGATGATCTAGAATGTGCCCAGCTTACCTTGTATTTGTTAAAGAGGCAGGCGACTGTTAAATTAAATTCAGTTCAGTGATCATGTATTGGTGGATATCCCAGATGTCATATTAATAATAAGTCTGACTGAAGCAGTTTCTTCTCAGTTGTTCTTATCAGTGATTGATTGGATGGTCCAAGTTGCACCATTAATTATTTATCACACCGTATAAAAACAATATTGGAACTTGTTTGAAAGAAATTTATTTTACAGTGTATATATATATATATATATATATACAGTAATCCTGTCATAAGTGACCACCCTTTGAACCACCTTAGATAGTCTTTAAAGACAGGTGGTTGTTTATACCAGAATTTCATCTGGCGACCAATGTGGACTGGTGTTTAATAGATTATGACAAGACACAAAATTAAATAAAAGATGAGGCCAACTTTTTCTTTCGATAACAATATTTTCTACTCATGTTTCGGCATATTTTCATAATAAACACACATGTATAGATATTGCCTGCGTGGAATGATTATGAATTGTATACACATTTTACCCGATTTTATATGCATTTATCAAAGAATTTGTTGTTTTTTATAATTAGTCATTGGTGACACTAATTAACTGGAGGAAGACCAAACTTGAGCACAGCTTAAGCATAATTTAAAGACAGTGATGATCTGTTAATTACAAAACGATCGGTTGTTTCCCAATTGTATTGTGGGAGAAGCCATTGTTGTATGATTAGTATTGAGCTGTTTTTAGAACCAGCAAGCAGATTGGCTGACATGATTAGTCGATAAATGTTAGATTGGAGAATTACGTAGTGCGTAAAATGTGTATGGCCATGTAAAGTTCGTGTTGGCTTAAGACAAGTTCATTTCCATTGGAAAAGAAGCACTTGGCCAAAGCAGATGGTGGTTTAATACACAGGTAATTGTATAATAGAGGTTTTTGTATAATGGATATTTATGGACCCCTTTCTTTTGGTCTCTAAAGACAGGTGGTCGTAGGTACAAGTGTTACTGTACAATGATTGAATAGGATGGTCCTGGCTCATTTTGTTTTTGATAATGGTGCAGGTGTTAAGGTTTGGTGGACAGAGTGGTGGGTTCTTTGATGTTATAGTTGTTACAATTACACTTGTTATACTTACAGAGTAACCTTCCTTACTCAGTCAGGAAACCAGTGACCATTACATAGTTTCTAAATTGAAGACTGATGGATGCCTCTGTGTAGAAGAGGTATAAAAATTAGAAAGACATGAACAGCCAAGTTTTAGAGAATGAATTCAACATTTTCAATAGGTGTGGCATTTCTTATCAGCCTCTGACGACCTGTTCCTCAGAATTGCTGCTGCTACATCGAATGCTGTATAATTTATGTAGACATAAGTATTGATAGTCCTAATAATATCTCGTTGGATGATTTGTGATCACTTGTTGATATAAAGCTCTGTTGGTATTCAGGTTGTTGGTATGATCTTGAAACGAACATGGATTTCTTTACCTTAGAAAGTAAATGTTAACCTCTTAGGGAAGAGGTATCGTTTTTCGAGAGGTTGGCTGATTGGGGCTGAAGTGTAACACTGCTGATGTGAGCCAGAGAACTCGGACTGGAGTACGGAAAGGCATGTGGGCTTTAGCTGCACACAGTTAGGGATCTTGTCCAAGTATGATGGACGAGGGAATATTGTAGAAGATTGTTCAATGTTGTACAGATAACTCATGAAGAAGAGACGAACAGACCTAAAGTTTTGTTGTTTGGCTAGAATTTTATTGGTTAGAACACTACCTGGAGTAATGGAGACTGGCATAAGCAGTTGCCTGACTCGCACATACATCATTAATATATATATATATATATATATCAAACTGTTAGGGATTAGGGTGACTGGGAATGCCACAATGGAGCAAATGATCTATTTTAGTGAGGGTTCCTGGTCCTATAGCGTACACTGTGGTTAGAGCATAATGCGCCACAAATATCCGGGCTAGTGTTCGAATCAAGCAACCCCCCCTGTTGTGTAGTGTTCTCTTAATGAGTGATATGTTGCCAATTTTGAGCCTTACACATTTACAAGTCTCATCCCTGTGTGAACTGAGGGCGCCTCCGTGGTCTACCGGTAGCATGTTTGACCACAGATCATTACCACCGCGTTCGAATCTCGGTGTGGGTATATCTGAAGGTTGTTTCATCTTTGACTTCGCCTCATCACCTTTGGAGGTCGCGCGAGGGGGCGAGTTTAGAGTAGACCTGCCAGATTGGTGTATGCACTCTTCAAGGTAGAGCAGTTTTTGTTGTGTTTTTATAGTAATTTTGCTGCTGGCCAGGATGAAGATGAGACCCCCCTCAGTGTATTATGAGCCAAGAAATTGGGCTTCTGAACTAACAGGTTGCTAGTAATGGCAACATATGTTTTATAACTGACACAGTTCATTACTGCCTATCTTTATTGTGCAGGCTTTAATCTAAATGCACAATTCAGATATGGTGGGGGGTTTTCAGTAGGAGAGATTTTGAAAAAGGGGATGTTTCTGTTTATTTTGTTTTGGATGAAATGATGAATGAATTGTGAGGAACATATGTTATGAATATGTCTAATAAGTAGTTTAAATAAGAGTTGTTTAAAATGTGAATACGATGAGTAATGTTATTATTGTTAACAGAAATTAGAAGTTGTAATAATATACAGAATTAAAAGGGAAAAAACCCATAATTAATAGACCATAAATTGTATTGAAAAACATTAACATTGGTAACATAAATAAAACACTACAAAATGATACATTTGATGCTAGAAAATCACACATCATTATTATCATCTTTAATAAAGAAAACACAATAAATCACTGGTCATGTCAATAGTATCTGGACAGAGACCTTTCCAGGTCATTGACGTAGAGTAGTGTGCTGTGTGCAGACCTACAGGTCAAGGTTTGAAATCTAGTTTTACCTGGGTCTATTGTATTTTTTATTTAATCATCTCATTTGGCCCTGGTTTGTATATTTCAGAATGAACACTAACATTACTTAGACAACATCTTTAGGGCCATATAAGGTGATCATTCATGACCCGTTCTATTGACAATATGTAGAACTAGAAGTAGCTTTGTTGGGGGGGGGGGGCTAACTCACTCATTCACGTTTGCCCAAGATTTGTAATGGTTGTGATAAATAACATTTAGTTTAAGGATTCATCGTAAGTAATCATAGTGTTCCCAATGACTGCGAGATGTTTCATCCAATCATCCCAACTCCCCAAAACTTACTCGTCCATAAGTACTGTCGTAGCAAAGAAACAGACCTTCTTGATTTTAAGACACATGAGGTTATCTCAGTAGTCCGTCCTTAAGACAGGGTTTGCTAATGTTATCTTAAGTTAAGACAGCGTGTTGTAATGAATGAGCAGCCTGTGTTGAATATTGTAGGCAGAAAACCAGTAAGCTGTTGGGCGGGTCTAAATGTCTTCTCTAACATGGTGATAGTGCAAAGGAGTCTCATTAATACTAAATATAGCTGAGTCATGGTGGGTCCGTCAGAGTAGGTGATGCCAACTGGTGATGTCCATGGATTTACTGGGTAACGTGTACCTAAAGGGACAGTCCACCCTCAGAAAATATTTCTTAAATATGTAATGCTTTGAACAGTAACCAAACATTCCACAATAATAATCACAAAATATACCTGATATTATAGATATTGGAAAATAATCCAAATAACTGGAGGACCGCCATTATGGCTGCACTGGAAGCCAGATTCAAAGGCGGGAAGGAGAAACTCAAATGCTCTGACGTCACATTGGCGCTCTCTAGACTGGCGCGGATTATAGTTTCTCTTGAGCGTTAATATCTGAGCCATTTTGAATCATCTTCCTCTTGTAAGGTTCCTTCTGGCTCAAATTGATAATGTCGTTTAGTTCTGGAATAATTCTTTGCTCACACTTGTTTACATGCTTTTGTTCGGGCTCTACAAACTTCAAGTCAACCGGATACGCTGAAGTGACGTCAGCATTCAAAACCCTCTAGGTCACTATCTAGCTTCAAAATGGCGGCGCCCACAGGCCATTAAATATGGATTAATCAGCACTATGAACTGGATTATTTAATATGTGGGTGATCATTTACACATTTTGATATTATTTATGATATTTGTGAGTATAGCTATATTAGTCCTGAAAATTTGAAATGAAGGTGGACTATCTCTTTAAGGCCACTCACACTTACTGAGATTTGGAAAGTATTTAATGGAGTAACCTAGCTTTGGAGCATCTGACTGCTTTGAGGTGAGGGTGGAGAATGATATTTATATTGGGCAGAGAGGCGTTTGAGAACAGTGTTGTTTGTTTTGAGGCCAGGCATTTGAAGATAACTGTGGCTTTGTGGATAAATATAGCCTTTGTGGGTAGTGATAATTGCATGAGTGTCTAGTAATGTTAGTTGTCTTTAATCAAGGGCAAACATATATTATTGTTTAATACACAGCACAGATACCTCTGTTGAGCCAGACTACAGATACTTTTGTTGAGCCAGACTACAGCGAGTTGCCCAACTGTTGGTATGCTTCTCAAGTGCATTATTATTTATAACTTACTGTTATTTGAGGCTGGGTTGAAAATATTAGCGCATTTATTACACGAGAACTGTTGATACCTGACAGAGTGATAATATTTTGTATCTTCGTTGTTGTTTATGTATTGATGGTAACTTTGTTTACCTGGCTAGCCAGTAGGCAGTTATTTGGTTGGTAAGTAACTTGGTAAGTTATCTTCTGGCTGTGCAAAACAACTAAATAAGTCTTCCATCCTTCGGACATCATATCCACTTCAGTGTTGTATACCAATGCTCTCTCTCTCTCTCTGTGTGAGGAGGGGAGCATATTTCAACATCTTGTCAGATTTGGGGCAAAAAATCAGGCTTCAGACAAAAAGTATTAGATCAATTAAATTACGATTACTTCACACCTACTGTGTTACTATGAGTTATGTGTCCCCCATCAGTGTCAATCATATACAGGGGCTGGTCTTTCCTATATTAGATACGACTAAAGTTTTTAGGCCTAGAAAATAATGCTATTTAATTTTGTTCATTTTGCTTTATCTGAAGGGTGTTTCATCTTTGACTTCGCTTCATTACCTTTGGAGGTCACTCGGCCCATTTAGCTTACCATGTGCAAAAAAGTGGCCATAAAACATCCATCCATCAGTCAATCAATCTTTATTTACTTAGGTTCTAAGATGATATTGTAATTTGCAATTTTTTTAATGGTAGAAAAATCAAGAGAGCGGTGATGGTAATCCACTTAAATCAGTGATTTGGTTTTGTTATCAGACAGGTTTTTTTTGACTAAGTAATTGACCTTTCATGCTCTGTTTTGAGTAACACAGGACACAGGATTTTTTAAAATCTGAAACGATCTTGTTCAGTTTTTTGCCCAGAAAGCCGTCCATGCAATCCAAGCAAAGGGCCAAAACGTATATCTGGACAGGTACATTGAGGGAGACGTGGATGGATCAGTGGGTTGAATACCTACAGTTATATTTCATGATGGACATTTTTAGAAAGTAGATAAATTATCTAGATTGTTTGGCATTTATATATTGATCAGAGTTAAAGTGAATCCTCCTCAGTTGTAACACTTCATTTAAACTTTAACCTGCTTTAACATATAAATAAAATAAAAATTATGCTGGTGTCGTCCATATGACTAGTTTCACAAATACATCTATAAAGAACTCTTCTGTCACCGTAAATGATCTTATAAAATCACAGTTTGAACCCGCCAAAAAGTGAGCACACCATTAATTGTCGATGACCTTTAAATGTTGATATTATATTTGCAGATTGCCAGCGGCTGTGTTGACAGACAGAAGATATACAGACAGACAAACAATCAACACCATTACGTTACAGTATAATACAGGTAGGTTAGATTCTATTAAGATTATTTACTAAGTATTCTTTGGTTCATTGAAATATTGTTATGGGTGACCTGTTTATTGAATTACCACTAATGTGTAGGTTGTGGTGTGTGGGTTGGTTATTTATGATTAGGAAGTGTTTACCGTAATCGGTGATATTTTTGAATAGGTGGTGTTAGTGGTACTAAGGATGGGTTGGGTTTCAGTAGACGGGTTGGTGTGTGATTGGCCTGTGAGAAATGGGTGACTGGTGGCATGCAGTAATCATATTCAACATTTATTGGCTGAAGTAGTGATACAGTGGCCATTTGGTGAATATTTCATGTGAATGAGCAACTGATATGTGGTAAGTAAAAACTGCTTCTATTTATGATGTTAGTAATGACAAGATGGGTTTGTCGTCTGCAGCAGCTCATTGATCTCTTGTACATTTTGGTTTTATGAGAAGGAAACCAAGTGGAGCCTCGACACCAATCACACTACATGTGGCCAAGGGGCTGCTGTCTTAGAAAATGGGGCAGTGATAAATCTCGGATTCGAACTGTTGCCTGAATGTGTGCAGTTCGTCGTGCTCCTCGTTTCATCTGGGCATAATTCACTGGGGTGGCTTTTTGTTTCTTGAATTCTGTCACATCCAGAAGAAGTGTTGTAAAGGAAAGGCTAGAAAAGCTGTTATGTATTTAGTGATTGTATATTGATAGCTTAATGTAAGGGTACATGTCTGTTTGTGTGAGGGGCGGGTTGATAATGGAATACAACCTCTGAATGATTCATCAGTTTACCTGAGACCAGAGATATGAATTTTCAGACTGAGATGTTTAATGTATGACCAATCTTGGCTGAGAGCACCAAGACGCAAACAAGAATAAAACTTACACCCCAGTAAATCTATACAAATCAGACATGGGATCAATTCCAATTTTGGAATTGGAATTGCTTTTTTGAATGGAATTGGATTTGATAAATTTAGAATTGGAATTTCCTACAAAAAATGAAATCCAATTAATTCAGAAATATTTCTTCCATGAGAATCCTACTTAAATATAAACTACACATGGTAAAAGGTAGTAGGTAAAAAGAGTCAATAAAATGGAATTGAAGAATTTGAATTGACAAAATAGAATTGACTCCATGTCTGATACATATACAAGTAAATCAATACATACATAAATATGCACACATACTTAGACACGTGCATGCTTTCTGTCTGTCTCTCTCACACACACAGACTGTTTCAATATCCTGATGAATCATCCAAAGTTCGAATTAATGATGTGAGATTCTATATGCCAGTACCTTATTCCACGCTACTAAAACACCTACACTTGCATGCATGCACATACTCATACAAAGTGGCTCTTTATAATCATTGTCTGCAGTTGTCACTATGCGTAAGATCTATTGATCTATGAAGATCCTTTGTGTGGTAGCTATCACACCTGGCATTTCCAAGTATGGTGGTAATTTTTAATGTGTATGTATAGCTTAGCAGTGTTAAACAGATGAGAAACTAGATGACCGATATTAAAGATATGTGTCTCTGCGTGTGTGTGTGTCGGAGCTATTTGTGTCATATACAATCGTTTCAGTTTTTCCATCAGTAGAGAAGCACAGCGTCCTTTTTTACTTTAAATCTCTGGTAGTCATCACCACCATGTCCATATAATGTTATTCTGAGGGTGCTTTCGACAAATACATTTTTTAAATTTAACAATGTGAGCACTGTTCAGACGGTTACATTGTGACTCTAGACCTGTTCAAAACTGACATCGTCATCAAGTCCCTAGTAGGCGTGCTGTCTCTAGATGGGTAGTTACACATTGAGTATGTGGGAGACCACTTAATTCGTTTCAGTAATTTGAACCACTGACTCTAATTCAGCACATCTACCCCAAAGACCATCGCTGTCCATGACCAGAGACTGATCCACGGTGGCAGTCCAAACTTGTGGCTGTGGCTAACTTGCTGGTAGTGTCGTGATCAGGACAGGGGGAGCCACCACGTTGCTGGACTAATTAATCTGGCTATTTCACCTTAATGTTTATACCAAGAAACTATATCTCTGTGCAGCTTGCTGTATTGTGGTTATCGCCGGTCAAACACTGCTGATATATATAATTATACTTAACCCAGTCTTCCCTAAGATGAATGACCATTTCAAAAGTCAAACACTGATGTTAACTTTACACTATGTTTATATACTCCGAAGTTGATAAATTAATGTTGTTTATTTAGCTTGATAAGTATTACAAAAATAGGAACATCAGATAAACACATTACACAATACCTACTAACATAAATATAGTATTATATATATATATATATATATATATACCAGTTGAGGTTTATATACTACATTTTACATCACAGCTATGTGTGCTATGGTAAAACTGTTATTATTACGTGTAGTTATTCTTTATCTGACTTTCAAACAAGTGTTTCTGACCAAGGTGTTCTAATGACAGTGTTTAATGCACTACCCCCAGAAACATCTAGCCCAAGATTTGAATCCAATTCATGCATATGTTTTCTGGGATATAAACCGTTCAATGTGTCTTTCAGAGATTAGAATACATTATTTTATTCACTGTATTAAAATATTATCATTAAAGCAAAATTATTTTTTTTCTCCAATTTGCTTGTTTCTCTCGACTTGTACCTTGTTAAAATAAATAATTATGGGGTTTACTGATGTTATTTGACCCAAGTAGGAAGACAATATGTACTCGTGATCCTCAAATATATCACCTGATTAAATTATTATATATTTTTGTAATGATGAATTTGTGAGGATAACATCTGTAAGTAAAATAGATACCAAGATTTAACATTTAAGAGTTGGTGTTTTGAAGAAAGAGACAACAATTGGAAATTTAGCACAACTACATCTTCTGAACACACATTTGTATTGCCCTAGCTGTACCATGTTTATATTAGATTATCAACAACGGATGGGTGATGTTATTGAAATACTTCATTATGTAAAGCTACATGAGTATGATTTAAATGTCACCTTCTTCATTTAAGCCATTTACTTCCTAATAAAGTTTCACTCAGATTATGTACTGTTTTGTTTCAGCCACCCTCCTTTTTTACACTACGCACACCTGGTTGTACGCGGATGACAGGCGTGTTACACACAGACAAACACACACCATTCAGTCCGCTGTTTTGTTAGCAAGGCATTCAGTATAAAACACCTATAGCATAATACCTGTCAAATTCGGCATTGATCACCAGGTGGCAGTGTTTTATCGTAACATTCCTCACCAGGTGGCAGCACTATTCACTCCATTTCTATTTAACCTTGTCAATGTCATGTTGCTTTTCACACTGCAGTTCGGTTATTTGGTTTGCCATACCATAATTGCTAGAAGTTCGGTGTCGAGTGTAAATAAATATAATCATTGGTGCTGTTTTTATGCAAGCAATTCAGAAAGCATACACTCATCAGGACAAGCATTTTGTTGTATCAATACTAGTACTACTACCAACACTAATATTTCTACTGTTAATAGTAATTGCCAGAGTACAGTTATTAACTTAGTCAGCTAATTAATCATTTATTCCATTCCCACGAGATTAAATTCTAAACAAATTTATAAATTTGAAGAGGAAATATTACCAGTTGGTTATTGGTTGGAAGAAGCTGTTGCCCCGACTTGGAACCACAGCCTGAAATTGAGCCTGACACACCAGGATCACCAACAACATGACCCCCATCACCTAACTGACGGAGGTGATGTCAATATGAAAGTCAGATATTTATTTACTCTGTGTCAGAGCAGAAAAAAGTCATTTGTTTCTATAATTAGTAATTTGATCCTTTTGGTCATAAATAATCCTCTGCTGTTTTAAATTAATCTGAATACTGTTAACTGTTTTATAAAGTACCTGCATTACAGGTGTGACATGTATGTATTCTAGTACAAACAGGGTGTTCTGAAAGTACTACTAATATATATTGCACCACCTGTTTGGCCTCATGGCTAGAGTGTGGAACTATTTAGCCATGGTTATGGTCATGCTATGTGGGAGGTTGCAGGTTCAAATCCCAGCCATGGCACTATAGTAGGTGGAGTTTTTTCATCCAACCAGGGAACTAGCAAGCTTTTCTCCCCTGAATATGCCATATATAGTAAATTGTAAATTTATTTAGGATTAGTTCCTGTGGTGAAGTTATAAATTACAGACTATATACATTTCCCTCATTTGAATTTGCCAGCCATATAAATAACTGCCATTTTGAACATTATTATTATATATATATATATATATATATATATAATACTTGATATGGTTGGATGACTCGTTTGTTTGACACACCAGTAATTTTTTCACTGGGTATTTATTTTATGTTATTTGAAGTGAACCAATTCAGATGTCATTGCCAAGCATGTGTGTGTGTGAGTGAGTGAGTGAGTGAGTGAGTGAGTGAGTGAGTGAGTGAGGAGGGGTTTGATTTGTGATGTTGATGAATAAACAAAATACTGAGTGACATAATGGATTGCAGAAGAACAACACATTTTCATAAAGCTGGCAAAGCCAATACTTTATTTATCCTGTTTAGAGCCACACAGTAGATATATGTAAGTCCTGAGTACTTCAGCTATTAAGCAACATCCTTAAGGTTACACTGTAACCAGACAATAAGACATTCATGGGTTGTTACCTAGAAAGGTGCCTGCAGATGTTTTTATGATGTTGCACCGGGTGACACACACCAGTTCATTGGCAGTCTTGGTCTGTTGTTATTAATTTGCCTTAATGCTATTCCATCATTTCATGTGAAATAGCCTATGACAGTCTTCGGCACATAGGTTTGCATGCAGTGAAAACAGTGGCGTACATTTTGTTTGTTTTTAATGCATTGGTGTGTGTTGCTCTGAGATTGCTTGGTTTGATGCATACAGACATTATTGGTGTGTGACAGTATTTATAAATTATAATCCTGGTGTGTGTTTGTATATAAATCCTGAAAGTGATATATAGGTATCTGATTGATGGCAACTCTAGACTACATCTGTGACCCATATACATTCCTAAAAGATTTGCTGCCATTTTTATTACAAATTAAGCATATCTGTAGCAATGGCTGACCTTTGACCCAACTCATTACTGGTTTTACCTGACTGATTTCTCATCTGTGGTTTCCGTTTCTTTTTTTATATTTCACAGGTAGATACAGGTAGAGAGGAGTGTCGGTTCAGGGCTGAGTGGTCACACTTGAAGCAGCACTCGTAGACTCTGCGTGTGTGTGTATATATATTCGCACACAGACACTCAACAACTGGTTAGCATCATTGGTCACATTGTGACTCCTGTTAGGAGACTTCAACCACTCGCCTGTACTTCATATATATATCAGGTTATCTCTATGCCAGTCAGATTATGTTTTAAATGCTAAGAAGATAGGTCATAATGGATACGGGAGAAGATTCAGACCAAGCTCAGCCTGTCAAAGATCATGGATCTACAAATTACAACCCTCTGGAGGATGAGGCCATATCAGGTGAGTTTGTTTGAGGTGGATGTTTGTGTTAAATGTGTGATCCTGCAGTGGATAAATTTATCTTGTGTGTGTAGGTGTGTGTGTGTGAGAGAGAGAGAGCACGCAAGCAATTACATGTACTAGTATGAAAAGTTACTATGACTATGAGGAAAGTAATTCATTTGTGATTTTGTATGTAAGAAACTTTACACACACACACACACACACACACACTCAGAGAGGGAGGAGAGAGAGAGATAGTTTAGAGTTGTATTTAGTCACCTCAGTGAAGGTGACCTTCAGACACACCACCTGTTCTTGTAGTAGTTAAACCTCTGTGTACTATGTTAACACAAGGTTTGGACTCAGTGTGATATAATAGGTTCATTCTAGTCTTTGTCAGTTCTATCTTATCAATTTTAAGTATCAGAGTGACTAGTTCGAAAAATCTTTCCCTTTTTTCTATATTCAATCTAGTACAATTCTTTTAGCTCCTACTCTATCACTGAGTCATCTCCTCATATAAAGGCGACATGTTTCTGGGTCACATTACCTGTTTGTTGGTAGCCGGTTGCTCAGCAAATGCTTGGAAATTTACCACTCTTGTTATAGGCTGGTGGTGTGTTTGTATTACTGGTAGAACATCACCCACACAAGCTCTCTCACCTGACATTGTGAAAGACGCCCAGTATAATTTGGTGACCTTGGTAAGGTCACGTGACCTGACTGTATTTGAATATTGTCTGTTCTGTTAGTAGTCTTTCCGGTTGTTCATACCACCTTGTATCATAAAGACCAGCCGTGTTTAGAAGGTGGTTGTGCTGATCAATCAACACACATAGACCAAAGTTACACATATTCACTCAAAAAAGACCCCCCCCCCATTTCCTGTTTGTGCGTGTGAGTGTGTGGTTTTCTCTTCACTTTCTCCTAAATATGTTGCCCCAAATAATATTTCTCCTAGTTAAATAAGATTAACATTTGTCCACTGTTTTAAATCTCCTTCAAACTTGTACTTGTAGCACTAATAAAATCATTATTACTATTATAATAATAATAATTATTATTATTATTGCATAATTATGTTTGTTGTGGTAATCATTGTTTATCTGAATGGTGAATAAAATTAATGTTTTGTTACTAGCCCATCACACTGACAGATGGCAGCACCAGGCTATGATGGATTTTCCTGGTGGCCATAAGGGGAAGCACCGAAAACGTAAACATCCAAAGCAGCCAGGGAAGAAGGTAAAAAGTGAACCGGAGCCATCTAAGCCAGGTATGTCTGTGTTGGGGAGTATATTATGTGTTAGTGCTATTAGACAAACTCTTGTGTTAATACAGACATATTTTTTGCATGTGCTTGCACACACAAATACACACACACACAATTTCCACCTTGATAACAATAACTTATCATTAGGCATTACCAGTTAATAATATAATTGATATTTAAAGGAATTAGTAAACAATCATATATCTATGTGTACTAGTCACAAGTAAATCTCTTCTGTTCCTGTTACATTATAAGTTTAATTTTGACATTATATATCTGCTGTCCCAATTTCAGAAAATCAAAGCACAGACAAAGGTATATTAATGTGATGTGTTGAGCAGTTATACGAGCTTGATAGTGTTAGACTGTTTTGGTAGTTTCAGTCATGTTGTATTCATTGATATATGTTGCTTCTTGACTGTTGATATAATGTGAAACACCGAGTGGCTTTGTTTATATTTGTGCATTACCCACATATTACACATGCATGCGTCCTGAAATCTGTATCCTGAACAACTTGTACATCCTGAATGCATATATGGTAACACTGTATCATCTAGTGCTGTGCACTTGCTAGGGTATGTTTCAAGAGGGTGATTATTACTAGGTTCTGAAGAAGAAAAACTCCAATGATCTTGTGCTTAATTTTGTAGTATTTTATTTCTGGTGTTAGTATCCATATACTGTCATATAAATGTTTTTTGGATCCACTTAATAGTTTCAAAGTTATGACTTTAAATTTTAGATATTTTGTTTCAAAACTAATGCAGAGTAATGAAGAATCTTATTGTCTGTATTACAAATAAGAGGATCACTGTTCCATCTTTATTGTTCCCGAAATTTTACGTAATAATCTCGAACAAAATCTGTAAAAATTGATAACCTCTGTTCTGCTTATTGACACGAGCGTAATCATAATTAAACAGTGTACATGATGCTGTGCATTTACATTAATTAACTGAAATAAAATAAAAGTTTTATACAAAAATAAAAAATAGCAACTTGTGTAGTACTGATTTCTTGAATCCCTGACACCTGCTACATGGTGGAGTTGTTGTTCACAGGATTATGCTCAATGTCCCACTTGAAAATAATGTAGGCGGCTTTATAAGCTATGGTCCTCTGTTATTAGTCATTTGATATTATTTCTAGGTGCTTCACACAATGTTTGTTAGAGGCGGGAAAACTTGTTCCATGTAAAATTGTTGGTCAGATGGTTTCATGCGAAGTTCACTTTGCTTTAAGATCCTCTGTGATGGTTCTGATACATGAAATCAGACTACAAAATTTTGTGACAGAATCGAGCACTTCGGACTACCTATATATAATGTTGCCTGGTATGATGATGTTAATAATGAAAATGGGACATGATGTTGTTCCTAGCTACACGACTAATGGTAACTCATCTTGTCCAACCAGTTACTTTTACAGATCTATTATGAGAACCAAACAGATCCAAAGCCATCTCATGGTGACTTCTGATCTGTCACTTTTCTCAATTACAATGTCTTTGAGGTAGCGATAAATTTGTGTAAAACAGCCGTAATAGAGGAATCTTATAAATTGCTTGGATAGGCACATTTGTGACCATGTGTTTGCACACATTAAGCGCAAGATTGTTTCATAGCCTTTTTATCCTATACTCCCCGTGCTTGGTCTGCCTGCTATGTCCCTCAGATAGGCCATGAAACTATTCACAATGGCTCAGTATCACATCGTGCTAAACACCAAGTCCCATACTGCGTCTCGCATCAGGTCCCACACCATATTAGAAGTACAACTACAGCAATTTTTGTTAAATAATTAGCCGTTCTTTCAGTTGGCAGTTATTGGTTAATTGACCTACCAGCATTCTTGTTGAGTCCTTGTTTTGTGGTTAGTATAATCGCTACAGATATATCATTGTCATTTGTCTTAAGTGAAAAGATAAGTCATTACAGTTGATAGCTTGAGTAACATTGTTGTGATGGTGAGTAGTAACTTTTAACATACCAGAAAGGGTTCAAAAGGAAAAATACCCTTTGCTTTGATGGGCGAGTCTGAAGGGCCTTACTTCATTAAACATTTCGTATTCGGAAGGACAATTTTATGGTGTGTAAATTTACTATAATTCCAGACTTTGTTTTGTGTGCAATGTAGTTGTATTGTTGCTGTGTTAGAGCCTTCCAGTGGAAGAATCTAATGTTGTTGATGTGTTCAGCATGATGTGTTCTTCCTTAAAAAATGCACTGCTGCTGTAGTTGTTGTTATTGCCAATGTTGTTTGTCGTTATTGTTGGTTGCCGTTCTGCAGACTGTATGCCCACTTGTTGATATTGTTTCCTGTCCTGTGACTACTATAAAAGAAATAATAGTTAGAATAATAATAATATATGTTTACAGCATTTCCACCAGAAGTAGCGTACAGTTAACAACTAGATAAGACATTTGTCAGAAGAATACAGATACTTTGACCTCATTCATACAGCATTGTTTTAGCCAGGCTGTGGCTCAGAGATAAGTTCATACCAGCTTAATCTGATTATTTCCACAGGAGGGCAGCCCAGGACAATATGCAGTCAAAACTTGCATCGTAGATTTTTATCAGTGCTCGGATAACAACAACAAGTAGTTCAAACTTGTTGTTAGTGCAGTTCAAACTGTCTGACTTGTTATTAGTACAGTTCAAACTGTCTGATTTGTTATTAGTACAGTTCAAACTGTCTGACTTGTTGTTAGTGCAGTTCAAACTGTCTGACTTGTTGTTAGTGCAGTTCAAACTGTCTGACTTGTTGTTAGTGCAGTTCAAACTGTCTGACTTGTTGTTAGTGCAGTTCAAACTGTCTGACTTGTTGTTAGTGCAGTTCAAACTGTCTGACTTGTTGTTAGTGCAGTTCAAACTGTCTGACTTGTTGTTAGTGCAGTTCAAACTGTCTGACTTGTTGTTAGTGCAGTTCAAACTGTCTGACTTGTTGTTAGTGCAGTTCAAACTGTCTGACTTGTTGTTAGTGCAGTTCAAACTGTCTGACTTGTTGTTAGTGCAGTTCAAACTGTCTGACTTGTTGTTAGTGCAGTTCAAACTGTCTGACTTGTTGTTAGTGCAGTTCAAACTGTCTGACTTGTTGTTAGTGCAGTTCAAACTGTCTGACTTGTTGTTAGTGCAGTTCAAACTGTCTGACTTGTTGTTAGTGCAGTTCAAACTGTCTGACTTGTTGTTAGTACAGTTCAAACTGTCTGACTTGTTATTAGTGCAGTTCAAACTGTCTGATTTGTTATTAGTACAGTTCAAACTGTCTGACTTGTTATTAGTGCAGTTCAAACTGTCTGATTTGTTATTAGTACAGTTCAAACTGTCTGACTTGTTATTAGTGCAGTTCAAACTGTCTGACTTGTTATTAGTGCAGTTCAAACTGTCTGATTTGTTATTAGTACAGTTCAAACTGTCTGACTTGTTATTAGTGCAGTCCTCACTCCAGAAGTGATGCTTGGTTTCTGGGACCAATTAGCCATTTTGTTTAGAGTAAATGAAGACCACATAACTGACATTGAGTTCCAAGCTCACTCATTATTGGTGACATCTAACACTTCATATGAGGTGTGATGCTGGCCTAAGAACTGAATTACAAAAAAAAATATACAGAATACTCACATCTCACCATTTTGTTTGGCATGTTTTCATTTAGCTACGCCACCCGGTGAGCGTGTCAAGTTCCTGCTCGGTCACACTGATGATAATGATGAGGATCATCAGACACATGACATCTTCTGTGAGATGGACGAGCTGAAGAAGGTCGGCGATGATGGCGAATATATCTGGAAAGAAACAGCCAGGTAAAATCATTAAAAAGTAGTCTGTTAATGACGTTTTTGTAATATACAAATTTTGGATTGGAAATCATCATCAGGTGAGAATTGATTTGACAACTTGTATAATGATATTAAAATTGACCTTATAAGAAAGAGACTTGGTGCTGAATTAAAAAAAAATTATTTGAATAAATTCGGTCCAGTAGATTTTTTTACTGACCATTTGAAGTACTTACTGTAGGTCCCAGCCATTAAGCCAAGGACGGTTTTTAGGCCTAAAATATAATGATTTATGGTATTACTTTTCCCTGCAGTATTTCCAGGTGACGTTTTGAACACAGAAACTATTTTTGTTTTCATAATTCGTTATTCATATCAATGTGTTTTGTATACTGTTAATAGTACACTGTTCCTGGGTCTTTTCACACTTTTTTTGACAAATAACTACTATTTGTAGTTGTTAGATAATGGTGTAGGTAATATATTTGATAATAACTGAATTGCTTAAATAAAAGACAGTGAAACATTTATGGAGTAATGACAAAATGAATCAAACAGATGTGTGTGTATATATATATATGTATATGTATATATATATCGGCTCATGTTGTCTGGCTGCTCATTTGATTAAGTTAGTCGACACAACCACAGATCCCAAGTCTGGGTGTTATCATTGCTATAAAGATTTTAGTGGTTTCTCTTAACCCAACATATGTCAGCATTCTGATTTGTATGGGCCTATTCTGACAGATGTGATGGTTACATATACAACAAACTGTATGCTGCCTACTTTCGTTTGTGAGCTGAGGAAGTGTTAGAATTCTGAAGTTGGTCAAGGAAAATTGACATCAAATTGACTGGAGTTGACCACCCAGAATCTCGATGGATAATTTGTTAACGCTCTCTGAAATTATTAAATTTGTCGATTTTGGATTTATTTCATTATCGAGTCATACATCAGATAAAATGTGTACAAGGTGGTGTGGTGGTCATGATATCTCAAGAAAGTGATTGTCTTAGAAAGCAGGAGGTCGTGGGTTTCAATCTATTTTCAGGCTGCTGGTATCTCGTATGCTGAATGCTTGGTTGGATTGACCACAAATGGGATCCTTCTGTCACTTACGGGCCTATCATTGTTAATGAAGACCATTCATTCTGGATATGCATCCTCATTAGTTGAGGAATATTATCAGCTGTATAGGTCAACAATAGAGAAGAAACCCACTCGGGCTGTTACCAGATTCAATTCCGGAATTGGAATTGATTATTTAAAAAAAATGGAATTGATAAATTTGGAATTGAAATTTCCTACAAAAAAATTAAATCCACAAATTTATTTACAATAAAAAAATAATTCAGAAATATTTCTTCCATGACAGTCCTACTTGTAATATAAACTACTCGGTGTAGGTACTCGGAGTACCTACTCATGGTAAAAAGTAGTAGGTAAAAACAGAATTGGAATTGATAAAATTGGAATTGAAAAATTTTGTGTGACATTGGAATTGACTGGCTGCTACACCTAACTAAAGAAATTTTACACCATCATTTCGTGCTAACTAGAATGACACATAATTGAGCAGTCATTCCAGTAACAGTTATTTCCCTTCACTGATGAGTATAACTGTTGTTGTCATGTTACTGTCCATCTCTCTTGACAGGTGGATTAAGTTTGAAGAGGATGTCGATGAAGGAGGCGATCGTTGGTCAAAGCCGTTCGTGGCAACATTGTCACTGCACTCTCTGTTCGAGTTGAGGAAGGGTCTTCTGATGGGAACGGTCATGTTAGATGTCGATGCCATGTCACTAGTACAAATTATTGGTAAGCTAATGGTAATGATGTGATGGGTGACATTAAGTATTGGGATAATAACTGACTGCGTATTGGTATGTTCATATGGTTGCATGCGTAGATGTGATTGAATGGCATCTCCATGGTCTAACTGGTAGCACGTCGGATCACAGATCACTCACTACCACATCTGAAGGGTGTTTCATCTTCGACTTCGCTTCATTACCTTTGGAGGTCGCTCGGCCCATTTAGCCTATCATGTGCACAAAAGTGGCCGTAAAACATCAATCATCATCAAGTTAAATTAAAATCAAAATCAGTTTTATCCAATGATTCTGATTATACAGTTAACCTTCTGTATTAGATAGAATGCCAGTGGTTTTTACCATTCAGAATTAGAGAAAAATGACAGTTATTCTGTTTCAAAAGTAAAAGTATGTTATGTCTGGGATTAATGGGTTTATTTTATTTTTTTAATCATGGAGGGGTTATAATTTAACTGCTAATTTCAGTCATGAGTCAGTAAGGGCCAATTCTGTGATGCAGTTAGTGGCACACTTCACTGAAGCCCTCCAGTCATCTATCAGTTAAATGTTTTTACACTGATCAACTGAATGCTCTCATTGTCTAGTAGAGAACCACACTACTAACTGACAGGTGTGGGTTCTGATCAACTGAATGTTCCAACAGTTCACTGGAGAACCACACTACCAGCTGACAGGTTTGGGTTCTGACCAGTGCCAAGGCTAAATTCACTCATCATGGATGTTTACATCTCTCCTAAAGTAGCCATAAATCCTAGGTTCGACCACTGCTAAGACTAAATGAAGCATTCATCTGCTCATTTTAATTATGATTATAATAATAATAACACTAATAATAATAATAATTTAACTAAGTGCTCTTGCCTAGCAAGAATTACTTTTTACGTACTCTAGCACAAAACTACAATTGTGTATTAATTTCTAGACAAGTAAAACTAGTGGACAAACAAACAGTTAATGTATGGTTCAGCTACACTGTTATTGACGTGTTGTTTTCAGAATAGACAAGATGTTAACGTTGTTTTGTTGCAGAGATGTTGGCCGATCACATGGTCGCCACCGATAAAATAAATGTGCTGGAACGGGACAAGGTTGTTGACATCCTTCTGACACGACACCGTCACCAGCACGAAAAGAAGCACCATGAACATGCCAAGGGGCTTCCTTTTGTGCGCTCACTGGCTGACATTGGGAAGAAGAGTTCCGAGAAGAAATTGGAAGGCAAAGGTTGGTGGCATATGTCATTAATACTGCGATGCTGCGTTGTCAATGTAGGTGGGGGTGATAATGTTTTTACCATTGTTTTTTAACAGGGCTTTATTTTGTGATGGTGTATTGGTTGTTTTTATAGTTTTATTGGTTCTTGAGGAAGAACTTTGAATGTGTGTATATATATAGAATGTGTGTGTGTATATATATATATATATATATATATATATGCGTGTCATAAACGAAAGCTGAACTGACAGTTTTTTAGTAAGTTTGTGGTTCTTATGTGTGGCATTATAAAACAAAGCATACATCTTATAAAGAAATTCCTATCGTCCACACACGCACACAGGTGTGTGTGTGTGTGTCAGTATATTAGACTGTGAAATCTATTATCACAGTAAAGTAGTCACTATGTAGGTGTTAATAGTGTGGAAGCTACATGGACTGTCAGCTGTTTATCTATACCCTTCTACTCATTTGGCTTTTGTTATGTACACTACTAACATAATATTTAGTTTTTATTTTCTTCAGAGGCATGGAAATTTCTGATACAGTCCAGCTACAGACAGACAAAATGTTTATACTGAAACTGGGTGCATAAAATATGACATAGATTTTCTGAGATAGTTTAATAAACGTCTAAATAATGGTGAGAGTATGCAATGATTTAAATACAAAATAGCCTTAATTGTTGTTTTAAATGTGATCCGTTTCTATTTGTTGGTATGGGGCACCTCTTTGGTCTAACTGGTAGCTCGTTGGATCACAGATTGCTACCACCCGAGTTCAAATCTCAGCTGTGGCCTATCTGAAGGGTGTTTCATCTTTGACTTCGCTCCATTACCTTTGGAGGTCACTCGGGACATTCAGTCTACCTTGTGTACCAATGTGGCTGTAAAACGTCAATCATCAATCCATTTGGTATGATACATTTGTTTGGCCATCTCCATTCTGTTTTTGTGGAAACTAGAATGTTGTTAAAATCTGCAATTTGGTTTTACTGTGATTTAAGGAAACTGGAACTCGCCTATTCTGGATACCAGCTGAATTTTCTAGCCAAGGTAGATTCTCCAGTGCAATGTCCAGGGTGCCTCAGTGGTCTAGCTGGTAGTGTGTTGAACTACAGATCACAACTACCCGAGTTCGAATCTCAGCGTGGGCATATGTAAAAGATGTTTCATCTTCGACTTCACTTGATCACCTTTGGAGGTAGCTCAGCCCATCTAGCCTACCATGTGCACAAATTGGCACTACTGTTAAACCATGTTAATGAAATGTCTAATTTATAAAGGACAAAAGCTAATAAAATATATCCTGAGACACATTACATCTGCAACTAGTTCTGTTGTTTGGGCTATTGTTGCATTCATCTGAGGCTACCGAATTATATTTGTACTACTTTTGTTCTATATACTGTCATATAACTTTTATTTCCAACCCAGCTAGCTATTTTTCAGTCACAATTCAGTAAGAATTGTCAACTTCACAATAACCACGGAGTACCTATAATTATGGTATTGTTTAATGTCCCTTGTGGGTGTGAACAATGTGAAATCAGTATGTATATACTTAGTCAGATATATCTTGATGACAAATAGAGCTAACCGCAGCTCATTAAAATGTATAATTAAAATACATAAACCTAGTATCAATGTTTATAGTAGCTATGACAACGTGTTGAGAACTTTGAAAAGAAATGTGTATGTGTAGAAATTAGAAGTTGACCTGACGGCCAAAGTTAGTCTAATTGGAGTCACATGTCGAAGCTCCTCACAGCAGGAGCGAACTAGAAAGTCCAAGAACTGTGCATTGTTTATGGTTACTAAAATTGCCGGCCAAGTTATTGAAGTAGTTTTCTTGGTAGTGTGCACAGTTGTATTAATGTGTGTTGACAATTTGCCGCTGGATGATGGCAGTTGAAACAGAACTGAACTAATACTATTTGAACCAAATGTCAGTTTGTAATGGCTCCAACATATTGAGCTTGAAGTGTTTTCTGCTTTTTTTAGAACTTTCCTGAAATTATGTTATTACATATTTGAATGATTTTATCTTCATCTCTCTCTCTCTCTCTCTCTCTCTATATATATATATATATATATATATATATATGTGACATTTTTGTGGGAATTTTGTTAAGTCGTATTTCAGTAGTGATGGAGAAGAAAGAACATTTTACAGATGGCTGTTGTATGATCCGTATTGTAAAAGCCACTGCTCTGTCAAGTATGCTTATACCCCCCCCCCCACCACACACACACTTAAAATCATTCATTCACAGACTAACTAACTCCCCTGTAACTCATTCGCTGGCATGCACGCACACAAACACACATATTTTGTATCCCCTATGTTGTTTGTGTACATTATGGTAATTATTTGACTTTATCTCTTGAAATGTCTGCCTCGTTATCATCATGTGACTATCTGTGGTCACATGACAGAAGGCTCAACGGGCAATATCGCAACGAGTGAGGGGTCAAAAGGTAAATAGTTGGCCGTCGGTGAGCTGGACGTATAATGCATGTTACCTGCCCGTCGATGTTCAATCTGACAGATGTCTTTTGTTTCAATTAACAGAATCTGTTTTACTAGTCAGTGTTCATACTAATTACTTGTTTGTATGTTGTGCACTTTTTGGTTGAATGTTCATTAACTTGCCCGCTGATTTTATGGTTTGTTTCAGAAATGTGTTCACGTTTAGCATAATGCTGGAGGTCATTAAGTATATGGACCCTTTGTATTCAATTTCTTGCCATTTTTACATAAGAATACTGCAACATTAGGCCAAGGTCACTGTTGTGTGTGTGTGTGTGTGTGTTTTGTCTGATATGGGTTTAAATGTGAGCTTTTCCACCACAAGTTATGTGAATAATATGATGTAAGCATGTTAATTGATTTAAATTAAATGGCTGTGAAGATAACGATTACAAACACAGTTGTCTACTGATAACATTGATTTCCTCAATACCATTTAAGAACTTATCAGAGTTTTTGTTCCCTGTATTTATTAGCTATCAGTTAGAAATAAGAGCTTCCTTTATGATTGTGGTTTTAAAGGAGTACAGTGCTGCCATTATGTACTCCTTAAAAAGATATACTTCTTACTTTTTTTAACCAAGATACTTTTTTATGTTTTTTAAACATAGATTTGTGATTCATGTATTAAAACATCAATTTAAATATCATATATTATATGTAATGTATCAAACGCATGTTTCATTTCCTATATACCTATTTAATTTTCATAAAATAGCCATTTAACAAGTGATACATACATTTTCAACATAGTTTTTTTAAAGTATGTTTTACACATCCTGGATCTAAGTATGTAAGAAAAATTGTATGTATTGTGTCATTTTGATACTTTTATATACTTTTTTGTTTAATTTATATTTTTGTCAAAATTCTAACTTTTTTAATTACTATGACTGCACAGAGTATAACAAGAAACTAAATAGGCCCCTTGTCAAATACCCAATTTAACTCGCCAGATGGCGCTGATTCGATTTCCGGGGAGTACACCCACCTCACAATGATATCAGAATCACAAATTACAGCCAAATCGATTGCCGAGTTCCAACTGAACAAGTGTTTTGTTTATAATCGAGGAAGAACTTCTGCTTAAATGTAAATATTAAATGTATTTTTCATGATTTTAAATGGATAAGAAGCATAACAAATTGATGTATCACCATCTGCCTTTCATGATTCACCCGCTCTAGCCAGAGCCTGGCGAGTTTAATATCCTGAACCTTGCCAAATATACATTGACAAGTGTAATAATTTGTGTTGTTTGTAACACTAAATCTTGTAGAAATATGCAGTGTCATTTATTTGTTCGTCTTTGTTTGAATAACGGAAGCAAAAGTAGTCTGAAAAGTTGACATTTACTGTCATTCCTCATGCAGGCCGAGTGAGTGTTTGGCTTCGTCGTCATGACGACATAGCTATTGTTGCAAACAACACCTGGGGTCATGCTTTCCACAACGTGTTCAAATGACAAAAGTTATTTAAATTTTAAATGTACATCCCCTGGGCATTTGTATGGATCTATGGACTCTAGTATAATGAATGTTGTATGTATATATCTACTGTAGGTATAATTGGACATTACAAAGTACATATGTTGATTTCATTTCATTTGGTGACAAAGTATACATGATATATGGATGACAAATTACATATATACAAACACATAAAAGGACACTACCATTGATGACATTATACATGCTACCAGGGTTGGGGCCAATTAAATCTGAAAGTACTCGAGTATATAGTTTTTATAAGTACAAGTACGAGAACTTATTTTATCAATGCACTCAAGTACAAATATGAGTACTCTAGTATGAGTACAACTATACACAGGCGATAGAGCACTAGAAATGATCTAATTATGTAATCAAACCACACATGAAAACAATCTACATCTACTTGTACCAGGATTTATGATCCAAAAACTGCGCTATGTAACATATCATTTGGTAGATTTAATATTCTAATGACGTGATACTCCCAGGTGAAGTATGTACTCTGAGCTATGTGACCTAATTCCACGTGTTCAAGGTGCTGGTCAACTTTTTTGTAAAAAAAAGACCAAACTTCAAACAAGAATTATGATTAAATAAACAACAAGAAACATTTTATATATGTCTGAAATGGCAAGGGCTGACCTGATTTATTCAGAAAATTTGTATTTCATTATCCAAATCCAACCATCCAATGTCTCGAACATAAACAGAAAAATGTAAACAAACCGAGAAAATGGAAAAGTCAGTGTCGTTCGCTGTCAAAATTTTCTCAGTGTAATGACATACTAGACATAATTAATTTGTTCAGCATATTCTATTGATTAACTTGTGTCCCTTCATGAATCATGTCGAATTGATTTGAATCAGAAAGAAGAAAGTTTTGTCGAGCTCTGATTTTATTGCAGTGCCACCTAAGGGGCAATCATCACCGGCTGCTTGTTTAAATACCCCAGCTATAGCTAAAACGGTGCTGCCACCTGTTCACCAAGTGGTGAAACACTCGATCTGGCAAGGGAGCCATTGATATTTTCTTCAATGAAAAATATGTGCTAAACATTGTTGTGGCAGATAGACCTCATCTGTAATGTACAGTTGTATTTATATAATTTTGTCATTTAGCCACCAGATGGAGCCACCAGATGAATGTGGTACCTTAGAACTTATTTTCTGAGTGACACAAAAATGCAGTAATGTTATAAATAACAACCTTGAATTTTGCCAAATATTTCCAGATCACACTTTCTCCAAATAAATAAAAATACTGATACCAAAATCTAACTAGTTGATCAGTTGAAAAAGAATCTGAGACAAGGCATTTAGCCCCAAAAGGTATTTGTACTAGAACTATTATAAATCCTTTGATGATCTTGTGGAGAAAAAAATGGAAGCACAATGCCTCTTCATACATCATAATGATAATTAAGTCTTTAGAAATGTAATTCTGAATCAAGATTCAGTAATCAAATAGAACGGAAAAGAAATACCCACTTGTACTCTTGATGATCTTTGTTATGTATTTTAGCCCTCTGTGTATATATTACTTAATTAATCCTACCAGTATATGATATATTATTTGAAAAAGTACTTATATACTCTGCAGCTTGAGAAAGCCCAAGTAGAAGTTAGTTGCATACCAGCCCCATCTAGCAAACTTTTTTTTGCCAATTAACTTATAGAGGAGTTTTAACATCACATCGTAGGTTGTGTATTATCAATATTGGATGATCAGTTTGACTTAGATGTGTGAGACAATCGGACAGTCCGTTTTAACTGGAAATAAAGTGAAAGCTTATTAATATATTACCTAAGAGACTAAAAATATGTCGAAGGGGTTCAGAACAGACCATTCTGATTAGTTGTGGATGTTTTCTTCATGTAATGTAGATAGCTTTGTTGTAGTGCGGTTGTCTAAGGATTTATTTCATTATAGTGATAGTCTCATGAGACAGGACATAAAAAATAGCTTCCCATATTATTTTGTGAAATGAGAAAGCCATTGCTTGATTGGAGATTCCTTGTTTTGTTATCTCTGAATAGAATACCGAAGGGTATGTTTTTTGTTATCTCATACTTTGAGTTTGTCTTCTATCAGCATCACCTTTGACTCGGTATTATCAAATACATGAGATTGCATGTTGCCATGGCGAGTGGTTATGTTAGGGAGATCAATGTAATGTCGACGGAGACCCTTTGAAATATGGATCCGCAGTCCTCTCATCACAGCCAGATGTGGAATCCTGTATATCTACAGCGGCATATGGACTGTCCTGGAAAATGGAACCTTAGCCTATACTAGGTGTAATATTGAGGACCTGGAAATGTGGTTAATTAAAACTAACTTAGCTGGTCTCAGATGTAATAAGAAAGAACGAGTGATGTATTAATATGAGCAATCACTCCAATTAGTAATTGTCAACCAATCACCGAGTTATTTCCCTTTTATATTATAACAACTTTGTCTATTGTCTTAACAACAATTTGTAGCAGTTTTGTATGTGATTCTAAATAATATGTGGTTGTTGTTGTTGTATACAAGTATATGAATTAAGTAAGACCAGTGACTGTTGACAGTTATATAATGATGTTTGTGTATAGATACAGTATCATGTTAATAATGTCTTCTTGATGACGTTTAGTTAACTCACGGTTAAGAGTTGTTTTGAATTTTACTCTCTTTGTGCACTCTCTCTCTGTGTGTGTGTGTGTGTGTGAGATTTCAGTATAGGCTAGTTTCACTGAGAAATTGTTCTTTTGCTTTTAAATATTCATCTTTAATGAGAGCTCTTGTTGTGTGCAGGTACCATACTATTATAACAAATCATCTACATTCTGTGTCATTCATTCTCTGTAACGTGTGTAGGCAACTGTCAAAATTGGCTTGTACATTAGGAGGCCATTGGTGTTCGTTTATGTCATCAGAGAGTGTATTGCTCATCTTAAAACCGAAACACCCACAGGCCATTACATTAACCTTTTGGGCACTTGCCCATTGCACTGTTTTTTGCAAATTGTTTTATAAATAAACAAGAATTTATACATGTATAGCATATAAGACAATTTAAGTTTTTATTGAAGTCTAATCATATATTATGACCTCTTCAAATTGTATATAACATACCATTGTCAGTGTCTACTAGGGCCAGAAATTTTATTTGCCAAGATGGAATAAATGATTGAACTCTTATTTTTGCTCTGTTAGTTTGCATTCTCGCCTGATGGCAGTAGTTTGCACTCTATTATTGGTGGCTGTAAAGCCAAGCCTAATAGCCGATGTGCCATCTTACTGTCACCGAGCCACTGCACAAAGTGAGTAGTTCTGTGGCATGTGGTGCTTTTTTAAAGCTATGGTCCCAAGAAAACAGTGCCACAATGTTACCTAATCTCACTCCATGATTGGCTGTTAAACATAATACTAGTGTAGTAGTTAGGTAGTAGTGTTCATGTTCTTATATATATTGATAGACCGGATGAACTAAGTCATGGGTGAGCCTATGGTGATGCAGAAGCTGACAAGCCGCCAAGTTGAAAAGTAAACAAAGATCATGCCCTTGATGCCTGGCAGTCACGGTGGGCTGCGATATGAGTGTTAATGTTATTGCTAAATGATAGGAAATCTGCCACTTGCTTGGCCAGACAATTGAGGAGTTATTTTCACTTGCCCGAACCAAATTTTCACATACCCCGGGCAAGCGGGCAACCTTTAATGTAATGGCCTTACCCAGTTTGCCCTTATTGTTTTCGTGCCCAAATTTGTTGACTTAATTTTTCAGGACTGATTTATTTCACTGCATGTGTCTTGAACGTGCCAACAACTGTGTTTTAGGTTTTTGACTGACTTAGCTTTCTCCTAGTTTTTTGAGCATTGGTTTTAGTCAGGCATGATGTTGTTTGTCAATTACAGTCTGCATTCCTAGTTATGTTAATTATTATTAAAATGTTGGCAGAATTAAATGTAATTTCCCCTCCAGCTGTGGATATTTGGCTTTCTAATCCTATTATTCACTGTATATTTTTTCACAACGTCTGAATCAGCTGTTTGTTTGTTTTTAAGATTCTAGCATTCAAAAATATTGGTCAACAGTGTCTGACTTTATTCGTGGCTAGTCGTTAGCTTTTCTTGTAAAAAAAAATGATCTGGGGTCAAATCAATTCCGGAATTATAATTACTGGTCAATTCTGGAATTGGAATTGATTATTTTTAAAATATGGATTTGAAATTGAGCCAGAAATATGATCAAATGAAACCAGCTACCAAAAGCCAATTTGTTTAATCTTTTTTTGGCACTTTCAGTATTTCACTTGATTTGATTCAGCTCGTTTGTCCTTAATAGTGAAAGTAAATGATCTAATTGAAATTGATTTTTGTAAAAGCTTGATTTCATATTCTCGGATGGGTAATATACATACATTGATCACGGTTCTTAATGATATTGTTACTCATTGGCATCAATAGTTGTCAAACATACAGCTTCAGTTTTGTTTATACGTTCAGCATAATGAGGGCCTTAGTACATGAACCACCAAATAAAATAAGCTCAAGTTATAAATGTGAAGTAATTGTTTTAGAAGTTGGCCAAAAATATCTTTCAACTTTTGTTTAGTCCATTAATGTTGTCGCTGATTTTTATTTTTATTGTGATTATTTTTGGGACGAATATTATAATTTTTATTGTTGTGTGTGCTTCACCCTTAATAACCATATCACGATGTTACAGATCAGTTGAAGAAGAGTTCGAGTGGTTCTCATCTGGCAGCTGGCAAGAATGGTTCTAGTTTTGACAGCCACAAACAGAGTCATACTGATATTAGTGAGAGTGGTTCTCAATCACAGTTTAAGGTCAGTAGTCTGTCTATGAGCGACTTAAGTCCAGTGTTTTTGGACCTCGGGTTATAACAACTGTTCTGACCTATAGCATAGCATCTAAATAGTGTTTGTTTTAAGTTACACGGTGTACATTTCTTCAGTAAAACATTGATTTAGTTTTCATTAATTCTACCAGACATCTATTAGTGTCAACTTTGATCACATTAGATAACAGAATTAGACATCTTACTGTATTTATTAAAGAGGTAATAAAATATCAAGTCATAAAGTATATTAAATTATTATAAATACAAGTGCATTGATTTAGCAGCTCATAGTACACACTCTATATCTTCACTGATACAGTGATAGGATAGAGTATTGTTGAAACCCTTGTTACTTTCTACCTGGATAGTTTGACTCTATAAGTATAAATAAATCATCTGAGGCTTTTATAATAGTGCATTCTCGTGAAAACAAAAGCTGGATCATCATCAGATATTTTATGCACAATTTGCACTACCATGATTGTAGTCTATGAATACAGACCCTTCTTTTAAAGAGCAGTTAGTTTACTATCAATTATCACAGCGAAAGCTGGCATCATTTTTTTACACATGATCTTAATGTTTTGTATCTCCTCAAAAATTATTTGTTTGCTCATCACAGAGAGGATATTGAAAATGTACTTGAACTACTGTTAGCATTGGTCTAGCTATGAATTGTCCAATAATAAAAAGGCTTTTTGTGGGGTGGATGTTTTAAGGTCAATAATTGTATTCAGTACATAAAATAATTATGAGAACTTTCATCGACATTGATTTGTTCAGACCTCAATTTATTGTTGTAAACAAGGTTGGATTAAATAGTATCTCTTTATACATTTACCAGTTTGATAGATTTTGTTCCATTGAACCAAGAGAATTCTGAAATATGATCAATTATGTCTGCTACTGTACGTGTGTAACTCAGGCTGTAGGTCTTTATCCTTCTTCAACAGTTATTGTTCTAAAATAATTTCTCTGGTGAATACTCCAGATGCTATAATGTAATGATGATTTTCAATTCTCCGTGTCACTGGCATTTTAGTTCGATACTGCTGAAATAATGTACTCTCTGTGCATGTGCAATGCATGTGCGTAGACACACACAGGTATGTACATTATTATCTGGATGCCTCAGTACAGACTATGATTTGTACTTGCAGTACAACCAACATTATGCGAAAAAGATCCCTCATGGTGCTGAAGTGGCTAATATCCTCGTGGGAGAAGTGGACTTCCTCAAGACTCCAGTGATGGCCTTTCTCAGGCTCTCAAAGGCTGTAGTACTCGGTGAACTCACTGAGGTACCAGTGGGCACAAGGTTCTTGTTCATTCTGCTTGGCCCGAAGACTACTCTGCAAAACTATCGCGAGATCGGACGCTCTATTGCGACACTGATGTCGGATGAGGTGAGGATTTGAGGTTTAGGAATGCGTTAGGTAAAGATTGCCAATTCTGTATGCCTCCAAAGAACCCACTTAGCCTTGTGTTTCACATAAGATCAGATCTGAGGATAAATGGAGCACAACTGTGTTGCTCTTGGTACGGCACTTCCTCTAGGGGTTATCTCAGAACATTGATGTTGGATATCAGACAAAATTGTTTTTGTTTCTTGTCGGACATTGATTTTTTCGCTTCAGTCTTTTTAATCCCCCAATTATTCATGTTGTTGAATACATGTGAAATATATCTTATTGTTATTCAAATTTAATTAATACAAGGAAATGATTGAATGTGAATCTGTGTTGATCAATTTCCATATTGCCGTATTTCATATATTGATACCATTATCAATGTTTGCCAACTTTCATGTGAGGGGAGGGGGGTGATTTGATCTGTGGTTGGACATTGATGTTCTGAGATGACCCCTTACATGGTACTGAATCCCTGTATCAGCTGGATATTTATTCATAAATTAAAGGCTTCTGGAATAAGATGACATAGTAATTCCAGAGAACACGAATACTGCCATTTGGTTTAGAGTACTTGCTAGAAAAGTTTACAAATAATTTATAGGTTGGTACTTATTAGGTGCTTTGTTAACTTTGGCTTGATGAGTTGTTTCATAACTTCTTGTCGATAACTTGGTCTGGCGGTAGCGTGTTGTACCACAGATCACTACCACCCATGTTCGAATCTCGGCGCGGGCATATCTGAAGGTTGTTTCATCTTTGATTTCGCTTCATTGTCTTTGGAGGTTTGGAGGTCGCTTGGCCCATTTAGCCTACCATGTACACAAAAGTGGCCATAAAACATCATCATCTTGTCGATAACTTCAATAACTACCTTAAAGGATTTACATAATTATTCCTTTGAATAATCAGAACATTTTGTATCTGATTCATTGTGTAAGCGATCGAACAATAATGTGTATATACAAGTGGAAAGATGTGATGAAACATGCTAAAATTGTACAATGGTTACTAAAAAAAGTTATGGAATGGCTTAGCTCATAAAATAATGGATAGACACGATACAGTGATTGTTTATTGAAAGATGAAACTGACTTTAGATATGGCCAAGCTAGGATTTGATCTCAGAGGGTAGAGATTTGAAGCCGACTGCATATTCAGTTAGCACATGGGATGCCCCAGGTATTTGATGTGTAATATGACAAGTGTGATTTCACTAGATATTGAATCTACACAGGAATTTCTTTCTGCGAGTGAATTTACATTGTGTATGATATAAACGTTTGGTAGTTTACTCAACATTCGATAGATGCCTGTTTTATGCAGATGTGTTTAATAAAATGCTATCTTCGTTCAGGTGTTCCATGATGTAGCCTACAAGGCTCGTCACCGGGAAGACATTTTGGCTGGACTGGATGAGTTTCTTGAGCAAGTCACCGTGTTGCCACCTGGTGAGTGGGATCCAACCATCCGGATAGAACCACCGAAGAGTGTACCCTCGCAGGCCGGTCGTAAAAAGGATGGAGGAGGAGATGGCGTACCTAATGGTCTAGTTGTTGTGGAGCAAGAGGAGGAAGGTCACGCTGATCCAACTCTGGAGAGGACAGGAAAGTATGTACAGACAATTGATTATTAGTTGAGCCATGATAGTGCAATTAGTTAGAGCGTAAACCTTAGAGCAGCTTCTAGCTGAATATGGCACTATATAAATATCACATACTATTATTATATTATATGCAATTGAAGGCTTGTGTTACTGAAAAATGTACTACAATGCTGTTAGACTGTTTAGGGGCAGAATCATGACATTAGTTCGCTGCCATATAATGTACATCTTAAGTAATTTATATTGGTTAGAAGTATATTCATATTCTTGCTCAGAACAGTTTACTGCCATAAAGAGTTAAGATGAACTTGTCGGAGTGACTTCAGCCTCTCTATCATTATGTTATTCGTATAATTGCAAATACTATTAAATAGATGTCCACTTTACTGCTTAGTGGTGAACAATGTGACCTTTCATTTGGTCTTGTCTAATGGCAGCCAACAATTGAACGTTGTTGCTCAAATTCATACAACAACATTGTATGGCTGTTTGATTAGTACCGATACTAGATTATAGATTTTATTGCTTAATTAATTTCAGTAAGTAACTTGTTGCCTTGATTTGTAGAACTGGTTTTGAATTCAGTTGGGTGTGTTCTCTCAAATTGAGAATTGCAAGGTATATAAACTTAACGAGAAAATCATGTGAACCTAATTAAATGTGCTAAAACAGATAATAACTCAGAAAAACCTCGATTAGTTGGATGAGTCACTTGCTTGGTGTGGTGAGTCACTTGCTTGGTGTTCTGTTAGATGAACACTGAATATGATTGATTATAGGTGATTCTGTCAGATTTTGTTGCATGCCCGCACCCATGGCCCTCTGTTAACTGTGATGTAATGTTCATGTTTTATACTCAGTGTGTGTGTGTATGTATGTTTACTGTATGTCGTAGGCCATTCGGTGGTTTGGTGAATGACATCAAGAGAAAGATTCCTTGGTATCTGAGTGACTTCAGAGATGGCGTTGCTCTCCAGTGTCTTGCCTCTTTTGGATTCATCTACTTTGCCTGCCTTACACCAATAATCACGTTTGGAGGACTGTTAGGCTTGGCAACGGACAATCATCTGGTGAGTAGATCAGGCCCCTCTCCCCAGTGTTGTCTGAAGTAGTTAACCACTGGTTCAAAAAGAAGCAAGATGGCTTCAGGAAGTCCATGATAAAAAAATTCATTCAGTGTTTGTCCACTTTTAGCTAAGAGATAACCATATCTGTCATCGGTTAATTATCAAGCATTGGTTCCTAAAAAGTCAGGGGAAAAACCTTTGCTCATGTGATGTAATCTCAGAAATGAGTGGTCCTTTTTTTCCCTGCAGGCTGCCATGGAGAGTTTAGTCAGTGGTGCTGTCTGTGGAATAACGTATCATCTGTTTTCTGGCCAGCCATTGACAATTATTGGCTCTACCGGTCCCGTTTTGGTCTTCGAGACAATCGTCTACCAGTTTTGCGTGTAAGCCATTTGTTTGATCTATTTTAGAGAAAACTACCTCATTTTCAGTCTGTGTGTGTGTTGTGCATTTCCCATTTTCTGTTTTGTTTGGTATTTAGCTTTTTGTCTTTGCTTGTGATTCTGGCAGGGAACGTGAATTGAACTATCTGGCATTGCGGTTCTGGATTGGCATGTGGGTGGCATTGTTCCTCTTTATAATGGTGGTCTTTGATCTGTCGGCTCTCGTCAAGTACATCACAAGATTCACGGAGGAGTCATTCGCCATGTTGATCGCTCTGATATTTGTCGTGGAGGCATTCAAGAAACTCTTCCACATCCTTCAGCATGCCGAGGTAGATAATCTTGATCCAGACACCGAACGGTACTGTCACTGTGAGCCAAATCTAATAGGACCATCAAATGACACTCATCCAATCATGGCAGGTTTGTGTTATTGAGTGTGTTAGAAACAGTTTTGTCAAACTTCTCTGAAATAAATGTACCTAAACAAACACTATAGAACAAATCTTAGGAATGGAAAAATTTTCAGGGTTCCCACATGTCCTGGAAAACCTGGAAAATAATCAATTCATTTTCCAGGTCCTGGAAATGTCCTGGAATTTAAAACAAAATTGAGAAATGTCCTGGAAATATTATTGCCTGTGAAAAAAATCCAGTTAGAACAAAAAAGCCAGCAAATAAATATTATGTCTGTAGAAGAAAGAGTACCTGTACATAGTTTTGATATCCCATGTTAGTTAAAATTAAAATAAATGGTTGGATCAAACAGCTAGAAGGTGTGAAAATGTCAATAATCAATTATATATATATTAAATATATGCTTTTTTGCACATATCTTGATTTATTACCTTTAAATGTTGTAATGGTAATTTTGTTGTGGAAATGTGTTGGAAAGTAATATTTCCTTGGCTGTGGGAACCATGTTTTTGTGAGCTGACAGATAGCATAAAGCTATCTAGCAGGTTTATCTGTATCATGCAGTGTTGTGTACTTTTCTATATTGGTCTCTGTCAGAATCTGGGATGAGAAGCCTTTAGAACTTTTACATGCCAAAGAAAACATAAAATTATACAACAATGTTTTAGGCTCCCGAT
Organism: Paralvinella palmiformis; assembly: GCA_025642065.1. Classification (NCBI taxonomy): domain Eukaryota; kingdom Metazoa; phylum Annelida; class Polychaeta; order Terebellida; family Alvinellidae; genus Paralvinella; species Paralvinella palmiformis. The sequence goes on along the minus strand of JAODUP010000576.1, from coordinate 170,076 downwards.
ATTATTTCTCTGGCTAACATTCAGGGGACTACTGTCGTGTGGTTAGTCATATACTGCAATGTAGACCTGTATGATGGTGTGCCATCCCATTTGTTGCCTGGGTCTGTGAGATGTGTCGCCCTTCTATGACCGATTGAGTTTCAGGCCAGATGTGCCAAATGTGCTCAATCACCTTGGCCAAGCGTTTGTTTAAATCTGAGTTGCCTGAATATTTCAATAGTCCAGTCATTGGAGCACTGATTCTGATCTGTGGAATATCCCTTGGCCCCTGGATGTGACTGGTGCCAAAACAAAGTATTTGATCATTCACAGCTAAGGGGGCTGAGTTGCGTCGAGGTTGAAAACAAATTCTCTGGCTCCTAACACTAGGAAGAGGATCTGATCCTAGCACATTTTTGGCTCATTACCTGGGAACATTGCCTTATTGTTAGATGGGGGGGGATTGGTCAAAATTAAGCGTGTGTTAATTATTCCATCATCTGTTTTGTATTTATATACATGAGAGTTTATAGTAATTTGCACATAAATTAGTGGCTATTTAATTCACAAGGAATTCTATTTCCCTTGAGAATTAACCATTAGTTAGCTAAGGCTAAATGAAGCTGTCACTTGTTAGGATCTCTCACTTTTGATGTCGCATTGAAGTTGTCGTTTCCGTTTCAGAATTACACGTTGTACTTCCCTCCTTCATGGACTCGCCAATTGACATGTCATCTCTGGACTGGCAGACGATAAAAGATGAAGACGTGTGCACAAACCTCAATGGACATCTCGTCGGCAACAGCTGTCATCTTAAGCCCGATGTCTTCTTCTTCTCCTGTCTGTTGTTCATTGGCACTTTTATCCTGTCTATGGCACTGAAGTCATTCAGAAACACACGCTTTTTGCCATCCATGGTAAGTGTACATTGTGTTGTATGACTGTTGCATAATTTTTCAGCAGGCGGGTAATCGTTCACATTGGTTCAAGCATTCGCCACTAATTGGAATAAAGAACCATGAAAGAAGGAAACACTGTCTACAGTTAAATAACAGTAATGTGTAACATCATGCTAGAAAACTGTAGTAATAACATACTAGTAGTGATTTAAAAAATTATTAATAAAAGTTATTAAAAAAATTCCCAATTAGCAAGCCTAATGATTTTTGTCATTTTCTGGAGAGGGGGTGGACTTTGCAAGATCATTTTGCTGCAAACTAAACCACCACCACACTTGACTGAACTTAAACTATGATGGGATGGTAGTTAGTATACCTGTGTTTGTGAGCTAAGACAAATCAACTGTTCATCACTCAGTCCAGACATTGGGTCAATTCAATTCCAGAATTGGAATTGATGGTCAATTCTGGAATTGCTTATTTAAGAAAATGGAATTGGAATTGATAAATTTGATGTTGAATTGAGTGGAATTAGAATTGAAAAAATGGAATTGACCCCATGTGACTCTGTCACTGAACTTTACCAATGATGTTTCCATTTGTGTATGGATTGAATATTTTTTCTGTATTAACAAACACCTCAGCAACTTGTTATTGGTTTTTTTCTAGGCTCGTTCTTTGGTCAGTGACTTCTCAGTATTCATGTCTATTCTGATCATGTTGGCTGCCGATTACTTTGTTGGACTATCAACACCAAAGCTCTTAGTACCTGAGGAGTTCCGTGTAGGTGATGTTTTTTCTGTGTTAACATACACCTCAGTAATTTGTTATTTTTTTGTGAGTTTGGTTTAAATAATTGATCTAATAAAATCACACACACACATGTACACTTGTTTATGTACTTAAGTACGTACTGCTCTGTTGTTTTAAGATTAATACATCACTTTTGCAGTGAAGTTGAAAGTAGCCAATTCATTTGCCTGTTGTTGTTTTTTTATTAGCCTACTCGTCCGGATCGTGGTTGGATTGTCAATCCCTTTGACAATCCAGTTTGGGTTATTCCAGCTGCATTTCTGCCTTCATTATTAGCCACAATCCTGATCTTCATGGATCAACAAATCACAGCTGTCATCATCAACAGGAAGGAGAACAAACTCAGGGTTAGATTTTATAGATTGTTTTTATAATCTATGTTAGTGTGTGTGTGTGTGTGTGTGTGTCTGCATGTGTGTGATGGTTGATGTTTCACAGCTACTTTTGTGCACATGGTATGCTAAATGGGACAAGCGACCTCCAATGGTATTGAAGCCATGAAACACCCTTCAGATGTGTGTGTGTATGTGTGATGCCATGTTATAATTAAGTTCCTGTTGTTCCTTACAGAAAGGTGGTGGTTATCACTTAGATTTGACGTGCATCACAATACAGATAATAATCTGCTCTCTGATTGGTACACCGTGGTTTGTAGCTGCGACTGTTCTCTCAATTAACCATGTACACTCACTGACTCGTCTCTCTGAGACTTCCGCACCAGGAGAAAGGCCAAAGTTCCTGGGAGTAAGGTAATAATAATATTAAATACTACTACTAGTAATAGCAACAATATTTATATTGATTTGTGTCCCTCTTCTCTGACAATAGAACCCAATCAAACAAACCTAATTTATAAAGACCCGTCATAGCCTGATGGTATTTCTGAGGGATGTTTACAAAAACATTAATTACATTTATTTCTGATAAGATTGAGAACTATTTTCAAATAGCCAAACTTTCCTGCATCAAATTTACACTAACTCGTACAAATAAATGAGTTTTGTTTGTCCTGGGTTTTTATGCTGGCAGGATACAGTTGGCTCTCAGTTTTAGACTTTTTATTCATGTTCTGTGTTCAGACTAGGATTAAACGGGGATATCTTGCATGCAATGTTGTCTTTTAAAATCGGTTAAACAAAAGTTATGATTGTTGATTCCATTATATTTCATCTTGGACAGCTAGAACAATTGTATGTCATTAGTTGTCCATGAAAAAGAAAAGCTAAAATATCTTGTAATGGTGGATGTCAGAGGAATGTGGACTGTACATAAAAAAATCACAAACAGAAAGACACAGATACAGATTAATTTTTATGGCTTGGTGGTGAATTTTGTGTTTGAGAGCATGAATTCTTGTAAACAACTTCTCTCTCTCTCTCTCTCTATATATATATATATATATACCCAAAATAGATTTGGCATTGGTGTGCTACAGATGTTTTTGAAATATATTTTTCTGTAATTATGTATGATGCTAATAATGATAAACGTGGATAAAAAGAATGCTTTGTTTCGCTGTACATGGTGTTAGTAATTAATAAATACTCATAACAGCTGAGACCCATGAGAATGATTCTTATGTACTGCTAATGTTGTTGCTTATAGAGAGAACAGACTGACTGGTACCTTGGTGTTTGTATTAATTGGATTATCAGCACTGATGGCTAAAATTCTTTCTGTAAGTATTATTGGTTTATTATTATTATTAGTTGTAGTAGTAAATAGTTCTATAAGGTGTAATAAGAATCTGCATTATTTTTATATTTATTTGTTCTATCTCTGTGTGTGTGTGTGTGTGTAGTTGATTTAATCTTATGTCAGATGTTTTATTTCTATGTTTCAGTACATCCCAATGCCGGTGTTGTATGGTGTATTCCTCTTTATGGGTGTATCCTCTCTGAAAGGCATCCAGGTAAGGTGATATGTTAGTATTATAATATAATCCGTAGTCCATACTAAGTCTGTCTAAAATTTTCCTTTACTCCACAAAAGTTAGTATAATGAGGTATAATATCTCGGTTGGTGGATTTGTTGTCAGGTTCCAAGATTGTGTCCGTATTCAGGCTTTACAGGAGTTCAGTCCAGTAGGATTTGAGCCAAAGTTTTATTCAGGCATCTGTATAGAAAGTTGGAAATAATTTAGACTAGGTGAAATCGGGAGGATCGATATTTAACATGTTAGTTCAAGGGAATCGATTCAGTTCTTATGTTAAAACAAATACCCTTTCAGCATACCCCATAGGACATCTATTTTTGGAGGAGAAAAAATCAGTGGAGATTCCATCCTCACTGCTCCCCACTTGTAGAGATGGAAATCTCCTAGCAGTAATTTTGCTGTGTATTCGTATAGTTATAATTTTATTTCTGGCCTTTCATCACTAAGAATCTAAAATGAAATGTTCAAAATATTTCTATACAACAGGGTTTTCCTCTGCTGGGAAATTTGGAATTTAAAAAATTGGAGAAAAAATACTCATTACTAAAAAAATCATTCATCTTGCAATTTTTGGACACAATACACAGAATTTTCTTAAACAAGACAGAAAATACAGAGAATTTGATTTTTGAAATCCTGTGGGTACCCTGTACATCAGAAAGCTTTGTTTGATTTATTGATATCTAAAGTGGGCAGGATTCCCACAAGGGGTGATGAAATAATCCTATCATTAGTTGTGTTCCTCTGTTTCCAGTTGATGCAGAGATTCCTGATTCTCTTCATGCCCCAGAAATATCAGCCAGATTACATGTTCCTGCGTCAAGTACGCCTCCGTCGTGTGCACCTCTTCACCTTCATACAGGTGGTCTGTCTTGCCTGTTTGTGGACGATCAAGATGATCAAGATGGTGTCCATCATCTTCCCTCTGATGGTAAGTAAACGGCAGTGAGCCGTGTTTATTTATGCTGTCTAATTTTAGTGACATCTCATTGAATGTTGTTAGTGATTCCACGCAGATCATTATGTTGGTCTAGGTTCTGGCCATGTGCTTCGTACGTAAAGCTCTTGATTGGGTGTTTACACGTCATGAACTGAAATGGCTCGATGACATCATGCCGGAGGCGCACAAACGTGAAAAGGAAGAACGTAAAAAGAAGCTGCTCGAAGCACAGGAAGTAAGTATGATATAGGACAAGAACTTCTAGTTTTAATATAGCAATGTGCCATAGAAGTAGTTATGGTGGGAAGTGTTGGTGAGATTAAGACTACATACATTTAAATAAAATTATTTTAACTTTGTCTGCAGTTTTGATTACTATTTATTCCTGGAACTATAATTATTCCTATATTAAGGTACTCTTAAATCAAACTTTTGAAATGACATCAATAGTAATAAATAAAAAGGTGATTGATTATATTTGAGAGCACAATGTTTGATGTTTAAGAAAGGTCAGTAACCAAGTTTGTGATGTTATATCATAGATATCAAATGACAATACAGTCAGTCATAACACCTAACTGACCATTGTTTCGTTAATGGTATCATAACTCTGTTCATTATATATTTTTCATATTAATAAGTTTATTTATTTATTTAACATTATTGGCATTTTCTTTTACTGAGGAAAGTATATTTATATATTTAAAAAGACAAATTGTTTACATTTAAAGACTGTTTATGAAATATCACTTATTCTGGTTTGTGGCTGAAGTATTGGTTGTGGTTAATGGCCGAAAGGTCAGTTGTGCTGGCTTATAAAACATATAGTGTAAATGTTTTGGTAGGCTACCGCAAAACCTTTAGGTAAGATGATGATGGCAACTTTTGTGCAATGGTAAGCTAAATGGGCCGAACAACCTCCAGAGGTAATGAGGCGAAGTCAAAGATGAAACACCCTTCAGATATTCCCACGCTGAGATTCAAACTCGGGTGGTAGTGATCTGTGGTCCAACATGCTACCAGTTAGACCATGGAGGCCTAATGGGCTTAATTTAGAACAACTGTATTTTTTACTCACTTTAAATCAGCTTTTTTAAAAATAATTTTGTGTTGTACATAACAAATATTTTAAGATATCTCGTTTTGGTATTAATTCTGTAAATCTTCCACTCAGGAGCAGCTGATTGAGATGTCTGGTGGCCTTGTTATTCCATTATCAGAAGGGAGGTCAATCCAGATACCTGCTGACAGCATCCGATACGATCCTGTCACTAAGAAGCTTCAGGTCAACGACCCGATGTCGCAGTCTGACCTCTGGCACCAGCTGAAGGACACCAGTCCATCACTGGATCAGTACACCCTCAGATCCAGGTGAGATCCGTTTTGGGTTGGCTTACGTTTACATCATTAGATGTTTTACATACAATCATATCGTGCTTTAGGGTGGGGTGTTGATGGCTGTTATATAGGTAGATAATGGTGATTATCTAAAAACAAATATCACCTTACTTCAGTGTCATCTATCTTTCTCCTTGCTGAAACAAAAATGGATTGTTGACATTCCACATATGATGGTAGAGCACAGAAATTTTGTTTTTATTAGGCATTCACAAAAATACATTTCGTGTATGTAAATTAGATTAACACAGAATTTGATTTGGAGCGCTTCACAGTTGGCCATGTTGTGATAAATTTTGAAATCTTGAAAAGCATAACTGCCATCTTGACATAGACTAAAATGTGTAAACGCGATAGAAATAGACCTAATGCAGGTGATAAAATGCTGTGTGAATGTTGTTCTCCTAAAAGATGGTGCATGCATGCATCTTGTGCGAGTGTGCGCTGTCGACATTTAGGTTCAGAGGGTTAACAGTATCCCAAATGGCGGAGGATGAGGAATGTGATGTGAAGGAGATAGCAAGTGGTCGTTGCGGGTTAGAGATGGTCCAAGCCAGTTATTGTCAGTTCGTTTTATCACTCGCTGTCGCATGCTGCCAGGTGCTGGCACCTAGTGTGTTGACTATGATTGCTGAGATAGTCATTCGCTAGATGTCAGCATCGGATGGCATCACAATGTTAGCTCTAGGATGACAGAGTTTGGAAGTGTAGCAGGTTAAGCAGCCAGAGGTAGCTAAATTTTTGAGATGGAAACATAGGAAACTGAATGATTCGTAACAAAATTACATGCTGCCAGGTGCTGACACCTAGCGTATAGACTATGAGGCTAAGAGTAGTCATTCGCTAGATGTCGGCATCGGATGGCATTTCGGAATAGGAAGCAGAGAAATGAACTGTGTTATTCTGTGTATTTTTGGAAGTATTAGATGATAAGCCAGCTTTATGAAGATCCATGCAGATATATGTACAATTGTAGACACCGAAGGGCGAAGATTTTACAAACTGCGACAGTGTAGTTAGCAAAATTGTATCACTGAAGCATGACAACAGCGAGCAATAGTTATTGAATGACTGGTTCTCTTAATCGAATATCATTCAATAGATAAAAAAAATTAATAAAAATTTCTATATCATGGCCCAGCAGTATCTCTTACTGGTCATCAGATTTGGCTGATGTACAGGCAGTTGAAGTCACTGTGTGCTGACATACTAAGTCCAATATTTCTGTTAACCATCAAAAGATATTTACCTGGAGAACAACGGTTGGCCAAATCTTGACAAGATTTTGTTAACATTGTCTGTGTACATTAAAATGACTTCAGCAGCTTGTTTCATTTATCACTGATAGTGCACCTGGCAGTTACTAGTGATGTGCCATCTTTTGGGTGTATGTTGCATTACTCTTGTCAAAGTTGCTGATTCATAGCAGATATTTGCTTGTTTGTGCAAGAATGAATTGACAAAACACACATGATGTGCAGAGTACATTATAAATTTACTTGTGGCATGGCACTGCAGGCCAGTTGTTGTTTGAGTTGCGGTGTACATTGCTACTGTTATTTCAGGAGTTATAATCCAGACCAGCTTGATGAATATGTTTTTTCACCCCAAACAATACTGATATGAACATACACACTACACAATGTCGATCATAATGGTATGCAAAAAAAACTTTCCTGGAAATTTGCCTGGGGATGTCTTGGAATTTGACAGAATATTTCTAGAACTGGAGTTCAACTGAGGACTATAAATTAGAGCGGTATGAATACTGGAAAGCAGGATCAACTGCGTGTGGATACAAAGCCTGGGCACAATTGATCAGTGGATTGGCAACTTCTGGAAAATATTTGAAAATGGTTTCACTCGTTTGTGTGGCCAAGAAACACTGTTGTACCCACGAATTGTAGCCTTTAGGAGCTTTATTGTTGACATTAAAGGAAAGTGCACCAAGGAAAATTCCTTGACATGAAATACTACCAGGCAAGATCCAGGAATAGTTGGAGTTGTATGTGAGTACTTTTCAGGACGGATGAAAGACGAGGCTAGATTGTAAGTGATGTTAGCTTGATCTGCATCTAGTGTCATCCAAACAGATATTATGATATATTATCTAAGTTGTCTGCATTTTACTTTCAGTTTTCTGTCATGTTACTTTCTTTTGACCGTCATTGGGCAATGGTGTTAGCAAGTGTCCACTGTATCTGTTTTATTTCTTCGTTCCTGATTTAGGAAACCTTCAAAGCCATCTAGCGATGATCCGAAGTCTAGCACGGTGAAGTTCAGCCTCAGCGACGAATCGAATCCCGAAATTGTGGTCGATCCACCGAGCAAAAATGCGAGCACCGAAGACTGCCGTGTCTAAGTACCAGAACAATAGCTGCACCAGATTTAAGTATAATACTGTGGCTTTATGTTGATAGTTGTCGTGTGATACAACATTGGGAAGGTTCCGCTGATTGGCCTTCATATGCCATTGTGCAGTCAATTGCAGTGTTTTCACCACGGTGTCAAGTCAAATAAGTTTGAACGCACAGACACGTATATTATAATTACTATAGATGATGATCTGGTCATGTGATAATAAAACAGAGCACAATGATCTAATGAAGCTGGCATTGTACATATTGTAATTAATTCTTAGTGACTCCTGTGATCCACCAGTATACTACGTGTTGATGTATATATATGTGTGTGTGTGTGTGTGTGTGCGCACAAAAAACTATGTATTCTTATTTTGTGTAATGAAACCTTTGGTGTTTGCTTGCTTCACAGTCCTGCTTTGTTATCACCCTTGATGTTGCTCCGTCATATTGGGTTTTCCTAATTCCTGTCTTATTTGTGTTTCTGTTTATTTATTTCTGCCGTTACATTTTCCAACTGCGATGCAATTCTCCACTTATTCCAGTCAGAATGATGCCATACAAAGTCTGTTCTGGGCGGCTGCAGTTGAATGCTTGATTGCTGCATTGGTGCCCAAATCAAGAATTCTAAGCCTGTACACTGCTGAGACAGTGTTTCTCGGTGTGATGTTTTTTCTCTGTGAAAAGCCATTTTATGGGATGATGTAGATGTTGTGGAAAGAGTTTCTTGTGCTGTATTGGTAATGACAATTGCAGGTCTCTGTTGGTATGTTACTCAGTCAGTTTCTACCCTCATCATTAATGTTCAATGCGGTTTCTGTTACAATTGTTAGAAGTGTTGAAAAAGTAACGACAAAGTTATCCATTTGTAGTTGACTCAGTAATTATATATTTCTGTATCACTCTTACCTAGTATAGGTTAGACAGTTTTTATTACTTGTAATTGATTCCGTTTAGGTAGTGACATTAGCCTACTGGCTTCACAATTTGATGTTGTATGTGTTGCTTGATGCTTCTTTTTTTCCTTTTTTGGTCACACAGTCTACGTAAGACCCACATTGCTCCAGATGCTAAAAAGGTCACATCCTGACAGCTAAATAATGCTGTCAAGAAATATTTCTTTCACCAATACAAAACAGATGGAAACCATTATCCGGCACCTACTATGGGTGCTCCCACCCAGATCTGAGTTGATGCAGTTTCCCTTTCATCCGTTGGCAGCTGTAAATCAGTTTCGGGTTGTGATGTAATTGTTACTTTGCCCAAACTTCTCTATTTTAGCCGAAGCTCTGAAGTCACTATTTTTGTTTTATTCCTGGCCTTTTTTTAGTGATGCTTACAGTTTCCTTTAATCTGTTATTATGTGATGCTGGGTAACCTTAATCAAGGAGTTCTTGTGCCAACATATCTGAAGGGTGTTTCATCTTTGACTTCGCTTCATTACCTTTGGAGGTCACTCAGCCCATTTAGCCTACAATGTGCACAAAAGTGACTGTAAAACATCAATCATCATCTTCTGCCAACTGTAATATTACTACCTATAATGTCTTGTCCCCGTTCTGTTTTTTTTTTTGAGGGGTTTTATTTTAATATTTTGCCTTGTCAGATCAAACAAAATGTAAAAAAATAAGTGATTTTTTACAGCAGTTTTTGTCTTTACTTTTTATCAGACGAATGAAACTCGAGACACTCCAGATGAATTGTAAATTGGCAGTATTCCTTGCTGACATAGATGAGTGGAACCCTTGAGCGAAATATTATTTTAATTTTTTTACTTTTAGCTTTATTTTTGCAGGATTGGGTGTCGGGGTGACAAGTAATGTTTGGATGCTGAGTAATGTAAGGATGTTAAGTAAGGTTATATTTTCTGTTTTGTGCAATATTACATGCAATACAAGTAGATGTAATTGCAAAACACAGTGTCAAAGGCTTTTGTGGTGTGTGTATATGCTGAGAGCTTTGGCTGGTGAAGCACTGATTTAAGCATGTTGTTCGGTTTGACCAACTTCAAAAAGATGTGGATCAGTTCCTGCCCCAAAGATAGGAAACCTTAATTTTTATTCACTGTCGGCAAATAGCGGTCTTACAACTACAGACTGATGAATTTATAAGCTGCGTCCAACCACTGGAATACCTGACTGTGGCCAATTTCATCACAAAGTGTGCACTTTTATAACACAATGCGAGTCAACATCAGGCAGATATCATGAACTGTGGTTACTGGAAGTAATTGTATATCTGCTGTGCTAATGTTGAGTTAGTTAAGGTCCTGTTACCAAGAGAGATGTGTGTGCTTTTGGTGCTAAATGGGCTTTGTATTGTCGATGTCAGGTCGAGAAAGTTACTGTTAAACACAAATTGATTAGGACCGACGCATAATCTATATGTTTTAATGTAGTTATTGTCTCCAAACAATATGTAAATAGGTAGATGCTGAATGATTGATGATGATGAAGTACTAGATTTGTACATAACTCAATAGCTGGCTTAGTGTCTGTGCATACATGGCGTGTGTGTGTGTGTGTGTTCGATGTGATATACCTCCTTGTATCTCATATGATGTGATATATTGTTTGTATCTCTACACATAGTTTCATCTGTTGCTTGGCTGGCCATTTTATTGGCTTTTATTGTTAGTCAAGAGCCAGTACCCTAATCCAGTCGATCTCCATATTGAATTAACTAACAGTACAGTCAGTCATGCCACATTATAGAACCTAATAGATTGATGTCGTCGGGTAACTAACAGTCATCATCTCGTATGACTGTTGATGTAGTAATGTCATGTTCTCAGGGTAAACGTTATTATTACAGATTCACTTCGACTAAACAGTTAACGATTTGTTTCTGTTATTAATGGTCAGCTTTGGTTCTTCGGCTTGTGTAATTTGTGTTTTTGGCATCGATGCAGACTGAAGTGTTAATTTTACTTGCCATGTTTTGGTTACGATTGTCCTCATAACTGAGTTGAATTTGGTGGTCACAAGATAAAATTGGTTTAACGAACGAGTTGACAATGATGTAGACTATAATTTGGTAACACACACACACTATTTCTGTGACACTATACTAATTTAACACATCGTATGTGGACTGATATTTAGAGATAATCCATCTGGGCCAGGATCTTGGGCATTCCGATGGCACAATGGTAGAGTACTGTGCCGCAAACCTCCGGGTTGTGAGTGCGAATCTGACTCGTACCTGTGTTTATGAGATGTGCTTCCCTAGATCCCATACATCCGTGGTGTGTGACCAGTGCCGAGGCCTGTATAGCTCGACTCAACGCTGATCCAGGTTATTATGTGGTAACAACCAAACACTCGGTTTAGCACAGTAAATGCCATACAAGCAAATTGATTACAAGCTTTTATTTTGTTTGCTGTATGCTAGAATTTGCCATTTTTATTATTATTATTATTATATATTGTGACATTATGTTAGGTGATTATCAGTGGAATTTTAATCTATATTATTCTGACGAATAAAGAGTACAATTAAAAAGTTTAGTTTGATTTATGACATAAAATCTCAGATAGATAACACTTATATTTTGTAGATTATTTTAGAGGATACATACAACTAAAGCAAAAAACTCTGACATCTTCTGTGACACACATTATAATATGATAATCACTTTATATATAATTATCTGTAAAGGAAAATATTCGTTTAATTAAAATTACCCACAGTAGCAAGCGATATGTTTCTGAAAATTCATTATTTTCGTTCATATATTTATATCTGTTTTTAAGAACTTGACTGAAGTCACTGCAAAGAAAATTTAAATCTAGCATGAATAGTTTTCACAAAACTGGCAAGGCGACACGGTAAGTGTTGATCAAGTTGCCTGTGGAAAATATTTATGATTTGTATAGCTACATGCCTCGGGCTAAAATCTGCTAGGCATTTGTTCAGTGTGATTCCGTTATTGCAGATTATACCATTAATGCATATGGCAAGACTTAATTTGGAATTTCTGTATGGTCATCTCGAAAGAAAATAATTCATCTGACGGTATTGAGATGTTTTTACAGATGTGTCATCCAAACTAGCCAGTTCTAGCATCTGACTACATGGCATGGCAAAGCTGAATTATAGCTAATAGTGTAGAAATGTTATCCATTTCTGTCAGTTTCAAATTACTTCCGTGAAGTTAAAACAAAATTAAGTCACGAGTGTATTATAATATATATATATATATATATGCTATGCTTGTGCTGGAGTTTTAAACTGGTTTTATTATTTGCACAACAGTGGGGGGGGGTTAATGATTTAGATATTCAAAAAGAGATTGACAGCGTGAAGTTCTGACTTCTCACACAACGTTTGTTTCCCTGATTGCTATCAACGAGTGAATACAGAACTACACCACTGTGTTGGTATCTATCCGGTTGATCAATCATGAAGTCAGTGATAAATGGATGTAAAGTTGACAAAAATAAGCTGTCATTGAGCCTCGTTTCATATTTCATGAAAAGGGAAATGGAATGATTTTATCATCATCGAGGGGATTGTTTCAGTTGATATTCTCAAGAAATTGTCCAGAATCAGGATGTCTTCAGGATCACTGACACCTTGGATACACCCAGCAGCATTTAGCTATTATTTCCTAGCCAGTGTTACTGCACACTGCATTAACAAAAGAATGACGAACAAGTTTTGATCTTGATTTAGCATAACACAATAGATGTTTATTTACATCTGTTTGATTTAGCTTTTTGTCTATAAGTGAACGGTAGACAATTCAGGAGCTGAAATGGTTTTGTTTTAAGCAGAGGACATTCCGAGTCGATATTTGATTGAATATTTATTCCGTTTTGTCATTAATGATTTTTTTAAATAGTACTATTGTTATCTGTTATTTAAGTTTGCTTCAATATTTTTAATATGTCGTGCGTGAAAATAAAAGAACAATAATATCTACAACAAATATGTCACGGAGCTGGACATCTATTTTGCACTCCCATAAGTGAAAACATAACTTGATATTGCACAGTGCTGCTGTCTTCCTGTTCGTGGGATCATATACCATTTAAGCCAGTATCTGTGGCATGTACATCCTTCAATAAAACCTTCAGCCTGATGATCTCACCACTCCAGGCAGTAGTTCTTCAGTCATATATATATCCCAGCCGAGGCCAAACAAAGACATTCCATTGTTACCATTTTTGTTTTCACTGCTGTCATCAACTCCTGGTCCCCAAGTGTTCTAGATATACAAATCACCAACACCAGAATCTACCAGGCAGTCATTCATCAAAGAATTATTTTATACAAAAGATCAAATGAGAGTTGGTGGATATGAGCCCAGGTCTCTGTTCATCTGGTAACATTAAACCCTTCTTCCCATTTAAATCTAGCATTTTATTCCGCGTGCCCGCACAAAATTAGTTACTGTTGCCTTACTATTTAAAGCTGATGTTGATGAAAAATTAAATAACCATGTTCTGTATAATTAAACCCAACTAATAGTTTAACCGCGCCAAATCATTCATGCACCAATAGAATTTATACCAATCAGAGTCAAACTATTCAAAAAATGCATTAACTTTTATTTACATATACATGGGAATGTCTTCAGATAATAACGATCTAAATTAACGTGTGTGCATTAATTATCCACAGTTCTCTTCATCGCATAAATTAATCCTCCAAAATATACACAAGAGCTGGTGTCGTACTGTTCATAGCCATTTAATAAATCTATAATCATATGCATGCCCATTACATGCCTAAATATATATATATATATAATAAAAGCATTTTGCTCTCCTATAAATATTTTAATAATTTATAACTTGGTTTCTCAAAACACAACATGTAATAAATACACATTCATTAGAACTTGCAGTTAAAATACATCACAAAAGATAAAGCATGTATTAACGTCAGTTCCGTGACCTCATTCTGAACCAAATCAATAGCTTCTTGGCAAATGCTAATGTGCAGCAAAAATATTCTCCAGTTAACAGGGTTCCCACGTTTCCTGGAAAATAAACATTTATTTTCCAGGTCCTGGAATTTTACAAAATCAGGAAATGTCTTGGGAAAAATATTGCCTGTGAAATAAATTCACTTAAAACAAAAAGCCAGGTACATAGTCTTGATATCCCACGTAAGTTAAAAGTTAAGTAAAAGTAGCTCGGAGTGAGGATTAAATATGCCTTTTCACACATATCTTGATTTATTACTTTTAAAAGTTGTACACTTTATCCTGGAAAATGGTAATTGTGTCCTGGAAAATAATATTTCCTTGGCTGTGGGAACCATGAGTTAAGAAGCTAGCTGCTGTATCCTTTGAGAATGCGTAGAAACACTCGCAGCAGCCTCACAAATAATACTAACATCAAAGTGTTTACTGAATTAAACATCATCGGGCTCCTCTTAAAAAAAGAATGGACAAACTACAGTTAAGTCTGTCCAAGAACAAAAACCAAGTACAATATTTACCAGTCTCTTGAAAGCTTTCACTCTCTCCACGCCCCCATACCCCCCTCCCCCTCCCGATATACCCACAAACCATTACAGGAAGGAGTAAACAGTGTGTCTTCTCATCTGAAGATGGGAATAATTAAGTATAAAATTGTAGATGTGCCTAAACGATTTTAATAACCAACAACATGCTGGGGTCGCCACAGACCTCTAACACAAAGAAACTTCAGCTACGACATGCTGGGGTCGCCACAGACCTCGAACACAAAACAAACTTCAGCTACGACATGCTGGGGTCGCCACAGACCTCTAACACAAAGAAACTTCAGCTACGACATGCTGGGGTCGCCACAGACCTCGAACACAAAACAAACTTCAGCTACGACATGCTGGGGTCGCCACAGACCTCTAACACAAAGAAACTTCAGCTACGACATGCTGGGGTCGCCACAGACCTCTAACACAAAGAAACTTCAGCTACGACATGCTGGGGTCGCCACAGACCTCGAACACAAAACAAACTTCAGCTACGACATGCTGGGGTCGCCACAGACCTCTAACACAAAGAAACTTCAGCTACGACATGCTGGGGTCGCCACAGACCTCTAACACAAAACAAACTTCAGCTACGCCCCCACTTGTCATGGGTATCAACGCGTGCACCAGCTTCAATCAAATTTTTTCTCTGCCCCATTTAGCCCAACGTTCGAGCTCAAAAGAAGTGTCAACGTAATGAAAATCCTGACAGCGATATCCAACTCCTGCAAATCATCTACGATATATGGATTACACGGATTTGTATAAAAAAATTATACAAATGATGGAATAGCTGTGTGGTGGTTTGTAGTGACGTGGAGGATCAGTATTTGGCTTATATGTGGTTTAGCTAACACTCCTCTAGAATATTATCAAGCTAACCAAATATGGCCAGCGACATTGTACTCCCACATACTATTACTGAAAAATAAACACTGTATAATAAATAAAATAAAGCTACCATTTATTACTGGTCAGAACAGCATTCCAATTATTATTATATTGCTCCCTTTAGTGTCAACGTATTCAACTTTAGGCCCAACTCAGTTTAACTTGGGGACTACCAATACCATGAACAGTTGCATGCCAATCAGCTGCATTAAACACCCAGCTATGCAGTGGAAAAAACTGACAGTGAGATTAATGAACACCTGTGTGTGTGTATATATATATGTGTGTGTATATATATATATATATAATGACTGGTATAATATATGTATATTTTACATTAATAACACCTACATAACATTACTGTCAATTCATAATAACGTCATAAACAATGAAACATTACCATAAATGGAGTATTTAAATGTATAACTGTCAAATTAAACACATCACGATGAGCTTATAACAAGTAAATCAGTCACATCACTACAAAGACTAACTGACTGAGAGGTGTGAGAGATCTGACAAAAATAAATAACAATAACTGCTCAACTGTTACATACACCCTGACATTCAGCAGAAAATATGACATCTGTAACAGTCATGACAAAATATAAGATCATCATATGGTAATTATACAACCATTAAATAGTCGTCAACCAAGTTTATACAATAGCTTCAAAACGTTATACAATGCTCCCTTGTTATAGCACAGTTAAAGTGGTTTAGGAAGTGGCTCACATTTTGGATAAGCATATTAAGGGCTGTTGAAATTTAAATTTGTTTCTTCAACTTGGCTGCAATAAATGTTTGTTTATCATATAAGTTGTTGAACTTTAGTAAATTCATAAAATATTTATTTTAGCTGCTATCAAAAAAACCCACAAGAACTGTCATTAAACAAAGCTTACCATTTTGAAGGTAAACGTCCAATGATTTTATGTATATTTTTCAACCAAGCTGTTAAATTTATGCAAATGAAGTGATGATGCTGTCAGTTAGCACAGGGACCAGTAACTGAGTAAGATCACAAGGAGTAAGACCAAGCATCTGTTTCCTGACTTGTTCTGGATCGAGATGGCTACATGACCCTTGTGCCAGCCGACATCAGAGCATGTGACCTTTCTCCAGCCCATCCTACAATCTGTCATTCAAGGAAAGCATACTGGTGACCCTCTGGTAATTTTGATTATTTCCTTATATAGATGACAGTAGGTATAGTTCATTATTATTATGGGATTTGGAAGTACTTCTATGAGTATTACACATTTAAGTCATATTATCTGAGGGTGAACAATTCCTTTAAAGTTGAGTAAACTTGTTGAAGATAAGAATGGAACTGAAGAACTACGGTTATTTCATAATCTAGCCTTCCACTTAACAATTGTGCTCTAACTACAGTCTTAAGTCTGCCTTGCTGCCAAAGCCATGTCGTAATCAACTATGCTATAACGAGGAGGACTTGTCCAGTCAATTTCATTGGCTTGAAACACGAGCCAAATTATCATCATTACTGGTATCTTCAAGAACTAATACAAAACATCACCTAGAACAAATCTGATGAAGCAGCAGTCAACCCACCAATATTATTATTAAACAGGTTATTTTTTTGCTGATCACATCCTAGTTATAGCTTCCGGTATGATGTCCTCGAGTAAAATGAACTTCTTCAGTATAGCTGGATAATGGATTTGTTCCATGTACTTCCTCAGATGAATGCCATGTGTCTTACGGACGTTGCTGCGAGAGAGGTGTTTCAGCGACTGCGGCGTTGACTGGAGCTCGCGTAGCCAAACCAGTGTCGTCTCACTCTGGCTCATAATTGTATAGTCCCATGGTTGATAGAGCCACTCCTCTCGCGTCAGATCACAACCAGCTGCAATAATCAGCCGTGCTATGTTCACATATCCCTTCTTCACAGCTGTCCTCAAGCAAGAATTTTTGGTGGCAGTAATCCGCCAGTTTACGTTACAATTGTGACTCAGCAACAACATGCAATGCTTCACATAACCCTTCATTATAGACAGCATCAGTGGAGTGAGCTTGTGTCTGCTGCGTAGATCCGGATATGCTCCATGTGATATCAGCATTTTTACTATATCCAGACTGCTGTCACCAACAGCCACAGCCAAGAAAAGTGGAGTCGAGCATTGCCTGTCTCCTTGGTTAACATTGCAACCCTTCTGTAGCAGCACTGTTATAACTTGAATATAAATATGTGCAATGCTCTGGTTGTGAGTGATGTTCAACAAGGTGACATGTAATGGTGTACGCCCCCACTTGTCATGGGCATCAACGCGTGCACCAGCTTCAATCAAATCGGTGACGGTGTCAATCTGTCCTATTGCACAAGCTAGATGTAATGCTGTCCGACCATGAGGATCTGACAGATTTACCTGCGCTCCGGCAACAATTAAAGCTTGTACGATCCTTCTGTGTGATATTCCCAGCAAGAGTGCTGTCTGTCCGTGGCGATTCTTCAAATCAACCGACGTGTTGGCGGCGATGAGGAACTTCAGAACATCGAGGTAGTCCTTTTCCGCAGCAATGTGTATTGGAAATGAACTGTCACCAAACTGGTAGTTTACCAAACAACCTTTTGTCATAACTAGATCACGGATTATGTTTAACTCCTTCCTGTGTAGGGCTGCAAAATACTTGCTGTAGGTTCTATCCATTGCTGAACCTGTAAAAGAGTTCTTAATACCACAATGATGTGCAAGAGAAACAAGATAAGTCAACAAAGCTTCATACCAAGTACTTAGTTTCACAATAAAATCATGTTTTAAAAGTATTTCACTGAAGCTAGTTTCACTTTAAATACAAAAATCTACATCTTCTTGGCCCTCTACCTCACAAGTGACCAGCACTGAAATAAAACAGAGCAATCCTTCATTCTCCATGGGCCTCACAATCCAGTAATTGGTTACTTTTTAATGTCGCAATATAAAAGGCAAGACATATAATTCCAATTCTTAACATAAGCAGTTCAACTTTGACAAATAAACAAAGCAGCATCTGTCAGGGTGTAATAGTATAACGGGCAAATGACTATACGTGTTCTGGGTAAGTTCATTTCTAGTTTAGGTTCGTGGTTTTTTTATTTTGATGGGAGAGAACAAGCCCAGTGACTAAAAATTTCTTCTGGGGGCAAGGTGCCTGGATAACGTTTTGATTAATTTCCATTGATTGTTCATCAAGTTGAGATTGTATATGGCTTCACATGGATAAATAAATCTTTTTTGCAAAGCAACATCAAAAATAATTAAATACTGGCCTTTGTTTACACTAAGCATCCAAATGTGCCTAATTTTTAATGGGAGTTGAAAGTTGCATATCATTATATGGCAATAGTTAAATATGCAATTAAAATGTAAAGTAAAATAATTGCCTCAAACCTATTTATTTGTCTAGGACTGGATAACTAATGATTGTAGGGAACAAATTGTAATCCAGAAGTACAAACAAAATAAATAGTGTGGTAATTGTTGTAGATCACTTTGTGCATTCATTGTGGGAAGAAAAGACAAATTATAGACCGTATAAAACAAACAGACCATAACAAAGGATTTCTGTGAATATAAGCCAACAAATCCATCCAACTGAATAAATGCATCTTGTGTGTATTGTATATGTATGTATGTATGTATGTATATATATATATATATATATATATATATACAAGCACATACACAACCAACTGTCTATGGCTGTATGGACATATACATATGATAATAGGCATCCCACACACAAACAATAAAACAAATATTTGATTGACTCCATCTCTTGATAGGATTAAACTTAAATTAGTTAAAAACATATATTTAAATATAGGCCCAGTCCAATTAAAAAAAAACTGAACAGTATTATGATAACTAAGATGTTAAAACAACTGCAGATAGAACTAGGCCGAGATAAATGACAGAGATAAATGACAGAGACAAATGACAGAGATAAATGACAGAGATAAATGACATAGATAAATGACAGAGATAAATGACAGAGATAAATGACAGAGATAAATGACAGCCAAATTGAGGGCTATGGTTCTCAGATATAGAATGAGATAATCAAGTTAAGTCACATTATGTTTTGTGTGATTTTAATCTAATCTCATTTACCTTTAAATCATCAGGATCCTAAACTAAATAATAACATATCATATAAACGTGTTCAAATGTTGGCGTGAGCATATCTGAAGGGCATTTCATCTGTGACTTCGATTCATTACCTTTGAAGGTCGTTCGGCCCAATTAGCCTACCGTGTGCACAAAAGTGGCCGTAAAACATCAATCATCACTTTTGAAAGATGTAGAGCCACCAACATGACTCACTAAATATTATCAAGCACGGTGTTAGTTATTTCCCATGACAACACTACCAGTGGCCTGGCTCATTTTTTTTTAGTCATCGATCATTTTCACCAGTTTTCTTGTAACTGAAAATTTTACTCTGTTGTGTATTTGTGCCTTGGTCATACCCTGTTAGTATTATAAATGATAATGGACAGCCAAAGACTATGACAGCTGCTTCTTTTCACACAAATACAATCCAGGTCCATAAATGACTGTTTGCAGCTTGTGTTAGCAAGCTGCCATGCTTCTGATGCTGCCACTGGATCATTCCTCAAAATATAAAAAATTTAAATGGATGATGACATTTAGAACAGACAGGGAAAAATTTTGATCTTATGCAACTAGGTATGTTCATTATCTTAATGATGCCAGTTTGTAAATGTTTTTTTATAATTAAAACTCTGCCTTTATACTACCATATATCTGGTAGTTAGCAAGAAGCAACTTCAAATCATTTTTGTGTGATCTAAACATTTTAATCATGATCTCGTTGATGAAAAAGACAATGTCTAACTACAAACCCAAAATAGGATATTTGACCCTTTTTTTAAACCTGTATTTGCAGCCCATCACTGACTCCCAAAACTGTGCTCCAGAATCAACACACATCTCACAGAATACCTTCCATTAATGGAAGGTTGTCCACCACTAATTAGTTATGACCATAGACAGAATTCAATTTATCAAGGCACCATGATGAGCATAAATCAGATTATCAGATGATTATAATAAAATAAAATATATTTTGTCTATCACAGAAGAAAATTTAAAAACCTTACTTTTACCTATGTGATGCCCACGTGTTAACTGTATACTGTATCATGATGGCGGCAGTCTGCTTAGCTCATTACCTGATAAAAAGATACAAAACATGTTATAATAATATGCTGGTTCTCAAATTAGAAACAACATTTTAAGCAAAATAGCATAAGACAATAAATGCTATACTTATAAACTAATACTGTATATAGTCACAACTGTACAACAATGACAAAAGGTGGGATAAGTGATGAAAGAAAATTATATTTAATTATTGACTATAACAAGGGTATTTAAAATTGTTACTTAACATCTGACTGCTTATCTTTGGCATATCTAATTAATTATTATATTTATATTTGGGAAAAATCTGAAATAAAGTCAGTTAATTATCTGTTCAATTACATTTGTAAATATGCCTGTACGATCAACTGTGGTGACCTCATTAAATGATCCTAGGCTCTTGATAGATTTTTAAAAAGCAGGGCCATTAAAGATCACCAATTTCTAAGTCTAACATGGGCAGAGACCATCCTTAGAAAATTTGGCTTCGTCTTTCCACACTAATCACTTGCGAATGATGGAGAAGAAACCAGTACCAGCTATTTACTAAAGGTTCTACACTGAAAATAAATGTCCAAGCTTCTGTCACTGTCAAGTTTGTCTGTTATCTCTGGGAATCTGTTGGTTTGTGAACATAGATTGGAGATCACGAAACAAAATAAATAAAACTCATTCACCCACACACACACACACACACACACATATATATATATATATATATATGAAGTCATTAATTGTCACTGGATGTTCTGGTTATATCTTCATAAGTGAGTGAATAAAACAGAGTACTCTTGGATTTAAACCTAGAAATAATCAAAGTGGCCTTCGTACTACCATGCAATGATTGCCAAACGATTAATGTATTTTAATATTTACCCACTTCTCCATAACTGACAATATCATATTAGTGTGTGTAATCATTGCATAATTGAAAACAATATTTGTCAGTCTAAGTATATATATTCAATTTGAGAGTTATAAATGGTATAACTGTCAGTTAAGTTACATATGGATTGAAGGGTGTGTGCTTTAAGACGTAACTATAATGGATGGACATACATGGAATGTACCGCACACATCCAAATATAGTCAACTATTTGCTGTCTGAAATCATGGACTGAACATGCAGCAAAGGATGTTTTGCATATAAATATATTATATAATATTTATAGAGAAATAGATAAATATGCAGATACAGACTACAATGAGTAAACAATGAATACCCTGATAGTCATACTCATAGTAATATCTTATAGAGTAATTATAAGAGTCTAAAAGACAAGTACTGAAGTATAAAGAGCGCTGCGACTTTGATCAAATTAATGGGATCATGGTAGATCTCGGATTTTATTTATCAAGATAATCATGACTAAACATAATATCTTAGAAATTAATAGATCAAATATTAATAGATCTATATCAGTGATTCAGTGAAATATCTGTCTAAAAGTAAGACTAAGTCTTCAAATTCTACAGCTCTGTCAGTGTCAGCTGTCTGGCAAAAACAAATATAAAGAAAACCATGTTTTAAGAACACATACAATTCTTTTTTAGGGAATATGTGTTTCTTCGTTAACTTATTTCCTATGTACACATAAACAGTATATAAACATTTCCAAATATCTTTTCCTTACAAAGCGATTTTAACAAGTTCTAAGCCAATTTCGATATTATATTCCGTAAAACTATTTACCGTACTAATATTTTCTTCCATGGAAGCCTGAGAGTAACATATAGTAGAACCATTTACTTCGACTTTACGGACTGTTGAATTACCGTGGTTCATCATCATAGAATCTACACCCTCTAACAATTAGAGTTTTATTTGTGTTTATTATTATTGAAAGTCATAGTTTTCTAATATTCCTTTCTCTCTCTCTCTATATATATATATGTGTGTGTGTGTGTGTGTGTGTGTGTGTGTGTGTGTGTGTGTGTGTGTGTGTGTGTAAACAATAACATACGTCCATGCATGACTGGTGAGACAATACACATGTCTCAATATGAAAATTTGCTTCGCTATATTTAGTCCACTTATTTTGTATTAACTTATTATTTACTTACTTAGGTTTACTTATGTAGATACTGGACGTAGGTTGTTAGTCCTGTGTGTCCAGATCCTCATCCGAGTTTGAGCCGAAAATTAGGACTGTTAGTTCATAATTAGCTTTGTGGTCCAATCTCAGAGCTGCCTCATAATTAAAAATCAGATCCTGATCCCTCCAGTGTTTATCTAGTCTCAAAAGTTTATCTCAAAAGATTGCATACTAGGAGCTTCCACTACTTTATCAGGCAAGCTGTTCCAGGAAAATGTTATCTTTTCCCTAAAGTAGTGTTGTCTCAGCCGGGTCTTGTTATGGTTTCTTGGCAGCTTATACCTACGCCCTCTTGACTGATAGAAACACTCTTCTGCTGTAACTACAGCTGGCATCATTTGCTCATCGTATGCCCCAGAGACCATCTTAAACATTTCAATCATATCGCCTCTTAGGTATCTATACACCAAAGTTGGTATATTTGTTTCAGCCTATCGGGGTAATTTAGATCTCGTAGACCTGGAATCAACTTTGCTCGCCTCTGAACATTCTCCAAGATTATTATGTCCTTCTTCCTTCTTGACATCCACACTGAGTTGGCATATTCTAGATGTGGTCTAACTATTGCTTTGTACAATCTTGTGAAATTTTCTGTATCCAGGTATACATAGGATCTCCTTATTAACCCCATCATCTGATTTGCCTTACTAACTGTTTCCATTATATGGTGTTCGAAATTAAGATTACAGTCCACTCTATGACTCCCAAGTCTTTTTTTCCTTTTCTACCTGATCTAGTGTGTGATCTGTATATGTATTATTCCCAACCTGTTTTCTCATGGTATATTTTTTCTAGTCCTGTTTCTTCTTTCTTGAGATGGTCATCACCTTGCATTTATTTGGGTGGAATCGCAAAAGCCATTCATTTGACCACCCTTGTAAATTAATTAATTAATGTAGAGTTTGTATATCCTCATTTGATCTTATTTCTCGAAACACCTTTGTGTCGTCTGCAAACATAAATACTTCAGAGATCATCTATGTACAGGACAAATAAAATTGGTCCTAGAACACTCCCTTGGGGGATCCCACTAAGGACATCGGCCCATGCTGAAAACTGTCCTTTAACTGACACTCGCTGTCTTCTATTTAAAAGAAATGATGTTACCCATCTGACTATCTTAGCCATATGCCGTAATATGGTAACCACAGACTCTTTCTTTGATACCGTATTGTTTCTACCTTCCACGCGCCACTTTTTGGTATCAAAGCCAATCTATGATCATTCCTGGATAAAATTTGATGGGAATTAATTAAGGTAGATCCGTATATAAATTTGTTAATTTCTCTAATTATGAGAGAGCTCTTGAGATCTATCACTTAAGTGAATTTTTTCACACGTACCCTTCTCTGTGTCGGTGCCTTATACCACACTGCTAAAACAAACACACACACTCAGAGAAAGAGAGAGAGAGCCATGCACGCACGACAAGAGTTTTAAAATATATGGAGCGTTGGTGACGTAATAATATCATGAAATAGAAATGGTAAGAATAGTACAGTAACTAAATCCCATTAATCATTTTACTAATATTGTTGAAACTTTGTTTGAAATTTTTATTTTTTAAACTTGCATGCAATAAATTATGACAATGAATTTAAGAATAGCATTAAAATGAAATGTTTTAAACATTTATTCGTGACTTGTTTTTTCACCAAAATATTTAAAGCTGTGTTTACTGGGAAATAGTTGGAAATTGGCCGGCCTAATTACTGAATATTGCCTGTACCCATATATGAAAATAAAACATTTAGATGTGGTCTAACTATTGCTTTGTACAATCTTGTGAATCTATGTTACTATCACATAACGGGAGTATGAAATCCTGAATACGTACATAATACGCCGTCTGTTGAATGAACATTTAAAAAATCGTCTTTCATTGGGAGTAATTCCTAGTACCGGAACGGCTTAATAAAAAACAACAATTTTCAACATGTTGTGTATAAAACAGTACATTTAATGTAAATTAATTAGCATTACTGAGTAAATGTGAATACACACACAAATGTAAATAAATTAGCACTACTGAGTAAATGTGAATACACACACAAGTGCCCCCCATATATATATATATATATATATACGTTAGCCATCATACAGTAATAAAGTGTGTTTATATTCCCAGAAGTTTATTATGATCTCCTGTAAATATTAATCTTCAATTTAACACAAATAAATATTGAAAATGACAATACTATAAGTGACGTGTGGCTCATCTCTCATACACTGCAGCATTTGTAAGTACTACAAATGACCTGTTGTAACATATTACGATATACTACAGTCCACGGCGACATAAACATATATATTATTATCGACACACCGAAACAAGTATATTTGACCAAATAGACAGTTAAACGAAACAGGAAATACCAAAAGAATAATATAGATCTCATCAAAATTTGCAGAAATCAACATTACTGAAGCAAGAATGATGCTTGGAACTCGGCAGGCAATTAATTACACAGATTTGTAGCATTTCTCCCCACAACCTTAGTTCCTCCAGTTCTCACTAGATGTTGCGCGCTAGTTGAAACGGGTATATTAGGACAATAGCGGGCTGGTGACATCTTAAGCTATCTAAGTAATCAGCCTATATAAGGTCATTCCAAAGACAATGGATCAGTAACGAAATGATACTGAAGAAGTTTAGATAAACTTTACTTGTACAGTATCGGCCGGTTTCGGTATAAACTATAGTTATACGGAATCCGCCCTACATTACTGTAATGGGGGGGGGGACATATACCAGGTCTGTTGTACATTATTGGTACTTGATCATTACTATCAGGTATGACAATACTTACTGGATATAACATCCAGTTTTATTACCTGATAGATGATAATAAACTCGAGATCTTTATTACTCAAATGTTTCCTAAATTAATAATATGACTTGTGACAGTAATGTTCTGTGGGGGGGGGGGTCGAGGGTTGCCACGAAACAATCTATTTCCCGTTTACCTTATGAGAGAGTGACAAAACTCAGCAATCTAAAAAGCTCCACATTCCAGATTGAAATTGAAAGATATATGTAGTTTAAATATCTAGTTAAATGGGTGATATTGAATGATATATATAAACACATGGAATTGAATAAAGACAGTCTAAATACATCATATTGATTTCAATGATATGATAAACATCACAAAGTTTACTAATCAAAGTCAGAATTGTTTACCTACCGCTACCCGCAAGAGGTCGAAACTTTTCCAGAGATTAATATCTCGTCTCACAACATCATGGGTGGGTGACCACGTTAAATGGCGCTGCCGTCTCCACTGAACTATTTAAAATAAAGGGTGACGTTAAAGACCCCCTGAGGACGTAAAACACTCTGGCAGTGACCACCCTCAGGGTATTTCGGCTCCATCTTTCCATACTGCTTCCCTGTGAGTGGTGGGGGAGGAGATTTCTCAACCAGTTCCACATAGAGGCTGTGCCGAATAAGTGACAGCCTGGGGATTCTCCCCGAACAACAAAGCCAGAAACACACACTGAAACACTAACATTCCATTTAAATACATTATCTAACATGCTGGAATCTTTTTAGTATTTGGGAAATATACATTTAATAACGAGAGACATAATGTCTGGCATAACTATAACCAGGTAAAGCCTGTGTAATATATAGGGTAATTAAAATATATACAACAAATATAGTTTAGAAACTCACCCCAGGTTGGAATGGGAATGAATGTGTTGGTATGTGTTGGTATGATATTACATAGCAAATAATCAAACGCTTTTGTAATCGTAAAAGTAATCACTGATTACGATAACATTTACAATATAATTGATAACGATTACATTGCATCTGGAAGCGACCTACCATGGGCACAAAAGTGGCCGTAAAACACCAATCATCATCATCATCGTCATCTACTTACCATTGTCGGGTCTACTGCTGTGATGGGGTCACTATAACTGTTGTATGTCTTAGCATCGTGAAATGTTGATAGAACCTCAATGATATTTATCAATGTTGGTTTACTGATGATTATGTTTAATAATGATTTATTATTATTGCGTGTTTGTCGAAATTAAGCCCACAATATGTACCACAGATTTTGTTGCTCTCTCTCTCTCTCTCTCTCTCTCTCTCTCTCTCTCTCTATATATATATATATATATATATATATATATATATATATAATCCCACATATATGGAGGCACTGGCTCAGAACATCAACACCTATACATCCCTTAAAACCTATACCTCCATTAATAATTAATTAAATCAATACATAGTTCAATTAAAGCATACAAAAAGAACACCCTATATATTTATACCTTGTTAGACCTATACATGTGTCTGGGTTACTCATCAGCCTGTGGGACAAGCTAATACGCTTTTCCTATGTGACAATATGTCATACCAGTAGATAAATAATTATTTATTAATCGGTTATCCTGCTTAATATGAAAAATGGCATCCAAAATCAGACACATACGATAACACATCACACTGACATCTTAACATATGACCAGTGGGAGTCATGTCTGTCCCGCATTCAGTTTATCTTTCTGGGACGAGCCCCATTCTCGTCTGGTGACACCAACGTTCTCATTTCTGTCAATACACGAGATGCCTTTACGTGAATAATCGCGGATTATATTAAGGCACTTCTTTATAATTTCAGTGTTTTTGTTATTTTTTGGAAGATCAGATACTAGAGGGTTTTTTTTTAATCTCAAGAAATAATAATATCAGAGATATATTGCTTAGAAAAATAACACAAAACTTATATCCAATTGAAACTTGTCCACGGTTAGTTTATGGTGGTTCTGCAGAGTACATAATTGTAAATGATATAATATCAGGTGAAATGTTATTGAATTTGCGATTAAAATAACATTTGTTGGTAGTGTAATCAAGCATGTTACCATATGTTGCCATGCCTACAACATATCATTATTTTGAGCCTTAACCAAGAATAGTTTCATATATGGTATTCAGGGGTCATTAAACTATTTTTATTTTGTAGTAAAAGTAATTAAGCCTCTTCAAAACTACTTGAATAGAAGTAAAAGTTAATTTACTCAAGTAAAAACTACTTTCAAAAATGTAGAAGTAAAAGTAGACGATAAAATTTATTGTAGCACAAAATATGAGGATCAAATACACAGTGCACAAAAGTGACTGCCTCCACAGATATGTCCTCCCACAGATATGTCCTCCCACCTTAAGTTCATTGCGTCCACAGACATGCATATATGCTGCCATCTTCAGTTCACTGAACAAAGCCTTTGTTCAACTTTATTGTATAACAAAGTGAGCCTTCAAAAATAGGTTGGAAAGATTATAACGAGTCTTCAATATCAGTGAGGATCAACTGAAACATATCTACCAAATGTTAGCATTCTTACAAAACTCTTTTCAATGCCACACCATATTAAAATATATTTGTTTGCATAAATTCATCAAAGATACACAAGTTAGGGACAACTTGTAATGATAATTTGCAGCAATTGTTTCAATTATTTCTTAAATAATGGGCTATGTTATGATTAAATAACTAACGAAAATATCGCGAACTAAATGAAAGTAACAAAGTAGCGTTACTGCAAATAAAAGTAGTTATAGTTGAAATCTTATTCACTTACTTCCAGTTACATGAGAAAAAAACTACTCAAGTAGAGTAATGAAGTAGTTTTACTTCGTTACATGACACCCCTGATGGTATTGGGTTTCTAAATGTGATAATTAAAAACAACATACCCTTTTTTCAATAATGGCCTAAATTCTCTTGGCTATGATTTAATGGGCAATAAATCTTGGACTTGATCTGATTATTTCAGAATCACCCCACATGTATTAGATATAAGCTGCATAGGAACATGGAGAAAATAAATCATGTTATATACCATGAAACATGGTCCAGGATCTCTACCAATCTTAACAATACAGTTTTTTCTTTAAGTTCTTATGGTTTCATCCTTAGGTATGCCTAGTGTTGTTCGTGGATCGTTTAGACATTGTGGAACACAACAGTGTTTGTGTGTGCCACCTGATGAAGCCATATTTACTGACATTATAGGATATATGCATGGGTATGCTGTGGATTAGTGGTCATGTATATGGTGGCCGTTACCAGAGATGCTATGGTTGGAAATCCCCCTGAAACCCCTGAAGCCTCATTCTGGATCGGGATATCCCAGCATACATAAATATTGAGAGGGGCTTATTTATTGTCATATCAAAAAGTATCAAGCTAACAAATTAAGGTACCTTTGAAGAAGAAGAAAAAGTCCCTTCCAACTATAATAGCCAAAGATAGCTTAGCATCTTCTCAATATACATACCTTTCATTGTAGAAATCTTTAGATTTCTTTTCGAGCTTTGTATCAAACATATATAGTTGTATGTTGATTCTTTCTTCACTGATCATTGATAAAGTATTGTTCATTCCTTTCGAAAACAGTGGAGTTGACATGCCTGTTTCAGCCTCATTTGATGTACTCATGTAGGCTTTGATTTGCTCATAAAATTGTAACTTATAAGAAAATAATATTTAGATAGTTCCCTTAATTAAACCGATAGCTCAATATAACTATATATAGCCCAATATAACTATATATAGCCCAATATAACTATATATATATATATATATATATATATATATATATATATATATATATATATATATATATATATAGTTATATATACTTACTTAACATGGAAATGAATGGGAAGGTCTGTGACCTCAAATCCAATTTTCACAAAAAATTTCATAACTCTCTTAATATTCAATGAAATAGTTTGTCTAAATAACTAATTGGTGTCTAGAAAACTACTGATGTCTAAAAAAATAATTGATGTCTAAAAAAATAACTGATGTCTAAATAATTAAATAAGTAACTGCATCATGACGTCTAAATAATTAACTGATGCCTAAACAAATAAATAAATAACTGATATCTAAATAACTAACTAATGTCTAAATAACTAACTAATGTCTAAATAACTATTTAATGTCTAAATAACTAATTGATGTCTAAAAAAATAATTGATGTCTAAAATATAATTGATGTCTAAAAAAATAAATGTCTAAATATTTAAATAAGTAACTGATGGCCAAATAAGTAACTGATATCTAAATAACTATTTGATATCTAAATAACTATCTGATATCTAAATAACTATCTGATATCTAAATAACTAACTAATATCTAAATAAATAACTAATTTCTAAATAATTAACTGATGTCTAAATAAATATTTCATGTAGAGTTCTATAATTAAAAAAATATTAGACATCAAATATTAAAATAAGTAACTAATGTCTAATAACTAACTGATGGCTAAATAACTAACTGCATGATATCTAAATAACTAACTAATGTCTAAATAATTAATTGAAGTCTAAAAAAATGTTGTCTAAAAAATTATTTGATGTCTAAAAAAGTAAATGACTAAATATTTAAATAAGTAACTGGTGTCTAAATAACTAACTGATGGCAAAAAAACGAACTAATGTCCACTACACTGTCAAATGTTTCATTCATTTGCCAGTATGCGACCATATACATGTTTCTAGGTGGATTTCCCAATGGCAACAGCGAACCAGAAAAATCGCGGCCGACCAAATATTTTTCCGCAAGCTATTACAGACATTCAAATGTACATATGACTGTGAAGCTTTCAGCAAATTAAACTTTAGAACATTATCTACATTTTGTATATGTTTGTATTTATTTTAAAAGATTTGTTCAAGCTAATTTAGATGGCTTTTGTCAACATGTAACTTCATCAACGCACCATTAATTGTTCTTCACTGACGATGCTACAGTATTATTACCTACCTGAAGCCGTAATTCTTCATTCATCCTAACCTGATGTTTTGGGTTAAACATAATGAGCTCTTTCTTTTCCTCATTTAACTTAAGCATGTTTGCACTCATCCAAGTACTGATATCAGACAAACCAGCTTCCAATTTCTTTGCAACGTCGGATCAAGTTGTTTTGGGCATGATCGCCATATAAACCTGGGTATCATCTGCATAACAGTGGTAGAGCAAATTATGTCGGCTACATATGGCACCAATTGGTTTTGAATACAAACAGTACTTACGTGGTCCAAGTACCGATCCTTGTGGCACCCCAAAATTCAGGCACTTACCTTCTGATGTCGTCATTCCTATGGCAACACACAGATTTGTTACTCAGATAAGATTTAATCCAGGAGAGGGCACTTCCGGTTACTCCAAACGAGTGCTCAAGGCGCGTTTGAAGGATCTTGTGATCTATGACATCGAAAGCAGCAGATAAGTCAAGCAGAACTAATGCCGCCATACACTTCCTATCTAAAGCTTCAGCAATGTCATGATGGACCTTCAGGAACGCGGTCTCTGTAGAGTGACCGGTACGATAAGCTGACTGAAGATTTTCGTGCATTCTCTGACTACTCAAATGGATCTCCAACCGCTTAGCAACCAGCTTCTCCAGGATCTTCGAAAAGAAAGGCAGATTAGACAATGGGCGGTAATTTTTCAATTCCTCTTTATCCAGATTTGGCTTCTTCAGCAGTGGTCTAATATTGGCCTTTTTGAAAGAAAGCGGAACCTTGGACTCCACAAGTGATTTGTTTATAATAGCCGTGATCAAAGGTAGTAGAGCAGGTATTCCACATTTCCAGCACTTCTTTCAAGAGGTATGTAGGTAATGGGTCTAGTTCACAAGAATTTGAGGGAGACTTAATTATACTATCATGTACCTCGTCTTGAGTGGCCTTTTCAAGTTTTGTCAGAGGCTGTCCTTCAAATTTGATATCAGCGCTCATCACATTCATGAGGAAAATTACAACCGTTAGAGACATCATTGATAATGACAAATCTCCAATAAGCGACGCTGTTGTGATGAGCGATGTATGTTAACCACTAGTGATAAACGTACACTATTTTATAACACAAATATATAATTACAATCGGAGTGGCTATACGTTCGGATGCGGTACCCAGGCTATTTGTCCGGGCAAATTTCTCGCGAGAGTTTTATTCAAATTGGCACAAGCGGTACAACAGAGATACGGATAGGGCCAGGCTATTAGTACGAGCTATTTGTCCGTATCCGGACGAATAGCCACGTCCAATTAAAATACGTATATCATATAACTGTATAATAAAATAGGGAATTATAAAATTGGCGATCATAGAATTTATTTATCGTGTCCAAAATGTGATTTCTGAAATTTCTAAATCGGCTGATACCTTTTTAATTGAGCGCTTATTTTAAGTTATTGTCCAGTTAATGTGCAGATAATAGGTGTTAGTAATGCTGTTGTTACATATCTAGATCTACACAACACACACACACATACATACATACACACAAGCATAACGATAAAACAGAGGACAGCTTAATGTATATATCGTTGTTGTATTTAGTACTATTTGTTATGGCTTGCATCAGCATGCATGATAGTCTATGAGTAACGTGACTCTTGTCTAATGTTTAGAATTATCATTCATAGAGGTATTGTTTTTAAGTTTTATTTTACACACACACACATATAATCTATATATATATATATATATATATATATATATATATATATATATATAGTCTAAATGACAAACTGAAGAATGAGTGTGTATTGATTTCAGAGTTGACTTCTATTCAATCAGAGTTGGCGGTTTTAGATCTATGTTTACTAGGCTGTTGTATTGTTGGGACGTAGTAAAGTGAGACAATCTGACCTTAGTTACCAACTTTGTGGGACGCGCGTAAAAACTTTGAGCGGATTATTTTCTATCAGATTATGACAGGCCTGTTTATATATTATTAAGTCATCATAATCAATTGTCAGTTGACTCGGGCAGTCGGGGATATATTTTCGAGCCATTAGTTAGTATGATTAGATCTAGACTAGTTGATAGGGTGACGGTGACGAGTCAGAACGGCCCCAACCATTTATGTACCATTACCGTAAACAGTTAACTACCCCTATTTCACCAGAGTGCCGCTGAATGTTCATACAGATGTTTGTGATTTTGAATTCAGCTTCCTGAAATAGAAATGTCATTATCAATTATAGTATCACAACCTTACTCCTTAGTCTCAAGACAAGTATAAACTGATAAATATTAATATGTGTTTTCATACAATCATCTGTGACTAGGTACTTCCATCAAATTTTCAAATGCATCTAAAAAATATTTATTCTTTTAAAATACATGGATTAATTAAAAATGATCAAGATATCTTTATTTGGCTCTGGTATTTATGTAATTTAAGATTTAAAAATCAGGTTGAGGGTAAGGGTGAGCTGCAATCACAGGGTGCAGTATAAATGTCACATATTATTTATTATGTTCTGTAGGACAAATGTTGACAAAGTTAATTTGTCCCATCTGAATTCACTTAAATAAGTATCAACATTTAAAGAATAAAATAACTTCATATTTAGTCATAATTTAGCAGCAATAAATCTCTAAAGAATACTTTTTTTTAATATTGCTTTTCCCTGCTGTGTATTTATATGCACTGTCTAATTCATGCATAGGTCAGTATTTATTTCCAACTTTTGTATTGAAAATATCATAGTTTGGCATGAATCTGTTCTATGAATATCTGAATATTGCTGTCTATCAAAAGGGGCGTGTCTTTGACAAAGACAGATTGGTGATTTTAAAATTTGGTTTACATAAAAGGCATGATTTATGGTACTCTGAGCCAGGGAAGGGAAGGTTCTGAGGCTTTTCCTCTCCTCTCATTTATATTATTTTGTACCTAATAGAAGCTCTTATCTGCAGGATTTCAGAAAGGTTTTGTATAGAAAAAGATGCTTGTTTTAGCTTCTTTTGTTCTTCAAATATAAACCTGACAGTGTCTTATAAATTTTACTATAATAGTTTTTATTTGTATTACATAGTCCCTATCTATTTATCATATCAAGATGTACCATTTGGATAATCTACCTCTAGGAACGATTGCAATGGTAATTCTACATAATTTTGATAAATTTATTGACAACGGATTGAGAAAGAACGAGGTACCATTGCCGTAAATGATTTTACTATCTGATGACACATATTGCTTCACAAATCTCATTCTTTGCAGAAATGAGAAATTTGAATGGCAAATCTTCTTTTTGCATCAAAGTAATCATCCATACATTCTGTTATCAAACTGTTCCACATACCTCCATGTAATAAATTTACAGAACTTGAAACTCTGTTCTGAGATTTTGAAGTGATGTTGATACCTAGCAAATGTTGATACCACATTTCTGTCTTACCCGTTAACGCTAATCTGAAGTGGTTTATCATTGTCATACTTGTTGAAGGCAACAGTTTGATTAGATTTGTTTAGCCATGTATCAGCATCAGCTGTCCCATCAAGCTGCTGCATCTGGGTTGTAATCTGACGAGCAGTCATGACAGAGTTGTCACTGATGTCTTCCACTATTTGCTCAGGTGATTGTTCACTTGTTGATCATATTGGCTTTCTGATTCTAGTCGTCTCCTTTCTGCTCGTGTTGCCATTCGATCATTTGCTGGATTTGCAGATTTAGCGTTTTTATCCATAAATTAGGCCAGAGGATCTCGACTAAATATCAGGTTGCACTATTTCACCCTGACATGTTCCTGTATATAATCATTGATATTGTTCCATTTATTTAAACTGGGGGGAGTTATTGGTTCATACCAGACATGGGTCAATTCAATTCTGGAATTGATGGTCAATTCCGGAATTGGAATTGATTATTTAAAAAATTGGAATTGAGAAATTTTGAATTGGAATTGAACTTTCCTATAAAATAAATTAAATCCACAAATGAATTTACCATTTTTACAACATTAACACTTACATGTGGTGTTACCAATATACTGGAACCATAATGATCCAGTAGTACTTAAAACTGTAACTTCTATAGCCTGTCCCCAGACTTAACTGTTTTAATAACCATTTGTGATCTTTTGTAAACTTACTATATGTCAGTGGTTTAGTGGATGTGAAAGTAAATACAGGATCTGACCCCTGCTGGGCAGAACTAAGCAAAAAAAATTGTTTCAAGGCTCCTACTGGACAGTGGAATATAAACACATCTTTGATGATTACAAAATACACTTTTCATGGGTATGTACGCAAGACTATGATCCACCAATATCTCTTTAAAATACCTCTAGCTAAAAGCGCCTTGTGGTTAGGCTTTTGAATATTTTTACCACATGTGGTGTTACCAATATACTGGAATCAAATTGATCCTGAACTTTGGTTCCATATATATATATATATATATATATATATATATATCAGATATACACATCAACTGTGGCACCCAACGTGAGCATTTAACCAAATAAATGATCTGGATACCATGGGCTCTGCCCCCACAACACTGTGAACCACCACATAGCATGCCTGTAATCTGTATAGAGATATTGCCATTTAGGAATTTACCCCCGTTCAGTGTTTAGAACAGGTAAAAAAATTAATCCACAAGTTAATGTGTGTATTAATGAAATTTAATATTATATTAATTTGTATAAATGTAATGCAAATGCAGTCGTTGTGAGCACTGCTTTATGCCACCTGGTGGATTAAAAAAGTCATTTGACATTGTGTGTATGTATATATATATATATATAGCTGCTATAGCCACCAACAACCGTTGGTCATTTCAAATTAGCAAGTGACTGCAAAGCAAGCGAGAGATATTGCAATTTGTTTACTCACCCAATTGTACATTTAATTATTTTTAGGGGTTTTGTTTTTAGTAGTTTTAATCTAGTCTAGGTAATTATTTGATGTGTCATGTAGTAGTTTGTGTATATATGACATTGTTTGTCATATATATAAAACTGCCCACATAGTGGGTCATGTTATTAAATATTACCTACTTTCCAAACCTGTGTCAGACTCATGTTTATTTATATGTATGTGATGTTTATCTGTATGTGGTGTGTGTGTGTGTGTGCATATGCTAATATGTAATGATTATCTAATTAATTTACTATTTAATTTTTTAATTCAGAAATATTTCTTCCATGACAATAAACTACTTAAATAGATAATCCAAGTAGGTACTCAAAGTACCTACTCATGGTAAAATGTATTAAGCCATTGTTTTTTGAATACCTGTTTTACAAACCCGCCGACCACAGCTGAAACTCACCGCTAGGAAATAAAATTCACTTTTATTCTTTTTATTAATATTTTCCCACCTGCAGCTAACCTTGTTCTTTTTCCCTTTAAATTGTTTATTTTGACATTCAAAATACATCATTTTAATGAAAACAAGCACATACAGATTGTTGAAAAGGAAGATGCTTGAAGCTTTGCTTATACAATGCATCCCCTCTTAACATAACATTAAAGACATTCATGACAAATTTAAAAATAAAAATATGTGGATGTTTAGCACTCCCCCAGTATCTACTAACCTAAATTAACTCGATTAATTTAGGGGAGAATTGTGGATGTTTGACCACCTTACACTTGAGTGGTTTGATCTTAGTATATGTGATACAGCAAGAAGTAATTTTTATTGTTTGTTTAATGTTCCTAATAAGGCATTGATGACATGATTTGTGACCTAATTCAATGTGTTATAGGTTATTTATATAAACAAAGTGGCAGGAGTGAAGGTTTGATCACAGTGCAGGGCTTATCTTGTTGTCCTATTGGGCACAGCCAAACACACACAGTATGGGGCAGATCGACTACACAGACACACACATATATATATATATATATATATACATAGTGTAGACTTTTGACACCTATTGACAACAGTTCGAATTTTGATACGATCACTTTCAGTCACTAATTGTTTTTCATGGTGTACTGTTGCAAATTGCTTCAAAGTAAACATAAACAATTATTCAGTGATATATTATGTTCCAGCTT
Organism: Paralvinella palmiformis; assembly: GCA_025642065.1. Lineage (NCBI taxonomy): Eukaryota > Metazoa > Annelida > Polychaeta > Terebellida > Alvinellidae > Paralvinella > Paralvinella palmiformis. The sequence continues at coordinate 133,264 of JAODUP010000576.1, read as the reverse complement.
AAAACTATTAAGTGTAATAAATAACAAATAGGGTTTTAATGTTGTGGGTGATTCTCCCTGCCTAGTTGAACCTTCCCACTTCTCCTATATCTTTTTGAAACAACAACAATCAAAATACTATGAAATACTACCTATAACTAGGTATTAGCACATGAAAAAAAGCTCTTTTTACTTGATGTATGTTTGAAAAGCAACTCTAGTCAGGCGCCACTCAACAAGTTACTATTTTGTCTTCCTTGACCCAGCGCACTAAACAGCCTTGAGGAGTGGAGTGTTGCTTAGTGGCACCCTGCCTGCCATATCCATGTATTTTTGACACCCCCCTCACCTTCTGGGATATTTGTATTGGGAAAGTCTGCCTGGATACTTGAATTGGATAGTTGAATCCAGAAGTTTACGACCCGGAGTTGTAAACTTCTGGATACAACAGTCAATTCACACCAATCAGTACATGGAATGATCCGTTTTGTCACAGATCCCACATGTGGAATCATGCTTTTATGTTTAAATGTGTTCCATTTTTGTCGGATTCACATAACTGATATATGAAATATCGGCTGTAAGCTTAATATAATATATGGATCAATTTGCAACAATGCTAGCATCAACCAATCAATGACCTTGTAACAATCCATTGTAAAGATGGCGACTCATGCCAGTGCTGACAGTGATATGTCTATTGTTTACTTTTCACTGACAATTAACAATAAAATAATAAAGGCTCCAAAAAAGAATATTGGAGAGATTGTTAAATCCCAACTAACAGAAGGATATATTTTATTATAAAATACAAATTTTTTTTCCAACCAACCGTATGTTTTCGGTGAATTTTTTTATTGTCCTGATCGACCCTAAGTATTAAAAAAACAATAGCCTTAAGAAAAAAAGAGTCGGGGGGGGGAAATGGAATTGGAATTGATAAATTTGGAATTAAATTGATAAATTTAATTGGAATTGGAATTGACCAAATGGAATTGAGTGGAAATGGAATTGACCCCATGTTTGGTTCATAAAGTCTAATATAATCGACCTCAGGAATATTCTTAATACAATATTTATTCCGTAAGTTTGATGCCATCTCCACTCGTCAATTTTAAACCTTTCAAGTAATATCTCTCTTCTTATCAAAGTTCATTCATCTTCCATGCCTTCTCTTTTCTTTATGTCCCTCTATGTGCAACATTATATATATATATATATATATATATATATATGCATACTAGATGTGCATGACCAATGAGGTTCTATATGTACTAACTAGACTCTACAAATTATCCAATGTCATTCTAACTTTCAACTCATCTAATTAACAATTCTAATATTTACATCATGTACATATATAAGAAATATAACAATACTATGTACCTAGTCAATAACATCAAAACAATGTGTACTAGCTAAGTTTAAATAGGGTCAATTTTACATCAGTACTGTAATCTCCTGTGTATAACATACACTCATGTATAATGTATACCCCCCCCCCCTTGCTGACCAGAAATAATTCTGGAAAACCTAGTTTTGGCGCAGCTGGACTTGCGCAGCATTTTTCCATAATTACGTACACCCTCCATGTATGATGGCCTGATACAGATTTGCTCCTAAGGTCTGCAAAAAGATCAAAAGCTGTCTGTCACAACCTTTGATTTCCTTTTGTAATTAGTTTGAATCTCTTTGATGTTATAATTAATAACAAAAATTATGAGCAGAGATTTCTGTTGTTTCCCTATTTAATTAAATATTATCAAGGTGATATTTTTTATGGCAATTTTAAGTAGATCTTCACAAAGTTCGAACTAATTATGTGTTCTCAGTGAGGGGGGGATTTATAATTAGTTTAAATATACAAGATTTCTAGACTTGAAGACCGATTTACTGTAGAAATAACTGAAATAATTTTGAAGTGGAACTGACCTGTCACCATCTTGGATTAGGGCACGTGGTAGCCTAATCTGCTTCTGCAGTGTTCAGGCAGGTCTGCACGAAAATAATAATACAAATTTTATTTCCTGGTGGCAGGTTTCAGCTGTGATCGATGGCTTTGTAAAACAAGTATTAAAAAAAAACAATGACCTTAGCAATAAAATATGTGTCTGTCAAACACATTTAGTTGTGGTGTATAATGTGCACCCCCAAAAAACTGGCTTACTGGTAGCATTTTAAGAGCCCATTGTTTATTTGTGTTGAATCGATTTAAATTCTAATTATGCTGGATGACAGGTAATAGGCTGATTCAATTACCCCTGGTGCCACGATGTGGCTGAATTTCACACTACAGTCTTAGGTTAGAAGTCTGGGAATAACTGTGTAATATGGAGATTTATGTGTGTAGTGGCTGATATATGTCTTACCGAAAAGCTGTATTTAGTTTATTTACCAGATATATTAGCATTTTATTTATAGTCCATTAAGGGTATGTTATCTTATTTTCTGAATCAGCCATTCGTGTAATGTTTACTAAATGTAAATGTCAAGTGGGTGTTAATACTCTAATGTAATAAAAAAGTTATTTAATAATATACAGGTGATATGTATATGATTGGTTCCCAGGTACAAATAAAAATAATATTTACAAAATTCTACATTAAATATTTAAACAATCTTCATTCAAATCAATTTACATTCAGCTAAAAGTTTAATTTTAAAATCATTTATTTAATCCATTGAAAGCCATGCTAAAAATCCCCTACAAGTCAACATGAATAACTAAGGCTTAGCTTTGTCATTCATCTGAAAGATTGGTCTGCTCAATCATTGGGTTATATATTGATAACTATTGTGTTAAATCCTTTGAAAAGACACAATTGTGTAGTTAAAATATTAGTCTCCATGTAATATGAAATAATTTGCTAAAGATTTCCAGTATTTACTGTTAGTTAAAAGTTGCCATCTCCTATTAACTCTGAGCACCATAGCTGTTTCTAACCTGAGACTGCAGTTGGTAACAGGTGCAACGCATTTCCCTTGGATCAGTCTATTACTATTCTTCGTGTGACAGCAATAAGATGTTTATGTTAGAATGCAAAAGGCTTGTATTATACATAACAATACACATTATGTAGTTGTAATGTTGCTCACATTTCTAATATTACAGACCAACCTAAGTACATATTTGGTATAAAATACGAATAATATGCAAATAGTAAAAGTTAACACTATGAGTATGACAGAGCTATTCCAGCAGGAGCTTTAGATTCTGTTAAAGACACCCAGACTGGACTGATTAGTGGGTATAGGTTATACTGAAATGGACTAAAGCTAAGGTTCCATATACCCAGGATGGGGAAAAAAATGGAAAAGCCTGTAAACAGATGAGAGTGCTTCCATGTGTCCGGATGTGGCATTCGATTTGTTCTGTGGCTGCGTATGCGGCAAACTGAATCACTCCGTATAGTGATTTTCAACATAATTGGAAATCAGAGATGGGTGTTTCCTGAACAGTTTGGCAGGATCTCGGAACGAAAGAGTAAAACAGTGCCAGGAAGCAAGAAATCCAGTGGAAAAAAGAACAACCAATTGAGCTAGTTTGGGAGCATCCATCCTCTACAATTCAAGACTACCAGAACACTGGGATGCCCAGTTGATTTACAACACATGAAAAGGCATATCCGGAACACTGGCTGTGGATAAGTTCGGTAGTAAGTAGACCATATCATTTACTCGCCTTGTGTTTATATATTTCAATCATGTTACATGTACAGCTGTTCCTTCCTCTTATATGAAATAAGCACAGTGTCTTCCAACAAATGGAGGATTTGGCGCCATTTTTGCTGCGGTATCCTGATGGTCTGATTCCATATAAATGGAACATATTTACGTGTGCCAATGCTTTATGGTAGTTTGGGACTGGTCATTTTATTACGGGGGGTGTATGGGGGGTGGGGATTGTAGAAAGATGCTTCAACCATACATATATAAGCAGTTCAGCAGCCAAACAAATTCTCTTGACACTTATGTGGAAGAAAACAGGTAGACAGGTATAATACACCAATCATGTATTTATAATTAATTTACTTCTCTATTCTATGACCACCTTTAATACAATTAGCTCTTATAATTATGCACATAATATTGAAATATCCCATATATATATATATATATATATATATATATATATATATATATTATTTACAGCACAGAGGATAATGTGCCACTAGCTGAACCAGAGTGATCACTGCCTAACTTAGAAGTGATCAATGACCAATATAAGGATATGATGATGTTGGGGATGATGCTGTCAGGATTAGCAACGAGTAACATCGTCCAGTGGGTATACCCCCCATTCATTCAGTGATACATGGTACCGGTGAAACAACTACCGTATATACTCATGTATAAGCCGCACATGTGTATAAGACGCACCCGGTTTTAGAACCAATAAACCCCCTTAGGGTCGAACCTGTGTATAAGACGCACTAAAATCGACAAATTCTTTTCAAAACCCAAAAATATTTCATTATCACTATCTTTATTGAACATCTGTTGTAACTGTTCATGTATCAGCACGTCATCATACATGTCGTCACCATCAGAGTCAGTGTCATATTTGTCATGCTGTTTATCCCACAATACATCATCTTCAATGCCATCTGATAGAGCACTTCCTGAATGATTTGGTAATAATGCCAGGGTCAATTTAATCCCAGGCCGTTGTCACCCACTGTGTGATGATAGGTAACAACAGCCGCTTCAGGTTGTCTGCTGCTGTGTGTTCGTTTCCATAATGCTGTTTGAAGTAGTTTATTAGTAGTTCCCATGTGCCAGCTTTGGACGTCGCTTCATTACCTATGGAGGTTGCTCGGCCCATTTAGCCTACCTTGTGCACAAAAGTGGCCGTAAAACATCAGTGATGATGATCATCTTTTGACATCCTCTTCCTGGAAAGGGTTGCCTCAAATGCTTATTTAATGGTAAAAGCTTCATCACCAATCACCACATAGTGCTTATATGAGCTGATCAGAGTAGAAATGCATCTTTGGGAAATTAGAGTTGGAAAATATACTGCCATCACTACTGCGGCCAAATGCTCCCACATCTAGTGCTGTTAACTTCATATTAGCATCTACTAGTGCCAGAAGAACTGTAAATAATGTCCCTTTATCGTTATGATACAGCAATCCTGAATTCTGGGGGGGGGGGGGTGGTCATCACTACATGTTTCACATCCAAAGCTCCAAGACAATGTGGGAAATTCCACTTCTGTGCAAAATTGCCTGCAATCAGGTCCCATTCGTCACCTTCCTGTGGCACTTTCATTTAAATTGGTGCACGGTTTTCCCCACAATATTCTGAGACAATACTGCCAACAGTTGTGGCTCCTACATGATAGTTAAATGCAATTGAGCAAAATGTTTCTCTATTGGCAAGGAACCTGGAATAAAAAATTAAGTATTAGATAATTTGTTGCATATATCAGTTTATGCAATGCCAGTTTGCTATTAGGTTTGATCACTACAATATTTAATATTGTTACAGGTCAAATATTGTGTCATTAGCAGCAATGCCAAGGACAGGCCAGAATTCTCCCAGAAGTAGCATACCTTCACCTAGTACAGAAGCGAATACTTCTAGAAGTACACTGTCTTCCCCTATTACTGCTGACATACCAGCATTAATATCACAAAGGAGCAGTGGAAACGGGATAGCAGTAAGATAGAAGATGCATTGACAGCTGTGATGATAAAAGAATGCACCAACAAATCTCGACAAGAGCTGGAAAAGCAAGCGAAGAAAGAAATGAAGGGGGAGAAAAATGGTTGAAGATCTCTTTTTTGAAACCTGTAGTTTGCTTATGAAAAAAGCGCCAATAATCCAGGCACAAATTAGTGCTTATTGTGGACAGGCCAATGACTTCACTCGAGGAGTGGCATTTGGCAAGGACACTGTTGACATTATTTTTGATGCACCACATATAGCCAACATGATGTCTTGGTGTGTTGTTATATGACCAAACGTAAATGATTTTAGAAAATATTAAGAATTTAGTAAATCATACCAACAAATAGGTACCATGAACTTGTGCTTCATCTTATCTAACTTACCTGAAACATGTGATTGTCTATGACAACTAACCTCTCTGCTCTTGCAGTGCTTCACCAGCTCTTCCTTCACAGAATATAACACCTGAGCAAGATGTTCTCTAGTCAGTTGGAAGTATTGTTGGAATTTCTCTGTATCAAATTGTAGCTCTTTGACCAGATTATGGTATGCTCCTTGTTGAAGCCTGTTCCTGCTAATGTTATGCATCCACCAGCGGCGTACCATTTGCTTATTACCTTTTTAATTGCTTAAATTTGTATACAGCGGCAATCAGTAACAAGTTATGTTGCTCCATTTCTGACAGAGCCATGTTCTCAAAAGGGACTGAAAAGTGCAGGAAAATATTTATATCAATTCATACAAATTGCCTTAAGGGAGGGGTATTGAGGTATTGAGCGCACTCTAGTCAACCGCAATATTATACACCAACAGCTAGTATTATTACATTAGTCAACAAACGAACAAAAAGAGGAAGACACACAATATTACCATTAACCCTAATTTAGTGTATCCCCCTTCCTACGATATGGAATATTTCTCAATCACATATTAATATGATATTACTGGGTAACATTTTATCACCAGATTTTGCTGATATTTTACTCAAACTTCTGGCTGTTTTAACATACCTGTTATGTGAATATCAATTAGAAAGTAGATTGTTAACTTGGCTGTTGGTATGTATGATTAAACTTTCCTGATGTTGATTGCACTTGTGCTAACGATAAATGCTAGCACCTCCAGAACTGTTCAATAACATCACCCAGTCTTATTGATCGGGTATACGTTAGCCCGAAGTGCTGTAAGCAAGGATGAAACATATATAATTCCAATACCATCACACCACCCCCACCCCCATACACCCAGCCACTCAACATAAAACTACACTGCTCCAAAATACTAACTTCATACATCTGACACCTTCACTTCGTCAGCTCTTAGATATGGAAAAGTCTTAGTTAGGTTATTTATACTAATGGAAGGTCACCAAAATATATGGTAGTCCCCCAATATACACACCCACCACCACCCAGCTAGGACTTCCATACAGCCATAAAACACCCATCCACCCACCCACTCTGGGACACTTCAGCTGTTACCCTGACAACAAAATAAGATCCATCCAATGAGAGCTGTTTGTTTATAACATGGATCAACAATTTTTAGTATACTGTCCACTTTATCAAAACGTTATCATGTAAGTAGCTCAGACCATTTAAAATAAACAGGAATTATGATTATATAAGTGCATAATATTCTCAATGAGCCAATCTATCGTCCTCGGATTACCTTGGATGTCAGAATTGAGCCATGATTATCTACGGTAGTTTTAGGCGACTGTCACACGAGCAATAATAATTAATGCCAAGTTAAAAATGGCGTCGAAGTACCACTTCTCTTTTTAACTGGAGGAATATTAACTATTTCAAAATGAAAAGTTAACCTGTCTGTATAAAACTCTGGGGATGCATCCAGAGGTTGTATTGATCATTCATAATTCTCCGTGCCAGTGGATTTTTACAATCACGGGGCACTGGTGCAAACACACAATATATCTAGGAAGATGTAGCGCTTGGACAGTCCAAAGTTCCCACATATATAATTGGATTAATAAAGCTGGACCCTGGGAGTTCCTCCCCCCCCCCCACAACTGTTGACCCCAGAGTAGTCACCCCGGTTCTTTATTATACATAATATTAGTTAATAACAGGTTACAGCATTAAACTCTCAGATCTGCCACAAAGATTTCACCCAAATACAAGCCCAACTTGTCCTAGTCTTGCGGAGAATCAGGTCCGTTAATAGTCAGGGGTGTGTGTGTCTCCCTACAGAGAACAGAACACCGAAACTAATCCTAAGTGGCTATGTGGGATGATCCTGGTAAATATAAGCTGAGTCATAACTCCATGGGGGGTGACGCTATGACGTCAGAGCATTTACAACACAGTAAATGTGACATATTCTGCTCTCATCTGGCTTCACTGTTTAATATTGCATCTCATAGCTGTGTCCCATCATCCTTTTGTTACAGTGTTATTGTGTCTATTCTTAAAAAACAACAACAACACTGCTTCCTAATCAGCCAGAGAATTACTTTAATCCATTTTAATATCTGAAGCCAACATATCTGAAAGTCAGTTTGGTTTCAAGGAAGGTCGGGGCACTTCTTTTGGTCGTAAGTTTATGTCCAATATTATTACTGTTTCAAGAATCAAGGCTCACTGATTTCTGTCTGTAGCTTAGATGCCGAAAAATATTTTGACAGAATTTGCCACATGTCTTTGTTCCACACACTTATTATTATTACCAGTAGTCACTGGGTGTTGTGTTACAAATGCTATTGTAACTTACAACCATCCGTTAAGTGGCCAAATCATTTTAATGTATATTTCCCCATTTCTGACAGCATCAGATGAGGCAGCATTTTCTCTCCAGTTCTCTTTTTATAGATGAATTACTATTAGAGTCGCGAGCTAATAGACATATTACGCATGACGTTGTTGTAACCAGGTATGCTAATTGACAATTTATTATACTCTGGTTTGTCCCCCATCTCTTAATTGCGTTTGCGATGTCAATCTAAAATCAATACATCACAATCGATCAGATGATAATGCCCCCTTTTACTGATATTTCACGAACACTTTATTAAGCCGTCCTCAGAGGAAGACTCTCTGGTCCATCTTCCCACTAAATCATTAAGTCAATGATACTATATGTCTGATATTATCTCATCCCATATAATGTACCGTAATGTATTATCAAATATTTCCATCTTTTTGTATACATGTATCTTTGTTGTCATCATACCATTTTATGTACCACTTTTAGATTACTGGTGCCATATATTAATGTGTTTTATGTTATTGCGCTATTTATTGTAAATGTAGCATGTTTTTCTGCACTCTGCGGAGGTCAAATGACACTGGGGCTAGTTATTGTGTTCATCATTCGCATTGATCGTAAGTGTTCCCGATGATGGATCTCACCTGAGGGACCCAGCTCGGGTGTGTATAAAGATTAACCCATTACCCAATTCTGTTAGGAAGGACTCTACCCCACTCCGGTAATGATACCACTGCCAGATTCCGGTGTTGACATGGTTACAGTTATTGTTTCACGGTGTTGTTGTTTCCTGCCGTCCTTTCATTAGCCAGTCAGCAGTAGAATTTGTTAGAATTCAAACATAGGGTTTGTTTTATTCACAGCCGTTTATAATTCTTTTCTTGGCGTGTCAATCATTGCTGGTTTTTTTTTGGGGGGGGGCAGTTTTTAAACGTGGTAGACTATAAATAGGCCAGGCTCCCCCAAAATTATTTAGATGAAGTCGAACTTGAAACTACCTTCATACACAACCAAACCGGGATTTGAACCTGGTTGCTAAAGGTCAGTGGGCAACCACACTACTAGTTGGACCGTGGAAATAGCCTCACAGCTAGTTGGTTGACCCAAATACATTGGCACAGATATGTTTTATATATAATTCAGATGTGTTTGAATAGTGGATTTGTGTATGAGGGACATTACTAACTGATTTACCTGATCTTGCTGGTTTTTAAGCTAGACATTTTTTCAGCACGTCATTCATTCAGAGATGTTTTTTTTTAGTATAATGTAAACGCAGAGTTAGCATTAATTGCTTAAATCATCTCATCCCCCCCCCCTCATGTCACTGATCAGTGTGATGAAATTGAGTATTTATTTTTAAAAAAAAGGTCTTATAACTTATTTATTCTTATTTACTTTGACTCTATACATGTGTGTGTGTGTGTGTGTGTACTATAAGAATATAGTTCTGTATCAAAATCTCTAATATTCGTCCAGTTGTGGTTACTTTATCCACTTGAGGGCATTATTCTGGTCATGTTTCAGTAATTAGAATGCCCGAGGTGTATCCTATTTCCTCTCATTTGTATCCACTTCGTACATGATGAAGACTCTCAGTGTGGCCTCTGTGCGTCGTCATCAAGTCATTAGCCAGCTAATAATAACATGTTTCTAGTGGTCATTATATCAGTTTATATTAGCTTGATCAATAGGTCATTGCTTGCTCGGAAGTAAGATTCCTTGTGTCTGTGTGTGTCAGGGTTCCCACGTGTCCTTGAATACCTGGAAAACCTGGAAAATAACAACTTGATTTTCCAGGTCCTTGAAATGTCCTTGAATTTTACAAAATTAGGAAATGTCATGGAAAAATAAATTTCACTGTGAAAAAAATGCACTTAGAACAAAAAGTTAGTCCCATGTTAGTTAAAAATATAAATAAAGTGGGTGGATCAGACAACTAGAACGGATTAGGAGGAGGCTGTATCATAAAAATGTCAATAATCGATCATACAGTGTATTAATATGATATTCTTTTGTGGATGTATTTTGATTTATTACCTTTAAATCTTATATTCTTTGTCCTGGAAATGTCCCGGAAAAAAGTATTTCCTTGGCCGTAGTAACCATGATGTGTGTGTGTGTGTGTGTGTGTGTTGTGTGTTAGCATTGTGTAGAAAAGCACTGGTATGAATAATAGTTTTAATGATTTATATGCAAACAATTTTCCATGGTAACATATTTTCCATGGTAACATATTTTCCATGGTAACATATTTTCCATGGTAACATATTTTCCATGGTAACTCATTGCTTTTCAGGGCATGTGGCATTATTAATGTGAACCTTTTCATTATCTCTCCGAAACAGGTAAATATTGTAATGATTTATTTTGTGCCTTGAGCCTTCAAATATTAGCACGTGATTACCATCACCATGGTGATAATAATAACCAGGTGTGTCGACAGTTAATTTCCTCTCCTAGTGGTGATTGTCTCCTCTTGTGTGTCTTCATTTCCCTTCACCTGGTCCTAATTTGTCCTTTTTGTCTGTGATTGTTTACTCGTTGTCCATCTTGTGTTATAAATGAACTGGTATTTGTCCTTCTTGTGGTCTTAATATTTGAGTGGGTGTGTGAGTGAGGGAAAGAGGGAGTGAGGGAATTGGTGGATGGGTTGGTTTATTTAAAGGGTTTGTGGTTGGATGAATGAGTGGTTTGTTTACCCTTGGCACTTGTCACACCTGGGGCATATGGCTGTAGGGCTACTCCCTGGGGAAGTGAGATGCCCCAGATGAAACATCCCACACAGAATTGATACTAGGATTGGAACCCTGAGTTGGATCAGCTGCATCCGGGTGCACCACCAATCTGTAATACACCAGCACCTGGTATTCGTTCTTGTATGCCACATGATCATTTGCTTGTCTGTCTTGCATTGTGTTGTGTTATCTTATGGTATGCCATGTTATGTAACGTTTGTGGGTGCAATTTTACTGTCGTTTTTATATTCTGCATCAGACATTTGTGCAATTTCCGTTTCATAAGATGTCAATCTCCATTGATCTCAGCTTAAAAATGAGAACATCTGAACGGTTATACATTGGGATAGTGTCTCGTGGCAATGATCCATTGTTTATTTAAAGTATCTGGAGCGGCTGGTAATAAGTAAATATTGTATGCTGACGTGTAGTAAATGAATCACAAAGAATAAACTCCAGCATAGGTCAAATTCTGGGATATTTATTATTAATGATGATTGATGTTTTACGGTCACTTTTATGGTAGGTTAAATGGGCCGAGCGACCCCCAAAGGTAATGAAACGAAGTCAGAGATTAAACACCCTTCGAATATGCACACGCCGAGATTTGAACTCGGGTGGTAGTGATCTGTGGTCCAAAGTGTTACTAGTTAGACCACGGACGCATGCTCAAGTTCTGGGGGAGGGTCATGGGTATGCATCCTAAAGTTTCCACCAAGAGGGCCATTTTAAGGATGGAATTCTCAGCTCACAGAAATGGGAAAAGTTGTTTCTCTTTATGAGTATCTCAGTCAGTTGGCCAGACTTGAGATATTAAATGACCACACAAAATGAACTTTGTCTGGAGGCTAACGGTGGCTTTTGGGGGGTTGGGCATTGAAATTAATAATTACAAACTATTACAAGAATTATTTGTAAACTAAAAGGGGATATATAATTATTATTTGATGACAATGTTACACAGTATTCAAATTAGTACAACAATTTATAATAAAACAAACAGATGGTAGAATGGACAGTCTAGGGCAAACATTCCATATAACTTTATTGTAGCTACATATAAATAACGGTACGTATTAACTCATCGTGGATATTATGTGTGTAAAATAATTTATATTGGAACCATGTAAATGAACTGTATGTAAAACTGAACATAAAATGTGCAGACCCGTCATTGTACTGCCAGTGCTTGGTAATGCACAAAAAAAGTTATCAATAAATCACATCACATATTTTGTAGATATCACCCGAGAAAGACTGTAACATACTAGAACATAACATAACAACAGTGTTGTATATCAAAGTGCCTAGAGCATCTCCCCCATTGATGTATAATAATTATAACACTAATAAATTAATAATAATAATAGTATCAGAATGTTTAGAATCAGTTAATTATAATGTGACTACGGTTATTAGGTAGAGAAAGATTAGTTATTTATGTTTATTTAATTATTTTTTACTTCCAACAGAACTGTGTTGCTAATAACTAAATAGTAAACAGGAAGTAGTCAGCTAGAAGTACTACTACATAGACAGTTGTATAAGTACTACTACATAGACAGTTGTATAAGTACTACTACATAGACAGTTGTATAAGTACTACTACATAGACAGTTGTATAAGTACTACTACATAGACAGTTGTATAAGTACTACTACATAGACAGTTGTATAAGTACTACTACATAGACAGTTGTATAAGTACTACTACATAGACAGTTGTATAAGTACTACTACATAGACAGTTGTATAAGTACTACTACATAGACAGTTGTATAAGTACTACTACATAGACAGTTGTATAAGTACTACTACATAGACAGTTGTATAAGTACTACTACATAGACAGTTGTATAAGTACTACTACATAGACAGTTGTATAAGTACTACTACATAGACAGTTGTATAAGTACTACTACATAGACAGTTGTATAAGTACTACTACATAGACAGTTGTATAAGTACTACTACATAGACAGTTGTATAAGTACTACTACATAGACAGTTGTATAAGTACTACTACATAGACAGTTGTATAAGTACTACTACATAGACAGTTGTATAAGTACTACTACATAGACAGTTGTATAAGTACTACTACATAGACAGTTGTATAAGTACTACTACATAGACAGTTGTATAAGTACTACTACATAGACAGTTGTATAAGTACTACTACATAGACAGTTGTATAAGTACTACTACATAGACAGTTGTATAAGTACTACTACATAGACAGTTGTATAAGTACTACTACATAGACAGTTGTATAAGTACTACTACATAGACAGTTGTATAAGTACTACTACATAGACAGTTGTATAAGTACTACTACATAGACAGTTGTATAAGTACTACTACATAGACAGTTGTATAAGTACTACTACATAGACAGTTGTATAAGTACTACTACATAGACAATTGTATAAGTACTACTACATAGACAGTTGTATAAGTACTACTACTACAACTATAATATTTTAAGGTCGTTATCGCCGGAGAACATACAATTAAAAAAGGAATCCGAAATGGGGTATTACGATCTAGAGGTTAGACGACATAGAAGTTTAATATTGTCTATTTTAATAGACATTTGTAAATGGTGTGATAACAGTGATAGATGATAATTGACCTCCAAAGGTAATGAAACACCCTTCAGATATGCTCACCATACCAGCTAGTCTAGTCTAGGATAAAGTATAGGTGATGTTATTGTTAGGTTCTAGTCAGTCACCATCACCTCAAAGTGGCACACAGTGTTCTCTTCCATTTTATCCGATGATAATTTATTTAATAAGTTATGACGCTTCCATTTAAATTTGTCAGTTTAATTTTTTAGGACAGCTAAACACCTAACAAGTTTTGTAAACATTTGTATTTACTTTTCCTGTTGTCTGTAAAAATCTAGTTATGAAATTCTTTTACAAGAGGCAGGTAGTCTTCTGTTTTAATTAATTGCTTCCTGTCACTCAGCCAGGATAGGTGCTCTTATAATCATCAGCTGGCTGTAAGCTGGCTGTCATCATCCCCATGGTTACAGGAAGCCAGCCGCCTGATGTTTGTATATATATATATATATATATATGTGAGTGTGTGTATGTGTGTGTGTGTGTGTGTGTGTCTCCTGATTGGTTCAACCTGTCACTGATAATATGATGTCAGCTGGCGTGTGCACCATTCTTCTTGCCAGTTGTGTAGTGATACCTGGGTGTGGTAGAGTTACCGGTTACAGCCAACTTGTAGAATCTCAGCATCTCTCAGATAACATCCTTATTTTGCGATAGTAGTCAAAGTGAGTACAAACTGTTACATTTCCTAGCTCTGTCTAGTTGTCGTAGTTACATAGTAGTTACAATATTCTGCCATCTTACTTGAAACTTGCTGGCCATTATTCTGTCACGAAACTGTATTAGTATATTTGTAGATTTGTTTTAGGCTCTGTTTTCTCTGATGGTAATAGACTAAAATCATGATAGTGTTTCACTTTGAAATTTGTTTTGTAAGATTTATCTTCTGTTACGAACATTCTGTAATGTGAGATTTTGGTTTGCGTGTGGTTGATATAAATCTAGAGTTTGTTTGCTAAACGTAAAGTGTCAATCGATATACTATTGTATATTGATAACTTCAGCCATACAGATGGATGGTTTTATCTCGGATGAAGGACGTGGACATCGTGGCAGATGGAGCAGCATTATCTAGATGATAATGATTCCATTATATATGTACCCATTTGGGATTCCTATTGTTCATTGTGTGTTCTCCAAAGAGGACAACCGTGAAATATTAGTGTTTGGCCTCCACTGTATGTTAACAAGTATTATTATTATTATTCTTAGCCTCGTAGTAGAACGTTTGATCCCGGGTATTGTTAATCTATTGGCTAGTTAGGGTTTTGGGTTATGTTTGATGACACGGCGTGTGTTAGAAATGTGATGTCTTTCGTTATAGAAATACTGGTCAGAAGTGTCGCTTGACCTGTCTTTAATGTTCTCATTGATGTGTCTAAATATATTGGAGACTTAGAGTATGCACGAATGTTGATATTGTTGTATCTGTGGTAAATGCCTATCTGCTATGGGATTGTTTATTGACTGGCTATAAACTGTAATATATTTATATGTGTGTTTGTGTGCGCGCATGCGTGTGTCTGTTCTTGATAACAGCTGTGCTGTTATTGAAAAAAAAACTGTACTGTTATTGATTAGTGATTTGAATATCAACTGCTAGATGTGTTACATGTAGGTGCTGTAGTTTAGTTTCTCTCTCTCTCTCTCTCTCTCTCTCTCTCTCTCTCTCTCTCTCTTGTGTGTGTGTGTGTGAGAGAGAGAGAGAGAGAGAGAGAGAGCAATTACATGGTGTGTGTGTGTGTGTGTGTGTGTATTTTAGCTGTGTATAATAAGGCACAGAGAATCTCGAACAGTGAATTCAAACTCTGGACGTTTCTTCAGGGGACTGAATCCATAGTGGCGACTTTTCTTGCTGAGACATGTGTAATGTCTCACCAGTCCTGTGTGTGTGTGTGTGTGTGTGTGTGTGTGTGTGTGTGTGTGTGTATGTCAATCATGTTATAGTGATCTGTATAATGGCACTCAGAATTAGTTGGACAGATCAAAGTATAGCTAATGTTAGTATTATAATCACTAATTATGGTCCTTCTTTTTCTTGTCATCTACTGCTGATAGACATTTGAAGGTAAAGAGTGTGTGTGTGTGTGTGTGTGTGTGTGTGTGTTGAGTTTCTCTTCAATTTAGTTAGTCTGGTGTGTCAGTCTGTTTATCATATTAAACCATGCAATATCCAATCACTGCCTGGAGTCATTTGTGGAAGGGGTTACCGCCTCTACACGGTACTGCATATAGCAATTAGCATATACCTTGTCATGTCTGTGTGTTACCTGTGGGCGTTATCATCATTTGTGCTCTAACTGTACTCTATGTCGCTGACATCAATCCAGTACATAACACTGATATATACCTGGAATAACTATGGAGAGAGTTATCTTGATGTTTTTAGTCATACTTATGGTCTACAATAATACACTTGCGTTGATGAAGATCACTGTCTTCACTATAATATGCCTGTATTAGCCAGCCAGTCTTCACTATAATATGCCTGTATTAGCCAGCCAGTCTTCACTATAATATGCCTGTATTAGCCAGCCAGTCTTCACTATAATATGCCTGTATTAGCCAGCCAGTCTTCACTATAATATGCCTGTATTAGCCAGCCAGTCTTCACTAATATGCCTGTATTAGCCAGCCAGTCTTCACTATTATATGCCTGTATTAGCCAGCCAGTCTTCACTATAATATGCCTGTATTAGCCAGCCAGTCTTCAGGTTTTGTTGTTCAAGGCCAGAGTGTTTTACGTCATCAGGGGGTCTTTAAAGTCCCCCTTTATTTTAAATAATTCAGTGGAGACGGCAGCGCCATTTAACGTGGTCAGCCACCCACGATGTAGTGAGCCGAGAAATTAATCCCTGGAAAAGTTTTGACCTCTTACAGGGTTCGAACCTGCGACTGTTGGCACCAAGTGCCTGGTGCTTAACCGCTAGGCCACCGGAGCTCACTGTTTAATGGCAGCTCCAGAACCTTTTAAAATCTAGGAAAATGTTTAGATCTAAGAAAATATTCAGTGAATATTTGTGAAAGAGGCAAGAAACCTAAGATTCTGAAATATTTCAGAACGTGTGTGTGTGTGTGTGTGTCTGTGTGTGTGTGTGTGTGTGTGTGTGTGTGTGCTATAATGTTAATGACAGATAATTTTATCGATTATTAACATATCATCATTTTGTATAATAATGTTTTACCTGTGTGATACAAGAGGTGTTGCTGCTGGTAACCCTCTTGTGTGATACAAGAGCTGTTGCTGCTGGTAACCCTCTTGACCCGGATGTTACATATAATTATCCTAGAGTTACTGCTATGATATTAAAGATGTTCATAGAATATTGATCAATGCTCTGGTGAGTATCTTACTTAGTTCATGGCTTCTCAGACAGTTATTATACTCGGTATAGGGGCTTTGAGGAGATCATCTCTTAACATATATTGATTAATTCTTCTATTTCGTAGGTTTGGGTCTTGTTACTGTTATCAGAAGCCGTCTACTCAGACTTCTGTTAATGAATATCTGATTGAAGCAGATGCTAACAGTTGAGGGGAGAGAGAGAGACTCAGAAAGAGAGAGAGCGCTGTGTGTGTGTGTGTGTGTGCGTGTGCGTGTGTGTGTGTGACAAAAAAGTTCACAATGTTCACTTTATCAAAAATGTTTGATCTTTGTCAGGCTGTACCTATCCAGGATTCCCAAATTACTACTTTGCAGTCTGCTTGGAGCAGTTCAACCTTTATGTCTAGGATTATTTCCAGACTGGATAATGTAGATCTTCTGTTTCGTGTAAAGGATAATATGCCATTGATCCTGATGTTGTTGTTTGTTGTTGATTTGAATCTGTTACAGTGAATCATTGTGTCAGTGATTGTCTCTTTTCTCGTTGTTGTTGTTCACGATGGTAGCCAGAAGGTGACAATTACCCGTGCACAAGTTTCTCAGTTAGAAGATTTCCTTTGTTAATGTTGTTAACATAGGACAAAATGGACAAATGTAGAGGTTGGTCCTTGCACAAAACGTGCAAAAAACAACGAATATGTTATGAATTGACTCGGTGCCATTAATTTGGCTCGGTACAGTTGGGTGTGTGCTAAAATACAGAAAAATAAGGATCATGATTATTGAATGGTCCTAGGACATTTAGACCAACGTTATAGTGACAATCGTCTGTCAAGTCCAATGGTTTTCCCTAACACTGCTAATATATCCATCACCAAACCTCATCAACAAATTGGCATCAGTCCAAGTTTATTTTTATTTGAATTTCTTTACATAATAAAGTGTATCAGTGGGTGGCTTTCTAGCTAAAAGTTTCCATCCAGAATGATTGTAATGATTTATAATCTAAATTACACAGCCTAAAGCATAGGTGAATAGGTATTTAGTATTTAACTGTTAAATAGCTGCTCAACCAAAGCTGTTTTTGTATTTGTTGTGCGCTGATAACAGTATTCAGTACTCTATTGTCAATAATAATTCTGCTTCCAGCTTACCGGACTCTGATGGAGACATTTCAGCCAGTTGTAATATCAGGCCCATCAGGAAGTGGCAAGAGTACCCTCGTAAAGAAACTCATGTCGGAGTACAAAGATTGCTTCGCCTTCAGTATATCACGTAAGAACAATTGGGTTGATGATGTAATTAGGTGGTTTAACAAAAGAGAATCTATATTTTGACCATTTTAATCACTAGACAATTAATGCTGTGAATATTAATGCAAACTGAAAGACAGTAAATCTGTGGTGTGTGTGTGTGTGTGTGTGTGTGTGTTTTAGGGTACATATAAAGAGGCAACAGGCACAGAGCATCAACATATCTAAACATCCTTCGAGACCTACCTCCATAAATCTAAATACAACTATACATACATTAATCTAAAAATAAAATGTTCCATACCTTCACATATTGATAAATGTGTGCGTATACCTAAGCATGTGTCTGGTCTACTCATCAGCCTGTGGGAACCAGCTAATTCGCTTTTCGTACGCGACAAATATGTCACGCCCACAGGAAAGCGGCAACATGCAGGCTACGTACAAAAAGCGGAAGCACGTAAAAACATACCATTTAATACCACAGCTCACAGCAAACAACAGGTGTGTGTGGTTCAATGGTGACTTGCTACATACATATCATAAACTATTTTGACACCACAGTTTACATTCAACAGTAATTTTCTGTGGTCCAAAAGAAACCTGTATATAAACATTTCGACACCTCAGATGCTGACCTCAGCTTTATTCTGGGTTCGAATAACTGAATAAATCCTACCTATATGAACCATGTATCAATACACGTCCGACTGGTCTGGCGTCGAAGTTCTTCTCTAACTTAAGTGAAAGTTCAAGCCCTATATATAGCCTCAGCGTGTTAACAAACATTACAGTTTGTTCATAACAAAGAGAATGTACACTAACTCAGTATGGACTCACTGAAGCGATTTAACTAAAATAAAAACAAAGTAGCAATACCGCACAATGGATTATTACTAGACCAGAACGAAATATCGTCTCAAACCTGAGTAAATACTATGATTTACTCAAACCTAACAGCTAATCCTCATACGTTTCCGTTCATCACTAAGGGAACGTTCATTCACGCCTAATTTAGCGTCCCTAAGTATATGCAGTTAGGTGTGGTGGGATCTAAATTAAAGCGCCCATCCACTTGATCTATTTGACCCATGGTCGAGAACAGCGGATTTCAGGCAGATCTCCGATACTGCGAATGACACGTCGGGATTATAATAGCTATACATTTAACAAATTTCCTATATCAGTGTAATCTAATTACTCATAATATGGGAAAAAACTCTGTCCGCAGCTTAATACCCATGGAGATGCCCGCCGGAGTAACAAACGACTCCAGGAGTATAAATCCATCAAGCAGCATTATATGAATTAATAGGTCGTTTCGTCAGACCACATTGTGTGATGTGACTTCTGAGTATGGGACACTCACAAATGAATTGTGCAGTTAGGGTTCTATATCTTAGCAGTGTGATACATTAATTATAATAATATATAAATAATAATAATAATAACAACAATAACATCAGTTTACTGTTTGTGTATATAATTTATAAACATGAGTTTTTGCTGATCACTTCGTTTTTGTCTTCTTTTAGATACAACCAGAAAACCAAGAGATGGTGAAATCAATGGACGTGGTATGTGTTTATTTCTATTCGTCATCTGTCTTTATTTCTGTTTTAGAACACTACGAACAATATTCTTCAGCATCCTTCTAAATTAGCCAAAATGGCAGTTCTCACAATCAAAGTTTTGTAAATTAGATCTCCTAGATTACTCTTGAATGATATTCATATAATTTGGGTGAATAGACGATTTCCATTTGCCACGAGGATTGGCTGTTCGATGTTAGGCCATTTGGTAGTTGTTGTGTTGAACCAGCTGGTAAAAAATAATCGTTTCACCGATTGCGAAATCACAGAGGTCACAAACTGTTTCGCATGTGAATAAATTTTATGATACAGTTCACAGCTGGATTAATTTCTTTATTGATCAATTTAGATTTTCCTCAAAAAAAACCTGTCAACTTTATATTTAATTTCACAAGTTTCATAAGACATCATCATGATAAGGTTGTAAATTTGTTACTTTGATGTCTGTAGGATAAATACATATCCATTAACCTTTAAAGGAGCAAATCCCAATATATCTTGGTTTGGCGATTAGTGTTCACATTGATCACTAAATGTCAGCAGCATTTGTCTGTATAGAGGAGAGTGAAAAACCCATATGTAGCCACATAATGTTTGCCATTTTGTGACCAGTCAGAGAGTTTTGAGTACAAGGATGGATCGTTGACGATTCTTGATTTGAGAGATTGGCAATTATGAACGTGGACTAGATACAATTTTTGATGTGATTTACAGAGTATATATTCTTTATCATAACCAAACAAATGTGTTATATTTGCTTGTGTATTTTGACAGGGATTTGATAATAATATCTAGTTTCTAAAAACAAAATAAAAGTTAATTTTATTTTTTTAAATACATTTTAAATTTGTTTGTTGAATAACTAACTACACAGTGGTAATTCCAATATGATCACGTAGACAAATAAATACTGTTTCAAAAAATATATAATTTGGTATATTTACGTACAGTAGTTTTCATTCTGGAACCATATATATGTACCCCCCCTTTAATCAAAGGTGACCTTTCTTGGCAAATAATCCTAAATATTAACTAAAATTAAATAAGAAAATGTTGTATTTAACAATCAGGTCTTCAGAATAAGAAATCATGAATTTACAGACAAGTACACCTTTTGTTCCACACTAGTTCACTGAGTACATGGTATAACTGACCCACAAAGTCACAAACAATGACAATAAATTTATTTTCCAATTTACACTTACATATTTTTACAATTTATATTTTATACATTAACAATTATTCATTTGTGTAAATTGGGGGACCTATTTAGCTAAATAACTGTCTTCCCATAGCCCCATATGTCGTGGAAATTGTCTTCCGATATTCCATCCTTGAAATGATTGTATTTACTACTCATCACATCAGTTATCATAATTTTGTTGTCTATTTGACTAAATGGCTAAATCCGTGGTAACCAACTGCCATTAAAGAAAAGATTAATAGGAATGAATAGATAGCGTATTTTATTTGAACGATGTAATGTAAATCAGGTAATTATAAATCACTTGTACAAAAATTATATTGTAATTTGTGATAAAATGTTAGTTGGCATGTGAACAATGTTGTTGTCTATCTTGTGTGAGTGTGAACCATGTTATTGTCTGTCTTGTCTGAGTGTGAACCATGTTGTTGTCTATCTTGTCTGAGTGTGAACCATGTTATTGTCTATCTTGTCTGAGTGTGAACCATGTTGTTGTCTATCTTGTCTGAGTGTGAACCATGTTATTGTCTATCTTGTCTGAGTGAGATAAAAATGATGTTGATCTTGCAGAATATAACTTTGTGACACGTGAAGAAATGGAAAAAGCTATAGGAAACAATGAATTTATTGAACATGCACAATTCTCAGGGAATATGTATGGAACAAGGTTGGTGTGTGTGTGTGTGTGTGTGTGTGTGTGTGTGTGTGTGTGTGTGTGTGTGTGTGTGTAGAGAATAATGAAATGCTTAGAAATATTTTATTTCATTGAAAAAAACTTATAATTTAAATGTGAAATTCAGTGATTTGTCTCTACTTGTATCAAAACTGTTAAACATTTTGAGGGCATTTGTGTTTAAAATATTTGAGGAAATGTTTCCGTATTGATGTACAAAAATTGTTTGTTTTCATGTTTTAACAAGATTATATTAGGAAACAGCTTTCCAAAATGTAATTTGAGAACATCTAAACATTTGCCGTCAGTCATTTTGTGTTTTCTCCCCCTGTATTTCAGTAAGAAAGCAGTGGAAGATATTATGAAGACAGGACGTATATGCATCCTTGACATCGACATGCAGGGTGTTAAAAATATCAAGAAAACGGACATCAAGGCTCGTTTTATCTTCGTCAAACCTCCCAATTTGACAGTTCTGGTGAGTCCGATAACTGTTTTTTGTTGGCTTCGTGCTGACATTTACTGTGATATGTCCAGTGAGGTCACCTGCCTAATCGGTTCAATATTACTAATTTACAATACCTAATTGATTGTGTTACTGTAAATTAATCAGTGATTTTTATTCTATCACATTGATTATATCACTGTCACATATTAAGCTAATTTATTACAATTTCATTATTGATTAATTAATTATCTTTAAATGATTATCTTGACTGACTTAAGCGTGTCCAGAGTTCAGAACTAATTTCTTGTATCCTCCTCTTGGAAGTGACAGTAGGGGGTAAAAGGATTGAGAGGATGCGGGATGGAGATTTTTGCTGATCCGTCATTGAACCCTACTCATTCATTTGACTGAAGCGGCTACCTTTCTCCATCATGGTTGTGTATCTCCCCGACCTAACTAGTAACATGGCTGGCCACATGCCTCTATCATCCTGTTTCAAATCCCAGCATTGCTATGTTGAAAAGGATGTTTCATCTTTCATATTACCTACGACATTTGCTTCGCCCATTCTACTAAAATGGGGGAAAAGGGTAATATTTCACATTTGTCTGGAATGATAACATATTGAATGTATTATCACCATAACCGCTTCTGTATTATAACAGACATTATAACTGACGACGTATTGAAGGTATTATCACCATAACCGCTTCTGTATTATAACAGACATTATAACTGACGACGTATTGAAGGTATTATCACCATAACCGCTTCTGTATTATAACAGACATTATAACTGACGACGTATTGAAGGTATTATCACCATAACCGCTTCTGTATTATAACAGACATTATAACTGACGACGTATTGAAGGTATTATCACCATAACCGCTTCTGTATTATAACAGACATTATAACTGACGACGTATTGAAGGTATTATCACCATAACCGCTTCTGTATTATAACAGACATTATAACTGACGACGTATTGAAGGTATTATCACCATAACCGCTTCTGTATTATAACAGACATTATAACTGACGACGTATTGAAGGTATTATCACCATAACCGCTTCTGTATTATAACAGACATTATAACTGACGACGTATTGAAGGTATTATCACCATAACCGCTTCTGTATTATAACAGACATTATAACTGACGACGTATTGAAGGTATTATCACCATAACCGCTTCTGTATTATAACAGACATTATAACTGACGACGTATTGAAGGTATTATCACCATAACCGCTTCTGTATTATAACAGACATTATAACAGACATTATAACTGCTCAAATAATATAGTAAGACTTCAAATTTTTAGATCTGTATGTAATCAACATATTAATAATATATATATATATAATATATATATATATATATATATAATATATATATATATATATATATATATATATATATATATATATATATATATGTATGTATTACCATAATACTGAAGATGTCATCAGTGCTGTAGTCAAGTTATTGTTACAACAACTTGGTCAACACCAGCTCTTTCACCACTCAGGATCTTGAAACTGATGATGTTGTCAAGTCATCCATTTGAAGCCTTAAACTTTTTCTTGAATGATGGATCCAGAAACAGGAATGTTCTTGGCTCTATCACAGTTCTCTCACTCGGGTGTTCACTTCTTTTCAAAATCTCCAATTTCTCAGAGATAGACATGTTGAAGAAGTTTACATAAACAGATCAATAATAATTATAAGGAATGTGTTACTGTCCAGTATTTATATGATCTTGCCAGTCAAATCTTTCTGCCAGTTACTAAATAAACTTCCTTGAATAAACAAACATATAACAATTTGCTTCTTGTACAGAGCTGATATGTGATTTTTTTCTGATAACATGAGTTTCCTATATTTGAAAACACTAAACAAACATTGTAGAATAAACAAACAATACATTTATGTACTGTTTGTTTGCATAAAAAAATTTGTAAACAACATTCTATGTTCCCTATATAGTAAGTCAAAGATGAAACACCCTTCAGATAGATAAAGCATAGGGGAAGATGTGGGGCTTAAAATATTGTTCCCTATAATGGGGTGTTCTTTTTATATAAGAGAGGTTTTAACTGCATATGCATTAGGTTTCTAATGTAGTCCTTTTCAGAGTGTGTGTACTCGAATGCCTCCATATTTCAGCGTATCCATTCAGGTGCTGACTATGGTACTCGCGTTCATCTAGGTTTTTAAAGTACTTCCACTGCCTAGTTTCCATGATTGCCTAAACCAGTTGTTAAAAAAATCATGGCCACTGAAAGCAGGTATTGTCTAATGTTTAACACACAACCCATGCATTTTACTAAATTATTTCGTTCCCTGTGTACACCCCTAAGCCATTTGCCTGATGTGGTTTGTTACACCAAGTCGACATATTTGGGATGTTAACCTCCAGCCAGTCAGCTCATTTCGATGTTTTCATTCCAGGAGAAGAGACTTCGTGATCGAGGCACCGAAACCGAGGATAGCTTAAAGAAACGACTCGATACTGCTAAAGCAGAGCTCGAATATGGTAATCAGTAATGTCTTGTTGGTGAAGAAACGATATGGGGACCTCAGTTAATGATTGGAAAGTTGCATGGACTTAAAGTTTTATAGCGCAGTTAGGTAGAGCGTAGGACTCATAGCTGAATGGTTGCGGGTTCAAGGCTCCGTGAGCTGCAATGCTGTCACGTGGCGACTGGTTCACTTATCCATAAATTTAAAAGAATGGGTACCTGACGGGATGCGATGGCTATGTATTTGATTAATGCTTGGCACCTATAATGGCAGCATGCATTGTATGCTCCCTTGGGAGTTGAGATTTGTGCTGACTCGAAACAGGTCTGAGTCAGGGATAATAATATTGTAAATAATATTGTAAAATGCCTTAGAGCAGCTTCTAGCTGAATAGGGTGCTATGTAAATATCACATATTATTATTATTATAAAGACACTTTAATATGGCACATGGTGGTTGGGTGGGTTTAGTGCTGCACTTGATAGTGCTACTGTTCCCAGTTTGAAATGACTAACTTCTCGTTGGTCATTTCTCATCTTTACTGGTTGACTTATCCCTGAGCAGGTGTTTGGTTGGATGAGGATAATTTATCACTATTTTCGTTCTTAATTGAATGAGGCATTTATTATTTTAATGAGAGTGTAGAGTATACAAGTTGATATGTTGTTGATAATTTTGATGAGATCCTGGGCCCCCCCTGCAATGGTGTGCACTTTGGAGTGCCAAATGTGAACACTAAACAGTTTCTGTTTAATCTACCCTTTAAAAGCTTCTTGAGTACCATAGAGTGTCCAACTGAGGCACATTATATAAAGATGATTAAAAAAGTCCATGCACTTATATGAATATTAGAACCTTTTGACGTCCAATCACTTTTGTGATAAAGACATCTGTCTACTTCTCTGAAAAGCAACTGTAAATGTAGCTATTTTTGGAGAAACGTAAACATTGCCAAATTTTCCAAATAATTATAAAGTAACCCCCACTTGCTGCATTACTATTGGGGAACTACTGTTTATAGATGACCCAATCTTTTAGAAGTTTGTAACGATAGATGATATTTTGCATTTTCGCTGACCAAGAGCAAAATGTTTTTGCCTCATCTTAAATGATACTAGTAATCCTTCATTTTGGCTATATTCACTATCACTTGTGACAAAACCCCCACACACACACACACACACACACACACACACATATATATATATATATATATATATATATATATACACACACACACATATGGATTAAGAGATAAACAAGACACTGCATTATGTATGGTTATTAAGTCACAGTACAACTGACCATAATGTTTTAACATTTAGTTAATTTTCCTATCCATACAGCTGATCAGAAGGGTTCGTATGATCACATTATAGTGAATGATGACCTCGAGATAGCATATGAAAAGCTGAAAGGAATATTAATAAAGGTAATGCCGCTGCAATGTTTGTATAGCTGTTGACATCCAGCTTTCTCCTTACTGCTTCTATATATTCATGGTCATGTATTACTGAACAAATGTGAGTCATGGAAACAGACGTGTTTTTCACGAAAACTGTAAAATGGTATCCATGAGGCTGGTTAAGCCTTTTGTGATTTAAGGATGGTCCCATCATAGTTGGTCTATTTTGGTAGTGGGGGGAGCTTCGCTAAATGTCATCCGTTTAATTGTTTTTGATCTATAGGATGTGATGCCAATGGATTTACAATAAACTTTTATGTGGATTTGACAGTTTTTGGCCAACCATCTGATTATGATTCAACATCAATACGTACTGTTGTCAAAAGATCAGATAACTCAGTATTAGCATTGTGTTTTTAACATAAAAATGAAACTTAACCTACATTTGTAGGATTATTGGATAGTAGACCATATACATAGTACAGATGTTTTCACATGCATAAAAATAGATGAATCTATATTAATGGGAGCAGCGTCTTAGCTAAGAATTTGAATGTTTTCATCCTTTTGTCCATCAGAGCTGTTAGGACAAGGCTTAGCCTATTAGAAAGGCGTCTAGGATGAGACTAGGACACCAAAAGTGAAAAGATCTTTCTGATGGATTATTCTAGGCCATTTTTGGGAGATGAAACTTTGTTCTATGAAAAACATCCGTCACTTAGCAGTGTTGTAAATTTCCTCCAAAAATCATCAGACAGCAGGGATTGCAAGTCCTAAAAGTCATCAGCCGTGATGAAAAGTTGTCGGCTCAGGTGCCACAAGAGAAGAGTAGCAGCCAGAAACCACAAAGCAGGCTAGACGACAGTTGGGGCAATGTATATGCTAAAAATTCTAGTACAGGCGCAAGGGGGCATAATATTTGGCCAATCATCACCGTCGTACCAATGCTTCTGATGTCAACAAGAGCACATGTAAAATATAAACACAACGACTTCTGCGCACGTGTGATGAGACTCCAGTTCACTTCACCTACATTTGCAGCAAAAACATGTTGTTTGTTCATTGAATAAATTATTGTTTCTTATTATTTTAAACGTTTTATTTGCCGTGTGAAACGTAGAATAGGTTGAATATGAGAAGGACCACCGGGCCGGCAACTATAGAAAAAAACACGCCCTGGTCAAGAAGTGTCGACCCTGGGCACCTTCCAACACCGCATTTAGATACTTCTAGGTTAGTCAGCTGTCCAATCCAGCCGATTTATTTGCTCAAACTGCCCCACACGAATGACACCAGATGGGTAGTCAGCTATGACACTGATGAGCAACAAAACACTGGTTAATATCAAAGGAATCAATTACTCAGATCCAGAATATCAATTTGGACATGCAAATTGAGGTCCCGTGATTGGTGATTTAAATGGAAGATGCAACATGCTTTAAATAAATCATAGAAACAGATAACTCACCTTTTCACTTGCTTATCCTTCTCAAGTTTCCCTTCCATCTGATCATTTGTTGATGAATTTTGCATCGTTCCTTGACTATGAGATTGCCCATCCCCTGTACTAGGTGCGCCACTGAGCTCAATTCTTTTTGAGGATATTGGCGCTATAAAAGTCTCATTGTTATTATTATTAATAATTTGTAAATGACTGTAACCAAACTAGTCAGTGTTGGCCATGTGGGAGACACGATATGCAGTTGCATATTACAATTGTTAATATCTAAATAATTATATGGCTGTGTTACTGTTAGTATCACATCTGTGATATAAATTATATTTTATCGTGACCAGAACTTCTCTATTTTTGTACTCCAGCAAATAGGCTCGCTGTCAACATTTAAACTGTTCTTAATTTTTATTTTATATATCATTGCAGTATATAACTGAACTAACCGAGATAAATAATTGTCATTTTCAGGATATTGATGCCTTACAGAAGCAACAGCTTAGAGCCCATTAAGTAATGGTGACGTAATCAGTGTACGTCATAATGCATCATGGATTACGATGCGATTTTGATAGGATTTGTTAGCTTTTGTGTTGTTTATGCCACTGTTGTTGTTATCTACATCAGATGTCAGGAGAGCTTCCCCCTGAATGAATCAGTCCTCTTGCAACATTCAGATATATTTCAAGTAGTTTTGTATATACTTTATTTCTGGATCTGATAAATCAGCATTGTACCTTTTGGATTTGTTCAGCCAATAATGTTGTTCCTGGATTGGGCTATCCTATGGCATGCTTCATTCATTCAGAAAATTATATACATTATGGTATAGCCATCCAATAAAGTATGTTATGGATTTATCCAGTCACTAATAGTCATTCTGGATCTATCCAACCAGTAATGTAAATGCCGGATATAGCCAATCAATAACAGACATCGTTAATCTACTCAACCAGTAATGTACACTGTAGATCTCTTTAACGGTAATGTAATCCCTGAATGTAATGTGACTAGCCATTTATCAGGATATCATCATCCTGTATCTCCATTCCTGGATCTGACTAGCTGGTAATGTACCTCATCAATATACATCTTGTTGACACTCAGCGTAGTACGGAGTTGAGTTTTGTAGCCATCCCTGTATCTGCTCTATGTCTAGTTGTAACTGTGTCACAAAGTGTTTCTATTTTATCATTTATAATGTGTTTGGAGTCATCCTAAACAGCAAATTTAACATATTATTATCATTTTGTTGGCTACATATTTATTTTGTTTTGTTTACGGGATCACGTTTTAGATATCTGGATATGTCATCTGTAATGTTTCTGGCGTATACAACATTGATATGTGATTGTGTGTATGAATCCGTGTATACATGTGAGTAGGCACGCTCGGGCACGTGCTCACACACATACACACATTTGGATGTTCATATCATAACCTGATCTTTTACTCAACTTATTTCAGGTCAACGTTTTTTCCCTCTCTTGTGTGTATGTGTGTGTACATGCATGTGTGTGTGTGTGTGTGTGGGTGTGTGTGTTGCATAGCAGTGGTGTGGAGATGTACACACTGTAATGATAATATACAGAAGAATAATCAACCTTGATACTTCATATAGGTTTAATAATCTCATGAGTGTGCATTTAAAATCATGTCAGCATTATTTATCTTAAACATCATTATCTAACATGATGTATAGTTATTCAAATATAGCATTTTACCAAATTTGTGTGTGTGTGTGTGTGTGTGTGATATTACTTAACTCATGTGTGCCCGTTTTAGAATGTATTTATTAAGACCCGTTAATTTCAAAATGATCATCTGTGTGTAGCCTTATTTACTATATTTGGTTATTACAAAAACAGCAAATACTAGAGTTTTGTCCTCTCTTGGAATTCCATGTCCCAGATGCCAAAGCATGTACAGTTCTTAAATATAATCGTATATGTATCACCAAGGACACTATATACCACTGTTACTTGTTCTCTGATCTCCCACTAACTAAACAATATGTTAGAGTCATTAATGAGAATTTAGGTATTTACCTATATTTTGTTTGTAACCTGTCTGTCTGTCTCTTAAAATTAGCACATTTCAGTGGCTTTGTTAGTTTCTTTATGGGCAAAAACAATTATTACTGTGTTATGGTGGACTGATTAGGGCCTTGGCTCGACATATCGTAGCTGATAGGTGAGTTTTCACTTCTCGTTTAATTCAGAAAGATTGTTTCAATAGGGAGCGTCTCAAAATTATGTAGTAGGCTTTTGAATAACAGAGTAACATAGAAATATTCTGTAAGCTAACAAATAAAGTAGTGATTGCTTGTATGATTTGTTTATTCATACTTATATATATATATATATATATATATATATAAGTGTGTGTGTATGTGTAATAACTATGTTTTGTAAAATGGATTTCCCCTTATGGTAGACACTGCTGCATGCATATATATATATATATATATATATATGCTTGACAGTGGCAAATGTGATTATCGTGTCAGTTTCTGTGTCAGTAGGAAATAAAAGTCATCTTTAAAGTATCAGACTTTGTTGATTTTTCTTCACATTCAGAGGTCATCAGTGAAAGAGATTATCTCAGTATATTATATCACGTCTACAATCTACTATATCGGATTATGCAATGTATTTACTACATGTGATTGTGCATTCCCGAAATGCAATGGGTTAGGAGCGACATGTGCTGGTGACCACCGGATCTGGGTACAAAACCAGAGGTGAATGAAAGTCGTTGGAATTGGGATAGTGACACCAAGACTGCTCATGGGTTTTGAGTTATTATTGGCTTCACAGTATTAAAGAATAGTTTGGATTATTTGCAAGGTTTGACAGATAAACTACAAAGAAAAGATATTGACGTTTTTTAGGCATACACATTGATTGACAATATCAAATCAGAGATTCAATGTTCAAGAGTTCAGTGTAATAGGTCGAATGTGCCTATTTTTTTATTTATATATCTTACTGTAACAGTTGCAGAACTGTTTCTCTGCAGACAACTGCTGGCCAGTGAGTGTTTTGCTCAGTCTAATACCATCTTTAATGGTCAAACTAGGGATGTCTCCCCCAGATTAATTTGAATCATGGCATGACAACCTGCTAACTCCGAGGTCATTAGATAACGAAATATCCAGACGGTTCAAGATGTGGTCCAGGCAGTCTGGCAGGGTCGATTTACCTGATACTTTGATGAAATCCTTAATATCTGTAGATCCAGATTCCTTTCCGAACATTAGAATTTTATTGGTATTAGGATATACTTAGCTTGTGGAAGCAGAGTGTAGTTTCTCTGTGTTGAGGTCAATGAAAAGCCATTTGAGGAGATGGATGACTGACACAAAGTTTTCTGCCGTAACATTAATGAAAATACATTACCGTAACCACATCGATTCCGAAAGAAATTGCAGATAGTTTTATTCAAGAACACCCTGGACGTTTGTTAAAGATTAGTCTTTTTTACTAACTGATGCAGATTTACATGAGGTACTAAATATTTTAAACATCATTATTTCTTTCTCATAAGTATGCACCTTGTAATAAATCGTCATCCTGCTTGTTAAATATTTTAGTGACATAATGAATAATTTGTGACATTATGACTGGAGACACTCGTGTTTTAATAACAAATCGAGTAACCCCTAATAATCATACCAATCTATATATACATTGAACCAATCACCAAGTCTCATACCATCAGTCTTTCTTCACAGGAATGTCTACTTTTGCTAGTATTTATACGCAGTATTCACTTGAAAACACTGATTTTTGTAGTAAGACATCTAACGATTATCTGATTTCCATTTTTCTTCCACCCTCCTCGGCACTTTGTGCATCGCATAATGGCTTCGCCCTTGTTAAATCCCCCATCCCACCCAACAAATCCTGGACCCGCCCCTAGCTACGATAAAACAAATGGCGTCTTCAGTAAACTATAATCGTCGTGTATTCTGTACATCGAGGAGCAAATTTATTTAGAATTATTCGCACATTTGATATCCAAGGCACCCGTGTGTGTGTGTGTGTGTGTGTGTGTGGACCCACTAATGGCAGTATGATATAGATACGGTACTAAACAACTTTGGGGTTAAGCGAAAACCAGTATAAGATCTATTTATTTAACACATTTTAAATAGCGGGCGGGAACGATAGAGTAGAAACGCGGTATTGGTGTTAATTGACGTTGAACACAGAAAACATAAAACAAGTTAAATTATTTTTGGAGGGATTACATTAACATTTACAATAAATGCCCTTCATAAATGTCCTTTACCAGAAACAAAGAAATGTCTCTTCGTGTATACAGAAAGTCCCTAAACGTTCTAAATCACTTTCTCGAAATACGCTTGTGCCTCATCTAGAGGTAAATAAATTACAACATTTATACTTTTTCCTGTTGATTATGGAGTTAGCTCAAGTGATATCAGGAAAGACGTATTTAAAATAGTAATAGATTAATTCACTAATAAAACGTATTTTCTGATATGATAATGGTTTTGTGATAATATTTTATGTCAGACATCAAACAAAAGCTGAAATATTTGGAGTCCAAACCCGATTGTCTAAAAATGTAACCATGACTAAAATGAATATTTTCACACACTCAGTAAATAGCCTGACGTCAAGTAATAATTTATGGGTAAAGCAGTCGGGGTCAGAATGTTGCTGGTATCACGCCCGTCTAGGAACGGCCAGCACATGATGATTTATTATCTAGAGGTGTCAAATGATCCGGATTGCAATCCGTAATCTGTTTGATGTACAGGAATCCAGAAAAATACGACAGCCTGATCATGCACGCTGTGTATGTATGGAAGAGCGTGTCCACAACACAGTCTTGAACATGAACTGATTTTATTAAACAAATATTTCTGTACTCGTAGTACAGTGGTCACGTGGTATATACATGTTAGCCACTAGGGATAAATGTACACTATTATATAGCACAAATATATCATTACATCACCCATTTAGTTAGGTCCTTATTGTTCTAATATTAAATATTACAGTATTCCTATCTTGTTGTCACAAACCATTTTCTCCATTTCTTTCTACATTGGGATTTGGACTAGACATCACATATTATCAAGCTGTAGTATTTCATTATGACATTCTACATGTTGTTGATCGACTAATCATGAATATATACAGTATATACATGTTGCTATGTAAACGATGGACTACCTTTAACAGCTGATTTGGTTGGAAGAGATTATTCTGCCCTCGTCATATATTTTATTGTTCACTCTTAGCATATTTCAATGTATGGTTCCGGTTTCTTAACAATTCGGCCACTTGTTATAATAGGCGTATTTGATGAACATATATTATTGGCAACTGTTTGATCTTGCTGGTTGACATTACGCGTTGGCGCAGGTGTTGATTCGCTGGTCATATTTATTGCTTGTGTGTCTGCAATGTGAAGCAACTGTCTACGATCCCTTCTGTAAATAACACCATCATCTGTAGGAGCGCGGACTGACCTCTTCTAAGACTGTTCCTTTCTGTTTCCATGATCCGTTAGAATATAATGGTACAGGTGTTTATTGGTAGGTAATGGTTTTAATGACTTAACAGACTAGTCCTAGTACCTTTTCGTTTTCCTTTTTCTTTCATTCAGCTTTGTATTTTAGTGATGCTGAACATTTGGTAATGTAGTTGGCAGATGGCGACCAAAGAACAACTCTTCTGGTGATCTGACACATTCTAGAGGTGTAGCTCTGTAAACTAGCAATGCTAAGTGAGAATCTTAGTTGTTTTTCGCTGACCTTTTTTATCAGCCTTTTCGCAATTTGGACAGCTTTTTCACTTCTACCGTTAGTCTGAGCGTACTCTGGACTCGACGTTTTGACTGAAAGTTGTAGAATGACCGAAACTGTGCACTACTGAACTGTGGCGCATTATCTCAGAATACGATCTTTGGTACCCTTAAACATGCCATAATTGATTTTAAGGCATCAATCACGTGTTTTGATGTAGTACCACGGAGCTTGACAATTAGATAGTTTGCTCCATTGACAGTAAAGAGATCTGTTCCTATTTTCATCCATGGTGTTGCATGTACATCATGTTGATTACATGTTTTTGTTTCGTTATTTGAATTAATACAGTTGACAGGTGTCACAATTGCTGACCATTTTATGAATGTCTTCATTCATCTTATGCCAGTATAATGCTCGACGAGCTCTGGGTCGACATTTTTCAATTCCCATATGCCCCTCGTGGATTATTTGTAACATCCTTCTGCTCAACGACGTTGGGACCACGAGTTTGATTTGATGATAACTCCGTCAACTATTGAGAGCTCTTGCAGAAAGTTGTTATAGGGGATGTAATGCGCTATTGATCCATT
This sequence comes from Paralvinella palmiformis, assembly GCA_025642065.1. Classification (NCBI taxonomy): domain Eukaryota; kingdom Metazoa; phylum Annelida; class Polychaeta; order Terebellida; family Alvinellidae; genus Paralvinella; species Paralvinella palmiformis. The sequence goes on along the minus strand of JAODUP010000576.1, from coordinate 99,252 downwards.
AATTATATTTGTTTTCACCTGGTGTAATGTTTCATCTCTGTACGTTTCTTCTGCAATTGTTTTCCACATGTCATCACTTACTGGCATCTTGTTCTGTGTAACTTTTCGTCTCGCCACGTGAGAGCGCATCTGTTAAATCAGAGATATGCCAGATGTGTATTGTAAATCTATTTCCATATTCTTAGCATCAGCCTTTGTAGTCTGGATGTCATCTCACTCAAACTCTTTTTGATTATTCCCAGTAGTGATTTGTGGTCCGTCTCTGCAGCTATCTTGGCTCGTGAAATTTCTCGCATGCGAATACTATACCAAGGCATTCCTTCTCTATTTGTGGGTATCTGAACTCAGCATCTGTCATAGAGCGTGCTGCGTAGGCAATAGGTAGCCATTTTGAATCATGTAGTTGTATTATCACTGCACCTAAAGCATCATTTGAAGCTTCAGAGGATATTTTTGTTTACTTCTGTGGATCAAAATAAGCTAGCACTGGTTTATTTGTCAGAACTATTTTTATATCATTCAACTCTTTTGTGTTGAGTAGACCATTCCCATGCTGTATCTTCTGTAAGCAAGGAACGCAATGCCTTGCTGTTGGCTGACTGGTGTGGCATGAATCTAGCCAGGAGGTTTATCATATCAAAGGCTCACTTGACATATCTGGAATCTTGACGCTTCATCTCGTCAATAGCTTGAACCATCCTGTCATTAAGTTGGACACCATCACGAGTGAGTCTGTCTCCATGGAACGTAATTTGTTCGACGTATATTTCACACTTGCTCTTATTTAGCTTTAAATTGGTTACCTTGATTCTTGAGTACTTTGTAGTCTTCTGTCATGTTCTTCTTTTGTACATCCCCAAATCAGTATGTCATCAATAAAAACGCGAACTCTATCTAGACCTTCAATGATTCTGTTGTCTTCTGGAAGATTTCTGGTGCTGAACTGATCCCATACGGCATTCTCTTGAAGCTATATCTCCCATATAAAATGTTGCCATTGTGTACAACACGGTGCTTGCTTCATCTAACTGCATTTGGTAGAATCCTTGTGAAACGTCTAGTTTAGAGAGGAACTGTGCTCCTGCCATATCGGCAACGATCTCTGATTTGTGTAGCACGTGGTGATGTTCCCTCTTGATGTGAGCATTTCAATCATTTGGGTCCAAACATAGCCTGAGGCTCTCGTTGCGCTTTTCTACTATGATGAGTGCATTAACCCAATCAGTTGGTTCCCAAGTACACCCATCTTCTCGTCTATCAAGTTCAGTTTTCCTCTCAGAGCAAATGGCACGCGTCGTGCTGCATGATGTACTGATGGGACATCATTTTCTTTCAGCTGTATGTGGAGTTTTCCTGGCAGATATCCACGTCCATCGTACACATGGTTTGGTATCTGTTATCTTTTGGTCACTGTATGTACTCGTACATGCTGGCTTTTATTGACCAATCCCATCAGTTCTGATGCTCATGATCCCAGCTATGATGTTTTGTCATCACTGGTAACGAAAACAAATGCAATGTTATATGTGATATTATTATCTCTTTTCTTTAACTTTGGTCTCTGTTTCAGGACATTATAGTCCTTCGTAGAGAGTAGATTTGCTTGTGCGCCTGTGTCGATCTTCAGAGGTAGTATTGTTCCATATACTGATAATGTGCAAACCATTCATTGCCTGTTTCAGTATCAACTGAATGAACAAATATCTCCTCTTCATTCTCCCTGTGTGCATCACTTTTCTGTGTATTGTTATCCACGGTGCTAATCGACTTTGTTTTACAGCATGATTGAAAATGAATTTTCAAGTGACATTTACCGCAAGTCTTTCCCCAAGCCGGACACAGCGAAGACATTTCTGTTTGCCTGTGCGGTTCTCATGATTGCTCCTGACCTCTGACCCGGAGTGACTTGTCTGGTTGCCATGGTATTCTTTCCTTTGGCCTAAAGCAAATAAAATACCGCTGGTGGGTGCATGACATAAACAGAAACTGGCTTCAACAAGGAGCATACCGTCATCTGGTCAAGGAACCACAATTTGATTTATTATATGGAATCTTAGTCCTATTCGCAGTCTACCGTTATTTACTGCAGTATTCTATAGCCAATAGTTGGTTCTTGAAAAATGAGCTTCTCTTAATTCATTGGACTGCATTCCATGCTTTAGCGGAGATCGGTACGAATGATTTCCTGAATATTTCAGTTCTGGCTACTGGCAGTTTCAACTTGTGGCTTGATCCTCCGCGCTATATTCCGTATGTTTCTCCGTGAGTATGTGGCATAATTTCTTCCAAATATTGAGGAGCATTGCCTTTGGTAATTTTGTAGATTAATGGAAGTTTGCTGCTGTATAGTTTAAACTAATTAAATCATTAGCCTAGAATAAACACAAATAATTAATTCATTGGTTCAAATGGGTCGGCGGAGAGTTTACAAAAATAATAAGAGCAAAACAAATTACGACCTAGATCTATAATAAATAGTTTCAAAAATACAAATAATGGATCGGCGGATCCGTAAAACTAAGATTGATATAATTAGTCTTAACCTGTTTATGACCTTACGATCTAAACAAAAAAGGTTGTTTAAATAGACACTTCCCGCGACGACTGCGCCGTCTAGCGAACGTCCTTTGGGGTTGCGTTTCTCCGGGCTCGCTGAACCATTTGATAAAAACATTCTTTTACCAATCGTGAGATCACAGAGATCACAATATGATAACATTTCTATTACAGTTCTCAATAACATGTAAAATTTTCCCCATACAAATAATCTTATCTATTAGTAAAATAATTATACGTTGTATTTAATAAAAATGAAACTGCTACAAGATGTAGCTCTGTGAATTCCCCAAGAACGTAAATTTACCAACAATTAGTGAATCCCAGTTCTTGTTCCATGTACTACATGGCTTCACTGACCCGCAAACCACAGTTGGTGTGAACTGCGCATGCGTCGCGAAAATTGTCTATTATATTCATCTATCATAGCCACCTTCTGTAATATAATCTTTGTCGATAACAATAATATATGGCGATCACGTGACCCGCATCGTGCACACCTGCCCAAGAACAAGTGAAACAGGCCTGCATGCGATGCATTCGTTCACGTGTTCATTACCCACAACATTTCACTAAAATGTGACATTAATATGGGATGATTTCAGAAAAAGCCTATGCGATCATGGTCTACAGCTATTTATAATAAGAAACATAACAACTTTACACACTTTGTTACCCGACTTGCAAGATAACCAAAGACTATATATAACAAGACTTTCCTTCGCTTTTTTCTGGGCCCCGCCCTTTTAAATTCGGGCGCCGGGCCCACGAAGGTGATTTACGGACACTCACTTCGTTAACATGGCGCTTAAGGCCACGGTTATTCTCCCCCTTTTCCCTTTAAAATTTTAAAAAAAGTATACAAATAAAGACTTTCCCCAAAAAGGGTTTTTTAAAAGGGGTTAAACTTTTGATATGATCTGGTTTTTAAAAAAAAAGGATATTTAAAAAAAAGATTTTTTCCCCCCTACTTGACCCCAAGCAGAAACCCCAAAGAAAGGTTTATCTAGATCTATATTTGTTTAAAAAAAATTGAATATTTTATTAAATAATATCAACCAAATTAATCAAAAAAAAGGGGTTTTTAAGAATCTTAAGCTTACAGTTACATGTACTGAGCCACTGAAGATGTTGGGGGCATATTTTTAAAATTTTATTATTGTTAATATTATATTTGGACTTCAAAAATTTAAATTCTATAATCAGATAATTTTTCCCTAATTACAATTTTTTTATAAGTAGCTGAGTATTTACAGATCACCTGAATCCATTTTTTTATTTTTAAACAAAGGAATTGGTATTTTTATGAATAAACTTCTATTTTTAATTAAAATTTTAAATTAATTATTAAATACCTCAACTAGTGGTAGAAACATTCTTTTTTTTAATTTTTTCTATTAAGAAGTAAAAGATGGGTTATTAATTGTTGTCATTCAGATATATGATGAAGAAAGATTTAAATTACTTGAATATTTAATTGTAGAATGTTGACACATTTCACTGAAAAAAATTTCCCTGAACCAGACAACTTATCTAGAATGCTGTTCCAACTTTTTTTTGATGTCCCAAAAATCCACTGCATTCATCCAGTGAAATCAAAAAAAGGGAAAAGGGATTAACAGAAAGGGGAATTTTTAAAACCCTTTTCAATTAATATTTATAAATATTTGGTGAAAAATTTGGGATTATAAAATTAATTAAAAAAAAGGCACCAAAACCCCTGAAATTTTGTCAACCCATTTCCCCTTTTAAAAAAAAGGGGGACCAGCACCTGAATTAGTACTTGAATGTTAGCTCATGTGTTTTAAATTTGGAAACTTCTCTTCATAACTTAAATGCATATCAAATCAAATTCTTTAACCAACTTGAAAAAAAGGGAAAAAAAAGTGTTTACACATTGTTATGCACTTGGTTCAAGTCATTATTTTACAAGGTATTGTTCTGTTTCAGTCCTTGAAGTTCTTATGAAGATACCATTTAAAAAGGCCAATCCTTGGGTTTCAGATTTACTGGGTTTTTCTGTTACAGTAGTCAAAGATGTGTCATTACATCTCTGGATATATTCTGTCTAACTTTTAAACAGTTTACTGATCTGGATAAATTTATATTTTTTTAGTAGTGGTTGTTTAGAGTTTGGGAAACAATTTGGGGTTTTTCTGTCCTTTTTATAACAAATGACTGATTGTAACTATAGATGAACCCGTGGCACAAGAGATTTGATGCCGCTTATTGTATGAAAGTACTAATTTCTCTATCTCTTTAAAAGTTTAAAGCAAACATAAACATTGTTAATATTTCCCCTGTATATTCTTTGTTCCAGCTGGGGCAGGCCTATATTGCACGGTCTATATTATTGAGGTGTAGACTTTAAATGAACTTATAATAATTTTTTAGTTAATATATGATAAACGGACATGGTGAGTATATGGTGAATTGTGTTATGGTTGCGTTATAATAGCTATATATATCATTATATGTCTATATCCAAATAAATAAACATTTATGGACTATGATAACTGACATGATGAAATTATGTTTGTATGCATTTACCTCATATATACCTAACTGTTTTCATTTTAAAAACTACGCCTTCCACACCGAAAGCTGTTAAATAACCTAAACCACGTTCAATTATTTTCTGATCAGCTGTCAAGTGATCGCAAATGAATTAATTAAGTGAGCTTCGTTTCCTTCAATATCATGTGTGCACAATTAAAGTGTTTATTAATAAAAGAGTATGTGATCATGTAACATATAGTACTAGTATTGGCAATTCATTTCAACCATGCGCACACATGTACACGATCACATGTGGACAACCAGAGAGCTTTTGTTTATCTGAGAAATACCTCCGGTCGCTGGAGGCGCCACTGGTTCAAAATTCAACATGGCGCGGCAAGAGTAACGCCTCTTTATACTTAAGCTCTGAGATAACTAAATAACCGATAAACGTTCAAGTTTTGTTCCTAAACCATTGACGTACTGACGTCACGCGCTGTGGATTCTGGGATATCTGTATTCTGAAATTTACCGCGAAACCCGGACACACTAGCTGATCAGGCTCTCATATGCTCGACAGGACGCGCGAGTCTCCCATCTACGCCTCTTAAAAAGACATATAATATATGTCTTTTAGATATCGTTAACAACGAACGATCGCTCGATGAAAAATCGACCTTTAAATGATGTCTAAACGACGTCTTGTGCCCACCGAGTAGTGACATCTTTGTTCTAGTGTGGGCCATCCAAGTTCTTGTAATAGAAACCTGTTTGGAGTTCTTTGATAAGCTCGTGTGAAGGCTTTGCGCTGTGACATTTCTAGTAGTATATGGCTTGTTGTGTTGTGATGGTATCAAAACACGCTGATGCACACCCAAGACGAGGGAGTTGAGATGTGTGCTGGATTGGAACAGGTCTGAGTCAGGGAAAATAATACCGTAAAGCACCTTAGAGCAGCTATCTAGCTGAATAGGGCGCTATATAAATGTAAAATATATATTATGTCACTTATTAATGATTTATAGTAGTTTTCTAAGTATATCTCGGTATTTGGTGTCCAAGTGTACATACTGTACCAACCAGTTTATTGCAGTGTGTTAAACTAACTAATAATCTTAATGGACCTGCAGGTGTAGTAAAATGTTTTAACACTAGACTGAGTGAGCGCAAAAGTTACATATTTCAGAGCTCCATGAAAATGAGACATTATGAGTTGATCAATGAGTTAATTAAGTGGACCTCTTTGCCATACACCAATAAACGTAAGGTTTACGTAATTGAAATAGAAAAAAAACGACGTATCTTAGACATCTAGTGTGTAGACAAAGATCAGATTAATTTGACGTCATTTTGAACATATTGGTGACAGCAGAAAATTGAGAATTTTGTTATGTCAGGAAAGTCGATTTTTGCTTTCTTTTCTAGGCCATTCGGGGAAAACCATATTTCAAAGCACACCGTTATCCACCAGCCATAACCAAAACTGAAGCTTCATTGGCTTTTACGTAACGAGTAATTCCATTATAAGCAGATCTGAACTAGTAATTGACACACCATTGCCATAATCGAATGACAACAAAGGTAACTGATATGCAAGCTAAAGACAAATTGGAATTAACTTGATGAGAAGGTTACATCAAACTGTATATAAGGAAGTGTAACATATAATGTTTTCATATTATTTTTCTATTCTCAGCAAACAAATATAAATCATAACAAATCTCGCACCCAAAATAAATGTCTGGTATAGTTATCAAATTGCAGACACTCAGCTCAGCCTCAAGATCACTAGACTCAAACCTCTACATGCAGGCTGCTTGTTTCACGCATTTGATTTTGCTACTTGACAACCTAATGTTCTTAAGCATGGCTGAAGAAAACAAAAACAGGACTATTGATCGTGATTCTGATGGGGACAGTCATTTGTGTGTTTGTTGTTTGATATATCACGAGTTAATAAACAGATCGTGCCTTTGGTTATTTGATCGGTAGCTGTTACTATTAGTCTGTAGCTCTGTACTCGTTTTTATTGTTTTTCCATCAAAATCGACACTAGACCGGCCGGTCGAGTACTATGGCACTGAAACTAGACCGGACCTAGAAACACTGGTCCCGGTCGAGCAGTCGAGCATTAATGTCGCACACTGTTATTGGATGTATTGATGATAAGGTTTATATGTTTCTCCTCAAGTATCAATCCCAGGTGTTTATGGGAGGTTGCTTTCTTCATTGGTTCGTTGTTGATGTAAAGCTGAGGGTAGTTGGGCTTGTGGCGGTGGCTATATATATAACATATTCACCTTTTTTCTCCATTAAAATCTATAAGTGCCACAATTTGGCCCATTGTTTCTAGTGTTTGGAAATCCTTCTTCGGGAGTGTGAACGCTCTAACCAGATTGGAATCAATTTTTTAGTCATAGATCATCCGCGAAGAGGTAGATGTATTATCGAATATTGTCCACAATATCGTTGACAAATATTAAGAACAGCAGTGGCCCCAAGATGGAACTTTGGGGTACGCTGGCCAAAATGTTTAACCAATGGAGATTGCTTTCCTTCAATTAGAGTTCTTATTTTTCTCCTTTTCAGTTAGCTACCAAACCATTATGATAAAGTGGGGTTTAATCCAAGTAGTTTTACATCGTTACATGACACCCCTGTATATATATATATATATATATATATATATATATTTTTCAGAGAACAACAAGCCAGAATTGCCCACGATTGTTGGATTTCCTAGAGTGATTGACTGCATTGATGGGACGCTTATAAATACCAAAGCGCCTTGTTAACAGGAAGAATGATAAATCGATACTTTAATTTTGTCCAACAGTTTTACCAATATCGCAGTCAAACCAGATGATATCCTGTCATCCTTGTAGCAGTTGCGAATTATTTTAATATTTTTTACATTGCTATTTGGGGCATTTTTAGTGAAGAAATATTTTAGTTAAATTTATTTTGTCTAATACACAAACATAATTACCTGGACAATAAATAACACGGGAGAATAAGTGGTCCTAACATTAATCACGATGTTTCTACACAAAATATAACCCATATGCATTGACTAACGCATTATGATGAACAATGCTATAAATCTGAGTTCTGATAATACGTTATAAAAACGTTGTAATACCGTTATTCTAGTAAATTTAGTGCAATGTATTTAAATAAACAGTGATTTCACATGATGCATTAACTAACTAGCTGCTCGATAAGCCAATTCAGAGTTCCAGGCGCGCAATGCGTAGTTGGTTGTTTCGGGATAAATAAACACACGTGGTCAGAGGCAGTACTAGGCCGCCTCTATGACCTAGTGGGTAAGAGCGTGGGACTTTTACAAGTAAACCATATAGTTAGGGGGGGGGAATTTGGTATACCCAGCTATTTTTTCTTTTGACTATCATGCAGAAACAATCTTAGTAAATAGTACGCAAAATGTCGATTGAGAAATAATAACATCGATCATTCGAAAAATTCCCCTACTGTTACTCCACGATTGATCGGGAACTTTCGAAGACGGATAACAAGATGTTCGAGATCGTACGGATTTATAATTTGATTCGATATCCAGTACAATAACTTGGTTTCTATTACGGCTTATTATAAAGTCATGGTCGGTTAACGATTTGATTGATGTTAGGGAGAATTAGTGATCGCCCGTTCGTGCCGCTTAAAGGTTTGTGGCCGACCAACTGCGGGGTCAAACGGGTGTGTAATCATAGTTCACCGGTTGATTGATGAGCGAAATAAGTTGTTGGTCACCCTTCCTTGCCGCTTGGCGAATTGTGGCCGGCCGGTTGTTGGGATCGCACGTGTGTAGATGTCGTAGCCGCGGGGTTTGTTTGGGTTTGTACTCTATTAATGTTTTCGTGGTGTGGGTTGAATGTGTGAAAGATTTGTTAGTGAATGTTTGTTATGGTACAGTCAAGTCAGCGGAGATTGTATCAAGGGACTTGTGAGTCTCCACTGGACAACAAGCTGATTGTGTTGTGGGGGGGGGGTTCCCTTTATATACCGCTTTGTATGCGTGGGAGGAGTTTTAGCGGGGATTGTTCTCGACTCACCCAAGTCAGCGGTGATTGGACCCGGTGACCATGTGGGGGTCCACCGGACAACAACGCTGACGGTGCTGAGGGGACAATTCCCTATATATATATATATATATATATATATATTTTGGATTTTTGTAGATTTTTGGGGGATTGGTGGAGGGTTTAAGGGATTGGTTCCCCGTAAAGGTTCAAGGGGGTGAATTTTTCCAGGATTAATTTTCCCCCAAACATGTTCGTTTGGGAGTTTCCCCAGGCTGTCGCTTGTTTGGCACAGCCTGTATACACAACAGTTTGAGGGGGGACGTAAAAGACCCCCTGAGGACGTAAAACACTCTGGCAGTGACCGCCCTCAGGGTATTTCGGCTCCATCTTTCCGTACTACTCCCCTGTGAGTGGTGGGGGAGGAGATTTCTCAACCACTCCAACATAGAGGTTGTGCTGATTAAGCGACAGCCTGGGGATTCTCCCCGAACAACAAAACCAAAACAAACAGATTTTTAGGGGTGGTTCTGGGGTGAAGGAGTGGAGAGTTTCCAGGAGTGTATAGTTTTTGTACAGTTTCGAGTAGAGTTTTTAGAGTAGAATTTATAGGAATAAGGTAGATTCGAGACTGTATGAGTTCTGAGTTTTGAAAGAGAGAGCTTAGCTAAAGTCGGATCTCGGTACTTGTCAGTATATATACACTATTTGTCGTCATTATCTTTCTAGTTGGGTCGTTATCTAGAAACCTATACATATATTTTTCACGGAGTCAAGAGTTCCGCAGGTTTTGTTAGACTGTATAATGATGTCACAACAAAAGTGGCGCCATCGCACGAGATTCAAATGAAGCAGACGAAAGCCGGGACACATTTTTTTAAACAAAAAACAATACATAAATAACAAAAGTTAAATTTGATATCAACCTCACTTCTGATTTGACATCGATATAGATCTATGTCAAATTCGAAATTTCTTCCTATTTGAGACTGTTTTATTTTTCATTATTATTATTTTCAAACAATATTCTTAGTGTTCCAGGGACCGATACCAAAGACCATATAGAATAAGACGGGACAGCGAACGATAGCTTATGGCATTGTGTGAAATAAACTGTTAGCAGCGCCGCCTTGCGGAAAACATGGTAGACTATTTCTTATTTTCGAATGGACTTTCACGAGAGAAGTGGACTTTAAACAGGCATTAGTTTAATTCCTGTTTATTTTGTAAACAAGTGGTAGAATATTATTTTCAAGCAATGAATTACTAACTTATTGTATTTCTGGAAACTTGCCGAGGACAAACAGTCGACGACACTCAGACCGAGACTGATTCACGATCGAACTACCACTTTGAGTGATTATGTACCAGTTTATGGGATAAAAGTTGCACGACGAGAACAGCAATATACACCTCTACCGTGAGAATATCCTTTGTTCTTTTATTCCCGAAGATCACTCAAATAATCGTCGGAGTTTTTCTCTCACGTCATTTATATCCTTGTTAACGATAAGGTCTTTTATTATCACAATGATAGTATTATGGATATATCTGAGTAGCAGTCTCAGCTACTAGAACGAAGACAGTCGTGGTCTAGCGGTAGCGTGTTGGACCACAGATCACTACCACCCATGTTCGAATCTCGGCGTGGGCATATCTGAATGGTGTTTCGACTTCGCTTCATTACCTTTGGAGGTCGCTCGGCCCATTTAGCCTACCACGTGCATAGTATTTAACAATTTTCTGCTCGCCGAAGCGCGCCCTCATATAGTAGATTATGCACGCACCGATTTCAGACATGACAGCTAGTAATAATTGCTCAGTTAAAAATTACCAGTTTTCGTGCAAATCTTACCAATAAATGTCCTGTCATGATAGAATAGCCTAATAGCAAGAATATCCATATATAATGTCGTCCGAAAGCAAATAATAATATTTTCAAATAGAAAATATAATATGTTGGTATGACTTAACATACACTGTACAATTTGGACTCTATCTCCGCACACACACACACACACACACACACACACACACACACACACACACACACACACACACACACACACACACACACACACACACACACACACAAACACACACACACACACACATATATATATATATATATATATATATATATAATATTCCATCGTATCATAGCATGATAATTAAGCTTGAGGAGGGGGGGGGGTTGACAGGCCGGGAAATGTGAACGCCATAATTTTTTTATTAGTAATCCCAAATTATACAATTTGTTAAAATTTAGCACACAAATCCTACGAGGTTAAAGTTCATGGCAAACTGAAAAATTATTATTCAGTTTGGTTGGAAATGTATGGAAATTCTTTAAATAATTGACAGTTTAAAAAGTATACAGTGTTATTATCATATTATTATCTTTTGTATACCGGGTTTTATTATCTTTTTTAAATTGTCGATATAAGGGCTTTAGATAGCAGCTAGAAGTCGGTGTTATATTACTCGCGCATGAATTTTAGGCACAAAAAGGCACTCAATTTCGTTTTGTGCTACGCTTGCTTGATTATTGTATACAAGAGTGAATTATCAATTTTTAAGAAGAAAAAAAACCCACTCATATATCGGCGAATGATCCCCTTGAATGAGTGTTTTACTTCGTGAAATGAAGGCTACTGGTGCATAAATTGGGACACATAGCCGTCGAACACATTTATAAAGGCATAACAAGATATATGTCTTAATTGTTCATTAGCACTTAGATTGGAACTGATCATATTTTTTTATTTCGTTTATAACTCTCATTGCTGAGGAAAGGCAAACCATTTCTTACAACACTAATGTATACATATAAAATACATATTATAATTCAATGTAAATCATGTAAAATTGATTATTCAGAATGCCCTTATTAAAAGACTTGCCATGAGATTCATCTGAATATGGTTTAAAATAAAATGTCCGTTCATAATGAGAGCCTTCGGCGAGTCCACAATGCCTCACTCTGCACTAATTTTACATTTAGTAATTTTGATTCATAGGCGAGAGACCAGATTCAGTGAATGTACTAACTGACGTTCCGGGAATTAAGGCACCCTTTGGCAACATACAGTGACATGAGAAATGAGTCTATAATTCCTGAAGAGGGGAATATGTATTAAAAATTCATTTTATGAGGAATACCATGTTCCTTTCGACAATATCATGAATCCCGGCTACATGTAATGCCTGCAAAAGATGGGAGCTCCGGGTGCGTTTACTAAAACCAAGATATTGCTTCAGGAGATTACACTGAGTGCTTTCCAATTTGTGTTGACCGGGTTTACTCAATGGAATACAATCCATAGTATGCAATGACATATGGTGTTCCAGATGTACGTAATTGTTGACATCTGAAGACGGGTCTGGATAGGACATGCCCAAATCACGGACACCGTATAAAGATATCGTACATTTCTTCGTGCCCTTATCCACGGAACCAATCTGAGAACCTGATGCCTCATCTTCAAAGAGTGTTTGTAGGATTTTAACATTTTTTATTAGTTTACCATTAAAATACAATACCGGATCTTTTACCGGATATCATCATACATTTAGTGTTATTGATCCCGAATTTAAACCTCCATTTTAATGATTAACCGTAATATCATCTGGATACGCAAAAACATTGCACGAATAACACCCAATAGATGATACCTTATCTGACATAGAATAGATCTCACATAGCAGGTTATTATAAATATGTTGAACATTTGTGGAGACAACGCGTCCTCTCGTGCCTCTTAAACACTATACTATAGATTAATTCTATTAAGTACTATTCCATTTAACACAAGCAGCTAGTCCGAAAAACCGCCATTTGTGTTAATAGTGCTCCTATTATTTCTATTTCCTAGCAAATTACTTATTTTATGTATTTACAGTAATATATATATATATATATATATATATATATATATATATATTAATCAGGATACAATAATTTCCCAACCTGAACTGAAATTTATTTTCAATTTAGACCTACATTTACATGTGCCAACTAATATTCGCAGACTTTTACACTTCCGGTCACCGCTGGGTACAGCCAAGAGCAGCGGAGGCGGAGTTTCACGGCTTTCAATGTAGGCCGGATTCTTGTTCTGAGCATCTCTGGTTGAACAACGATCTACGGTGTAATACAATAGACCTTGCCAATTAAGCTAGTGACACCTGGCGGCAGGATTTAGAACTACTACAATCCGGTCGTGTTAATCGCTTAGTCTGGATCACCCTTACTTTTCAGTGTATACGCGAGATTTGTTTGTATATTTTAACGATCATTGCCGGTGATAATACTCCACGATTACAACAGTCAGTAAAAGAAAATGAAAGATAAGGTGATATTTAGTATATTTATATTCAAAGAAGACTGATTTAGTAAACAAATAGATTAAATTGGAAGTTCTATGTGGTAGTTCGAGGAACACATTTCCAGTGTACAAGCGGATTGCCGTATTCGTAGCGAAAGTTTACGTGTAGGAAGTGGCTTTCCCAGTGTTTCTTCAATACACATCTTTGACCATTTATAATAATATCGAAAATGGACAAGGGAGTTGTAATATTATCATTTTACCAGAACAATTCAGAGATATCTTCAACGATTTGTTTTATTTGTAGAATGTTCGCCATCGTCTAGCAGGAGACTCATGCCAGTCATGGCGCATGTCAGTGATAATGTGTCGGCATAGATCACTTAATTATAATAAACAAACGGGTGTGCCATTTGGATCGAAAATACTCATCAAATCGGAGACATATTGTGTTACACAAAAGTATTGATTGATAGAGCAATAATCCGGCATTGATATATTGCAGTTGGGTATTATTTCTCGTGAATTAACGCGAATTCGAACCATAAGTTGATTTCAAAATGTAAACAAACCTCGTCTGTCGCCATTTCAATTTTCAAGCGATAACCGATACCAGCATTTAATGGGAATGGTATAGACTTCATCCAAATAGATATATGCCACTAAATTAAGTAACATTCAGCGCAATTTGCATGGCTGTCATGGTCTGGCCTGTCTAGTTCAAACTTATGTTTTGTAGAACCTTTGCCATCTGACATGACGATGTGAATGGATTTAATAAATGATCGCATAGATTATAATTCAATGAGTGATTCCTATTACTGTAACATGACTATTTATATATGATATCTTGTATTGAAAGTGAACTCTTTTATTTTCTGAATCAGCCATTCGTGTAATGTTTACTAAATGTAAATGTCAAGTGGGTGTTAATACTCTAATGTAATAAAAAAGTTATTTAATAATATACAGGTGATATGTATATGATTGGTTCCCAGGTACAAATAAAAATAATATTTACAAAACTCTACATTAAATATTTAAACAATCTTCATTCAAATCAATTTACATTCAGCTAAAAGTTTAATTTTAAAATCATTTATTTAATCCATTGAATGCCATGCTAAAAATCCCCTACAAGTCAACATGAATAACTAAGGCTTAGCTTTGTCATTCATCTGAAAGATTGGTCTGCTCAATCATTGGGTTACATCCTGATAAGTACTGTATTAAATCCTTTAGTAAGACACAATCGTTTAGCTGAAATACTAGTCTCAGTCTCCCTGTAATAGGAAATAATTTTCTGAAAGATTTATAGTATTTATCGTGACGTTAGTTAAAAGTTACTATCCCCTATTAACAGTGGGCACAGTAACTGTTTCTAACCCAAGACCGCAGTTGGTAATCGATTTCGTCTGGATCGGTCTACTAATAGTTTGGAAAGCAACAAATATATTTGAGTCACAATGATAAAATGTCCTGAAAAGTCAAAATAAAACAGCGTGATTTTCCCATATATGTTACATATATGATTATTTCTTCCGCGTTATATACCGTATGTTATACGCTATTTATTTTATTCACCCTCTAAATATAAGGGGCGAATGAGCTCGATCATGAGTGGCGCATGGGCCATGAAAACTGGTAAACTGTAGGTGGCGAAAAGGCCTCGGTGGCGCGTGTTCCCGTTCCCGCGCAGGCGCCATCAGTCTACTGCTAGACGATGGCGAACGTTCTACACGGAAAATAACGACAACTAAAACAAATCGTTGAAGATATCTCTGAATTGTCTCTGGTAAAATGATAATATTACAACTCCCTTGTCCATTTTCGATAAATGACCAAAGCTGTGTATTGAAGAAAAAAAAAACACTATGGGAAAGCTACTGTCTATACCTAAACTTTCCCTACGAATACGGAAATCTACTTGTACACGGGAAATGTGTTCTGCGAACTACCACATAGAACTTCCAATTTAATCTATTTTGTTTACTAAATCAGTCTTCTTTGAATATAAATATACTAAATATCACCTTATCTTTCATTTTCTTTTACTGACTGTTGTAATCGTGGAGTATTATCACCGGCAATGATCGTTAAAATATACAAACAAATCTCGCGTATACACTGAAAAGTAAGGGTGATCCAGACTCAGCGATTAACGGGTCGTGTTTACGACCCGATTGTAGTAGTTCTAAATTTTGCCGCCAGATGTCACTAGCTTAATTGGCAATCTCTATTAACGGTATCCGGACATTTAGCCAACGGACATTTAGCCAATATTTGCAGGGGGGACATTTAGCCAACATTCAAAATATCTACATGTATATTGTTATATTTTTGAGTTTGTGTATACTCTGTCAATATTATGTTCTCTTTATGGATGTTGCAAATATAGGCCTATCTTTAGATAAGATGTTAACAACATAATAATTATTGCTGCTTTTTGTACAATTTGTATATTTATATTAATGTATACTGTTTTCTCCGTTATTATATATAAATATAAATAATGATATGTCAGGGTTGGGAGGTTTTTTACACAGACGTTATTAACACCGTTAACTACTTAACTATATCTGATATGTGGGTAATTACTACTTGTATATACGGCAGATAATCTACTAGTCTCAGAATAACCCTGTATCTAATGTTGACACATACATGTATTGTAATGTTGTTAAGATGTGACTGCATAACCCAGGTGATATATCATAGTTTTAAAATGTGACTTTTTACCTCAGTATAGAAAGTCAGTCTGAATTTAATTTGAAGCAGTGTTTCACTTTCTTATGATCATAGTGTTATATCACATTGATACATACCTGTATATTGGCTTAAATTATTGAACTAATACTGTGATTATTATTTGATAACCAGCATTTTAGTACTGTATAAAGGTGGCAGGCCAGAGAATTCGACTTGGGAAACTTTTTTACAAGTTGCCGTTGGAAATAAGAAATGTGCAAAGTGCAAAAAGTGTGATCATCAGCAAGCGAATAATAGTCCACTACACAAAATTTTCAATGGATTCAGTTTCATCAGCATCAAGTGAGCGAATATTTCCAAACTCTAAATATTCACACTAAAGTGTACACTTTTCTATGCAACAATAAAGCTTTTAAGCTGGTCTTCTGTTATAGGATTCTCAGAGGCAGTGCTGAATTAGACTATTTAATTGTTCAGATAGACAATCTTCACTTTGTGTGCAGAAGAACAATAACTGTCATTATTTTGTTATATTCCCACTTTCATGTAGACATTCATGTGTCAAATATTAGGGTGTAGGACAGTTGCTCACCCGGACAGTTGCTCACCAAACAAAATGAAAAAGTGGACACTTGCTCACCAGTGAATTGTTAATGAGGAAAAATTAAAATTAAATGATTTTTAATTCAGAAATATATTTCTTAGTATCATATTACCTATATAATTATTGGGATGAATATTACCAATTATTAGGGAATTGAAGTTCAGATCAACTGTCCGTAATCCAAATATTGAGTAGTGTGCTAATAAAAATGCATGTATGTGAATTACACTAACAAATAAATGGGTCACTTAGTGCAAATAGATCTGGCTTTGTTTACAGTGCTTCTGTTTGGTGTACCTTCAAGATGACCAGACCATCATCCCCAATGACACTTAATTTATTTAACCTGGAACCAGTGGCTTCTATAGGTTAGTAGGCTAAAAGGGCCCCAGGGTAATTAGATCTGGCTTCCTTTACAGTGATTCTGTTTTATGTACAGTCAGAATTTGTTGATCTGACAAGGTTTGTTGCATGACAATATGTGGGATAAACGAGAATATGATTATCTAGTCCGTGACATACCGGTAGTCTGTGTCACACATTTTTAAATCATACAGATATACGTCCGTATTTAAACCAAAATTCAATAACTGTACGCAAGACATGGAATGGCATTGAAGCCATTGAGTATTTTGATGTTTGTTAATTACAGACACTATTAAGGAAATACTTGTGTCATTATTTGAGCGATAAATTTAAATGAGATTACTATGGCTCGCTATGGTTTTTTTCTTCTGTTCTTAAATGACTTAATATTTTATTCAAGTATATTTATTCTTAGCGCCCAGTTAAGAAATATAAAATATGGAAACAATATAGATAACACAAACAAATATATTAAAAGTATACGATGTAGACTTAATAATAGGAATATTGACAATGTACACCTATAGACAACATGTCAGAAATAAAGAATGTATTATATGCAATGTTTGTGTTTTCAAATTTTAGAGTATGAGCCATTTGTTTGTGATCATTACATTCGTACAATGAATTGAATAAAATTCAATTACATACACTATGACGATTGAATATAACAGCTGTGGACTATATGTAACATCCGTGTTTGAAGTTTTAGAATATCACTTTGTGTTTGTTACATTTGTACAATGAATTAAAAAAATACAGTTACATACAATGCTTTGTATTTATTGAAACAACTTATATTTATGAAAACTCTCATAAACATAATCAAAATTTTTGAATGTTGGCTAAATGTCCCCCCTGCAAATATTGGCTAAATGTCCGTTGGCTAAGTGTCCGTTGGCTAAATGTCCGTTGAATAAGTATCCGTTGGCTAAATGTCCGTTGGCTAAATTTCCCGGATTCTCTATTGAATATCTATCAGCGACAAGCCAAATTTTGACATTCATGTACTTATATCATATTCAAAGAATTGTGGGATAAACCTACACTTTTTATGTCCGATTATCGGGATTTACGATATTCCAGAAAGTCGCACTCTATAATTAATAAAGAGGGGGGAAATTATTAGGAAGTTATTATTCACCCGGCTGCCGGTTCCCCAGTGAAGATTTTGCCACTTGCGCACCCGGCAGATCGATTTTGAGGCCTATCGTGCCAAATTTGAGGCGTCTATTTACACCAAGTTCACCAAAGATGACTGTCGAACCATCGCAGTTACTAAAAAACGTTTAGGAACAGGACAGATGACATTTAGAGAAAAAATAATGCGTCCTTATTTTGCGATGACCCGGCTGGGCTTGCCGCCCACCCAGTGAAGATTTATGTCGTTGTATACCCGGCAATGCCGGCTGAGCAAGAACTAAAATTAGCGTTGTGTACCCGGCTGCAGGGTAAGCAGTCGCCGATACTTTCCTTCGGGATCCGGCTGCCGGATGTATAAGACCGTTTTCTATCGTTCGGGATCCGGCTGCCGGGTTAAGACACCAACTTTTATTCTTAATGTTAAACAATTAGTTTACCCCCAATATATATATATATATATATATATATATATACAATAATTTTTCTGAAAAATCAATATGTTAATTTTATGCAATTTAACTATTGTGCTTATGACAGTCTCCTTTTTCATATCATACTCGTTTTAAATTATAACGGCATGATATTGATTGAAAATTGAAGTATTCATTTTGATGGGCCATTTGTAGAGAGAAATTGTGAAAATAACATACATATGATGCTATCTATCCCTGATTGGTTGATTTGAGTTGTGCACCCGTTGAACTCCTGTTAAATGCCAATGAATGACATGCTAATTGATGGAGCGGTTGTTAGGTCAAAGGTAAATGAGTTCACATTTAAAATTGATATATTTAATATATTTATAATATATGACAGAAAACATGTTAATAGATGACAAGTTTAGTTGAAAACCCACTTCTACTGTTACTGGAGCTTCCAAATAAACACAGCTATACAACATACTGTAGAACTATATTACTTGCGGAGGCGCATGAATACGTGTTTTATCGCTTCGGGTACTACATTAACCAACGCCATCTTTAATTCGTCGCTTCTGACAAAGGATCACTGGCAGTTGGTATATTTCGATTACTATAGCGCGAATTAGTACATCTGGAGCGCTGACTTGCTCCTAAATGTTGAAGTAGGCTCTTGTTTCAAGGTACGCTTCGTCTAATGTTTGTGCGTTATGTTGTTAATGCACATGCTCATTTTGAATTGTGCCACCGGTCCTTCACTTCAGTGAAATATCTGTAGACTCTAATGGTCTCTGACTATGTCACACCTGTCTTCGACTTAGTCATTTCCTTTCAGACATTTTGGTGTTGGGATAATACATTTTAGAAATTTAGTTGCAGGAGTGCATTAACAGTGTAGTAGTATTAAACAGACATAATTATGTAATGTTGTGTATACAATTATAGTTTTCGTAATTTCTTAATCAATATTATTTTTGACAATGATGATTGGGTACATTCAATTCGGTGCACAACATCCTCTAAAAGCCATAAACACTAGGCTATCACGTGTCTTGTGCCTTTAACAGTGTCATAGACATAGTCAGATAACACAAAAATGTTACAAATTAATTGTAACCGAGAGCATGATTATGAATATACAAAATTATCTTATTATGGGGAAACCGTTATTAATAATATAGACAGTTCTTCACTTATGATATTATATAATGGTGCAATGTTGTTTGGAATAAAGCAGCCAGAGTGAAGTAATTGTATGTTGTGAATAACCTTAAAGGCTTAATTGTACATTTGGCAAAAATCATACCCCTGTAGGCTGTACTTGGCTGTAGTGTAGGCTGTGTCTAGTATTATTAGTATGCAGTCACAGCAGTGTGTAATGTGTTATTGGTTAAGAA
Organism: Paralvinella palmiformis; assembly: GCA_025642065.1. Taxonomy (NCBI): domain Eukaryota; kingdom Metazoa; phylum Annelida; class Polychaeta; order Terebellida; family Alvinellidae; genus Paralvinella; species Paralvinella palmiformis. The sequence continues at coordinate 79,191 of JAODUP010000576.1, read as the reverse complement.
ATAAAATAAACCCCATGATCATATGTTGGGGTGGGGTCAACTCAGTGACTAAAGAGATAATTTCAGTTTTGACCCAGTTCAATCCCGATTCTCTTTGTCAATGCTACACTTGGTGTCCTATCCATCAGAAACACACCCATCACAGCATTCTCATCTTTATGTTAAACATATCCTGTCTGGTTTGCATTCATGGTCTAAGTCTCACTTCCACACACCACTGCACTCCTGTCACAGTTTAATTTCAGTTTGAGTGACTATATATATGATGCTTAAAGGAACAGACCACCATCAGAAGATATTTTTAAAATGTGTACTGCTTAGAATAGTAACCAAAAATTCTACAGTAATAATCGTGAAATATACCTGATATTATAGATATAGGGAAGTTATCCAAATCACAGGAGAGCCGCCATTACGGTTGCGCAGGAAGGAGAAAACTGAAATACTCTGCCATCACATTGGCTCTTTAGACTGACGCAGATTATAGTTTCTCTTGAGCCATTTTGAATCATTTTCCTCTTGTAATGTTTTTTCCGACTCAAACTGATATGGTTGTATGTCATTCGTGACATAATTTTAACAAGATAATGCCGTTTAGTTCTGGAATAATTCTTTGCTTCACACTACAGTTCAGGTCAAGTGGATATGCTTAAGTGATGTCAGCATTCAAGAGCTTCCGGTCTCTGTCTAGCTCAAAATGGCGGCGCCCACAGGCCATTAAAAGTCGATTAATCAGAATTTATTTAATATGTGGGTGATCGTTTACACATTTTGACATTATTTATGATATTTGTGAATATAGCTGTATTAGTCCTCAAAATTTGAAATGAAGGTGGACTATCCCTTTAATCAATGGTAATCCACCAATTATCTTTCTCAATATACCTCCACGTTGGGATTTAAATCCCAGTGTTACACAAGTCTGTGGACTGTTCCACTTCCATACGAGTGTCTCATTTTTTCTAGGAAATGGCCCTTGAGTTTACATAAAGCATTTACTTTGTCCTCATAATGGAAGCTATCATTTTGTATTCACATGTGAAACCTCATTTATGCTGTTATTATTTGTCCTGCTCATTATATGGCACCTCTGTGGTCTAGTTGGTAGGGCGTAGGACCACAGAACACTACCACCGGAGTTTGAACTTTGGCATGCGCATATCTGAAGGGTGTTTCATCTTTGACTTTGCTTCATTACCTCTGGAGGTCGCTCGGCCCATTTAGCCTAACATATATACAAAAGTGTCTGTAACACATTAATCATCATTGTTCTGGCTCATACGTTGTCACCTTGTTGCATTATCATACAGCATTTATAGGATTAAGATAATTAATAATATGTGATATTTATATGTCCAAAGTTGGTATTTGGTAATGTCAGTTAGAGTTAACTATTTATAAACTCAACCACCTTTTTATCTTGGATAAGGTGTCAAAACATAGCCAGTTACAGTTAAAATATCGAAAATAATTTGTATGTTTAAGAGCAGAATTGACACAAGCTGATCTGACTGTCTTCGTGTCATACTTATCAAGGTTTCTATGGCGTATGATTCTTTCACACCTATATACATATGATTGTGAACAACTATGTTATGTTGTATTATAAGTCCTGGCCATTTATACTAACTACAGACATCTTTAAAAGTCGTGGGAAAAGAGACTTGATATTTTTAAGTAAATTTAATGTAGCAAACAATTATTTTATTCCCTGTCACATGCACAATTCTAACCAACAGCTATCATATTTCCGTTAAAATCTTCCCTGAATTCCCAAAATTTTCCAGAGCCATTGCTGGCGTATACTACGCTGCCTAGGGATTATCTTTGACAAACATCACATAGTGCCACAGTTTTGTTTACAACCATTCTGACCAGTTGACAGACAAAATGTTGCATTCTGAAAAAAAGATTTGACTTTCTCAGGGATATCAAGCCCTATACAAGGCTCTATATTAACTATTTTGATCACTTGTCATGTATGACAAGTCGCATTTCATTTTTGTTTGTCCAGGGAAAAGATTCAGTTGTCCGAGAACTAGCCAGGTTGGCTTTAGTAGGTATGCCCTTAGCTACAGGTTTTGCCGAAAATTTCATTGGCTGCCTCATCATGAAACAAGCACGGAAATTCAAATGTCCATTTAGCAATAAATATTCATTTCCTCTTCGCTTCGTACTCCTTTTGCAATATAGAATGTCTATTTGCAGTTTCTTTTCTTGAAATATGAAGCCAAATTTCTACAATGACATCTTGAATCAATTCCGGTTGATATCTCAGCCAATAACAGCCACCAAAACATTTGAGTGATTACTAAATCGTACTATGAAATAGTAACTGAGTCTCATCATGTAGCTGGTGGTTATTGGCATCGATGTAGTAAAACATGCTAAGAACCAAGGAAAATATGACTTGACATGGCGGACAACCAAGCATGTGGTTTTACTTGTCCGATTACGAAGTTTGGTTGTCCCAGACAGGAAACAACAGTTATAAAATGTCAGACTATCAATTATGAAGAATTAGCTGCAGCAAGTGCAGACGTGGATCTAGAGCATCCACCTGTGCCGCCAACACCTGGACCAGGTCCACAACAAGAGTTAGATTGGTGTGTAACTTTTTGAACCCTATTTTTGGCCTATTATAGCATAAATGAAGTTCGTGGGAATGTTCAGTTATGATCTCTTATTTTGATTTACATCCATTGAAAACAAATATAAAGCAATAAATAAAAAACATGACAACACAACAACATCACATGACACAACACACAAAGCCTCATCGCTATTTTCGGCCTATGCAATAAAATATAGTTCCTATATTGATATGACGAGCCGCTTGTTTCAATTTAATCATAATAATTGCAAACTTCTATAGTGCCCATATCCTCTAAAAGTCCAAACCTAAGACCTAGTACTCACATAGGTACAGTGCAAAATTCATCAACAAATTTTAGTGCAGTTTGCTTTAGCATCGAGATGACGTTGGAACTGGTTGGCGATTTTGTTTTACTGATTAATTTAGATGGCATCCACTGTTCCTGACATGTATGAGTTTATAAACAATCTAAAATCATGCGAGACTTGCCCCAAATATGTATAAGTTGATTGTTGGGATGCAGCTAAAATAGGGAATTAGCTCATATTTGTTTGTGTTGGTATAAGTTTAACTGGTGAGTCAACGTGCTGAGCCTGAATGTGAACATTTCCCTCTTCCTATCACATAACTTCATTTAAATTAAAGTGATATTTGGAACACAGGAGCCTGTGGATGTGGGCTTTCCCTTATGTGGCCTATCCAGGAATGTGATGCCCTCTGTGGAACATCTATTTTAACAGTTTAATGTGTGTGTGTATGAATATATATATATATATAGGAAGGGGGAGCTGTCTCTAGTAATTGGCCATCTGAAATATGGAGGTTAGTGTGTTTATACTACCAACCTTGTACCACTAGCAGTATGTTTCATGTGAGAAAAAAAGTAACTAATTCCTAGAATTAATTTTTGTGTTTTAACAGATTAGATCTTTCAAGACAACAGGAAGGTGGGAGATGCTGGGTATTTAACTAAATGTTTAGAAGTTGCAAATAAGTCAGTCATAATAGTTGTTGTGATTTTCAGAGCCCTAAACGTGGTTGATTGCCTTGCCACCTTATTTCGCTGTTTGGATTTCGTAGTCTGACAAGGAACTTCTTGCCATGGCAACTTTTCCCCAGATAAATCCAGCCCAAGGAAATGGTGAGTCATTTAGGTGGAATTTATTTTTTCTCTGATGCCTCTTTCAATTTACAATTTGTGCACTAAATACATTAGATTAATACTATGAGGCACAAATGCTGGAGTATGTTGTAGATAAATGTGCTTTACAATTGCGGCATCTTCAGCAATCATATTGTGTTCAATTGTGGGTAGAGAGGGGAGATGATGACTTTGTTTGTGATCTAATCTTACAGTGAACCCTAGTGGAGGCAGCTACAACATGGATCTAGGAGATATGCCACAGATGGACAACAATAGACAGACAATGATGTGGCAACAGAACCAGTATATGGGAGATTCTGGCATACACTCAGGTGCCACCACTCAGGTTAGCCAGTAGCTGATTGTAGATGTGTTAATGTTGTTCATGCGTCCCCATCTTGAGGCTGAAAATGCCAATTTTTATGAAGCCTCAGTTTAACTTCTGTAAATAGTGTGCAGTATTTCATTTGAAGAGTGCCATGTATTTAAAGACTATGCCAATACAATTGATTTTTTCACTTGATATTTAGCCCAAATTAGGTGAACAATTAAAAGAGATTTAGTGGAGTCTTTATGGTTACATTTTTTCTCTCTTGAATTGCCTAAACATGATATAATTAATTATGGTTAATGTCCAGTATCCCCTCAGACAACACTAACAGTACCTACGAGTCTTACCAGGATTATAATTGATTATGATTTGTTATATGTTTAAAAGCATAGCAGGTGACATATTTAAATTGTTACTTTATCCTACACGTACTGACTACTTGTACGTAGGCAGAAATTATATTGTGTCTAACTTGTTGGTTTTATTTATTTTTCAGGCCCCTTCAATCAGCAGTAAACATGGCATGGATGAGATGGAGGCTGACGATGGATCTAAAGTGATGTTTGACTTCGATCAGGGTTTTAACACTCAAGGCTTCACTCAAGAGCAAGTTGATGGTGAGTCTTTGTTGATTGGTTGGCGACACCTATAATTGACCTGTTTCTTTCTGATGGCGGTATGTTACGAGGCCAGTTTTTTTATTATTACAGAGATGAATCAGCAGCTCAATCAGACACGTTCACAGCGTGTACGAGCGGCCATGTTCCCAGAAACCCTTGAGGAGGGCATACAGATCCCATCTACACAGATTCATCCCGACCAGCCAACAGCTGTACAACGACTTGCTGAGCCATCTCAGATGTTAAAACATGCAGTGGTCAATCTCATTAATTACCAGGTACGTTAAACAAAATTTACACTTTCTTTGGTCTTTGATAGTATTGTGTGTTATTTATTTTTAATACTTCTGGCATCCTTAGCTTAATAAATAGTGGTATCACTTTTCCCATCCAGGATGATGCTGATCTTGCCACAAGGGCCATACCTGAACTGACAAAGTTGCTTAACGATGAAGACCAGGTGGTAGTCAGTCAGGCCTGTATGATGGTACATCAGCTGTCAAAGAAAGAGGCCAGCCGGCATGCCATCATGAACTCTCCACAGATGGTAGCAGCTCTTGTTCGGGCCATGACAAACACTAATGACCTGGAGACAACCCGATGTGCTGCTGGTACACTACATAACCTGTCACATCACAGACAAGGCTTATTGGCTATCTTCAAATCTGGGGGAATACCAGCTTTGGTTAAATTACTGAGGTATGTTGTGCATTTCCAAAATAATTAGTTATGTCTGTTTATTTGGACCAGTTTTTGTGCATGACCTCTAAAGCTGTTTGATCCGTGGAAGACCTTCATTTTGCAGTCCACTTCTATGGCAAAGAATTTGATTTTTATTGAGAAATCCATTTATGTTAAAGAATGACAGTGTTCTCCTAAAGGTCTTCAAGATTAATGCCTGTTGTTCTTGACTTTATATTATTATTCTTTGAACATGACCAAGCCAGGTGTGGCTTTGCTGCGAAAAGTACAAAAAAGTACAAATTTCATTGCCATCTTTATTATTAGTGTGTTCGTATCATACAGAAACTAATCAGTTTGATGAGTGTTCAGTTCATAGATTGGAATATGATAATCTGACTTCCATTTAATCGCCTCATTTATATGTGGATCTTTTGCCCAGATGTAGATGAAAGAGAAACTTAATGATAATAATGAATTTTGAAAGTTAAGATAACATTAAAATACAATGCTGTCCCACACAGAACACAAACATGTATCACATGATTGATAATCCTCGCAACGAGATGGCACATCGTTACCATTTAGGAAAAATCTGACTGAACTTGGTGGCATACCTAATAAAGGTATTTTGTTTTTTTAGTTCTCCTGTGGAGTCTGTGCTGTTCTATGCGATTACAACACTACACAACCTGTTACTACATCAAGAAGGCTCCAAGATGGCTGTACGACTTGCTGGAGGTCTCCAGAAGATGGTTGCTCTGTTGCAGAGAAACAACGTGAAATTTCTTGCCATTACCACAGACTGTTTGCAGATACTGGCCTATGGTAACCAAGAGAGCAAGGTATGTTTGATTTGCATGAACTATGGAATAGGTCTTTGTTGTAGCATCATGGTTTGTACAAAGTTAATGGGATGTTGAAAGAAATACGGCTGAATTATTTTCTAATTTTTCCAGCTTATCATCTTAGCCAGCGGAGGACCTGGAGAACTAGTGCGCATCATGAGATCTTACACTTATGAGAAATTGTTATGGACCACATCTAGGGTGTTGAAGGTTCTCTCTGTGTGCTCTAGCAACAAGCCAGCCATAGTTGAAGCTGGTTAGTATGTGTAACTGTGCGTGTTTGCATGACTGCTTGTTCAAAACATTTGTAAGCAGATGCCACGATTAGTAATTGGTTATTGACTGCTTGTTGTGTTGTATTATCATGAGGTAAACAAATAGTTGTAAAATGCAATACATCTCTCAACAGGAGGAATGCAAGCCCTTGCCATGAACCTCGGCCACCAAAGTACAAGACTTGTGCAGAATTGTCTGTGGACTCTGAGGAATTTGTCAGATGCTGCAACAAAAACAGTAAGTCTCTTGATGGATGTGCTTAACACTGTAGAAATCAATTATAATAACTTGCTGAATTGTTGCTGCACATTTCTCGTTTTGAGTCCTACATGTCTCTGATCTTGTTATTTTCAGGAAAACATGGAAGGTCTTCTCCAGATGCTGGTACAGCTTCTGGCCTCAAATGACCTGAACATCGTCACATGTGCTGCCGGCATCTTGTCTAATTTGACGTGCAACAATCAGCGTAACAAGATAACAGTGTGTCAAGTGGGTGGTATTGAGGCACTTGTGCGCACCATACTACAGGCTGGAGACAGGGAGGACATCACAGAACCTGCTGTAAGTAGGATTCCTTGTGGTTAAATTATCGCATTAATAATAACACAGTGGCTGTAGCCTCTGGATTTAATAAAATTCTATCTATTTTGTAAACCATTTTTTTTGGTGGGTATAGACATTGTTTTAGTGCTTTTTTAAACATAATCGCATCAGGGTGAAAATTTTCTTAGCTTTTACATGTTCTTTATATTATTTGGTAAAAGGACCTTCATTTAGTTTTTCTGTATTAACAAAAATTGTAAGAAACTTGATAAAGCATTTTCCCAGTTTATTCTTACACATCTTTCTCACTTATCCAGGTCTGTGCGCTGCGTCACCTGACATCCCGTCATCCGGAGGCAGAAATGGCCCAGAACGCCGTACGGCTTCATTACGGCCTGCCGGTGCTGGTCAAATTACTACATCCTCCGAGTCGTTGGCCGCTAATAAAGGCCGTTGTTGGTCTGATTAGAAACCTGGCTCTCTGTCCAGCTAATCATGCCCCACTACGTGAACACGGAGCTATTCCTAGGATTGTTCAACTGCTATTTAGGGCTCACCAGGATGTGCAAAAGGTTTGGATTTTGTTTGATCCGGTACAAAATCTTGCTCTTAGTCAAAAACAATTGCTCTATTTATTCAGTATTGTTTTCTGTTGAATCTATGATTTTGGACTGTAACAAGATCTTGGGACTTGTCAGTCAGTTAATGTTATTAATTCAGGAGGTTGTTAACCTGTTGCCATCACTGTTCATTGGTCTGGCTGTTGAAACTGCATTGATAATATTATCAGACAATGTTATCAAAGCAGTATCGATTGTCTGTATTAGTGGAAATGATATTGAATTTATTTTTGTTGGAAATGGCAGTTTTTATGTCTGAAATGCAACTTGCCATATATATCTAGGTACTAACATGCTCATGTGTATTTGTTTAGAAGGCATCTCTTGGTAGCCAGAACACTGGTGCTTATGTAGATGGTGTGCGTATGGAAGAGATAGTCGAGGGAACCGTAGGAGCTCTTCACATCCTGGCACGAGAAGGAAACAACAGGGCTGTGATCAGAGGACTTAATTGTATACCGCTATTCGTTCAGGTAACTTTTAATAATTGAATTTCTACTTATTGCATATTACCAATAATTACGTAGATTGAAACTAGTCTGATAAAGGTGTGAGAAAGATAGCATTACTCCTGTAATGCTAGCTACCAATCTGCCAAGTTATCTACCAGATATTAATCGTTAATTGTGAAAGATAGTTAGTGGTTGAAATGTTTCCTGATGATTATATAAACAGAATATCTGGAACTTGTGTTAATATCTGTGAATTGTGATGATGGTGCACTCTGGGTGTGCCCACAAACCAGTCAACTGATGGCTGGGGATTTTAAAAAGTTTGTTCCAGTAATAGGATTGGCTATATGACAGTGGTTTTAATAATGTTGTTTCCTCCTCTATTCCAGTTGCTGTACTCGCCAATAGAAAACATACAGCGTGTAGCTGCTGGTGTCTTGTGTGAACTGGCAGCTGATAAAGAAGGGGCCGAGATTATAGAACAGGAAGGAGCCACTGCGCCTCTGACTGAGTTACTTCATTCTCGCAATGAAGGTGTTGGTAAGAGTTAAAATAATTCGGTTACGAAGTAATAATTATTTGTGTCGGGTGTGCAATTCTGGGGTCTTGCTTATTTAAAGCCATTTACGATTAAGCGAAGTGGTCAAAGATTTTCAAGTAATGTGTACTCTAATACGAGTCAGCATAAACCAAAGCTCATTCACAGAGAACTTTTCAGTAAAGCTAAACAGTGGTAGCTAGATATTTGTTGATCATTTTCATTAGGCGACTGACTTGGGAAACGTGTTTGTGAAGAGAAAGTTTTGTTAGTGTTTGGTAAATAATATGTTTGCTTCTGTTGTATTTTTAACTGGTTTTCTTTTGAATTCATGCAAACAGCCACCTATGCTGCTGCTGTGTTATTCCGAATGAGTGAAGACAAACCCCAGGATTACAAGAAACGTTTGTCGGTGGAGCTCACAAGTTCTTTGTTCAGAGGAGAACAAGTACCATGGACTGAGGTAAATTGGATGGAAATATAATGTTAGAGTTGATTTCCATACTCCGCACTGTTGGATTTGATTAATTCTTGGACGTTTTATTGCTGTTTTTTTTTCCTGATAGCCTCCTAATCTAGACAGCATAGGTAATGACCAGATGATGGGAGACGAGACTTATTCTGGACCGGGTGGTTATCAAGGCCCTCCCAGTAATCAAGGCAGCGTACAGGGTGGAAATCCAGATATAAACAGGCAAGGTGCGTTCTCCAATGAAGTAAAATAGATCGTGGTCGCCGATGGTTTCGGAGTGCTTGAAGTGTTCTCGGAACTGTCTATGGCCCTGCCTATATTTGATCAATATTCTCATTACTGTAGGTTTCCCTGACCCACAAGTTCCAGTAGATTCAATGCAGGGTTTGGAAATAGGTAGTCACCATGGTAGTAACTATGGTGGGCCAATGGACATGCCCGATCTCGGACCAACCGATCTTCACTTCGATGGAATGGATAACACAGGAATGAGACCAGCACCCACAGAACACCAAGATCAGAGCCAAATGGCAGCATGGTTCGACACTGACTTGTAAACATCGACAGTGGTATTGCTGATCAAACTGGACAGTTGCTAATTGGCAAAGTGGGATTTTCCTGGATTTGAGCGATAGTTACAGAGGTCATCTGGAGCGTATAGATGTAGGGTGTTTGTGCGTGTGCACGCGTGCATGTGTATGTGGATGGTCTCGTTTCTCTGTTTGGCTGTCTGTTGTGGATGGGAGGTGGTGTGGTCTGTACAAGATTAGCTCTTCATTCTGTAGATTACATAGCTGAATTAGACTGAAGTAGTTGGTTATGTATGTACAGCAGACAGGCATATTTTAATTGTCGTTCATGTGTCTATTTTATCATGCATTTTACTACATTCTTTCCTTTCCATGGGCACAATATGAAGTCAGCCTTCCAGGAAAGAATCCGACCACCCGTCATCATCTGTGAACTTGAAACTATCAAATGTAATTCAATAATCAAATCATCGAAATATGCCTTGTGCCAAAATAGTCGTACTCCGTTGTGTGTTGTTCACTTCCAATAATTCCATCGAACGTTTTTAGATTACATGTTGATGAGTTTTCTTTGGAAAAAAAATAATGTGTATCGGTCTTTATTTTGTGGACCATTGGCTGTTTTCCAACTGTTTATCTACATTGTGAACGATATTTACTGTGTACTCGGTGTGGTGTGATGAATCAAACTGCTAAATTATGTTGTGAGGTAATTATTTTAAATTTCTGTGTAATTCTTAGATCGGTGCATGAAACAGTGGAATGGTGATGTTTTGTAATCTGTATTATACATGTAACTGTGACACAACGTAGGACCATGAATTAAGCATTTACTATGATTAAATTGTTTACACACTATGATAAACAACCGTAGCAGGCATTCACTGTAGCAGCTTTTCACTAGTATATTGTCATTTTGATATTGTATGCAAGGTATATCTGTTTTAATCGAGGTATTGTATTTGTCCAAATTTTATATGAAATAAACCTGTGTAGATCATTTGTCTGAAGTTCGTTTGCTAGTGATTTCTGACAGATGTCCATATTTCCAGAAGGCTCATCTGCTGGAATGTTGTCCAGCCAACGAGTATTACAGAAGGGTGGGAGAAACATGGTGTTTCATTGAACATAGAATATATAGAACACAAATTGTTTCTTGAAGGGATTCCTGATTTCAGCGTGATGTTTTCGTTTATTTCCACTTGGTGTGGAGCTACATCACCTTATTCAGAATAATGAACCATGTTTGGGAAAATTATAAAACTAAATGCAGCAATTTAAATGTCTTGCACCTGTCTAGTTCTCCAATGGGAATGCCAAATAGTTGCTATATAGTCACAGGAATAAGTTAAATAATTGCCAAGTAGTCCCATCCTAAGCAGATGCTAAATAGTGCCAGGAGTATGCTGATTTCGTCAACTAATTGTTTAATTGCTGCTACTGGAATTCAATGTACAAGGTTCGCACAGGTCCTTGGAAAGTCCTGGAATTTTTGTAGAGGTCCTTGAAAGTCCTGGAATTTGGACATATAGATCTATATTTCTAATCATAAGCGTACAGGAATTCAGATATTACACTTTTGAAATGTGTTTGTATCTTTTGCGTGTTAAAAGTTCGTGAATTCATTGGAAAGGTCCCGAGATGTCAAAATGTGTATGAACCCTGATGTAGTACCTAGACAACATCAACTAGAAGGTAGAACTATTTGAATAGATAGAAAATTACGCTATTATGCTACATCTAACTGTACCGGACCAGTTGGGTACAGTCCCCGGCCATTTTAATTTGGTGAACAGGAAAAAATCCCGAAAACAAGTAGTGTACACTGGTGCCGAAACGAAATATGTTTGGAAGAATGAGGTTCTTGTTGGTCAAAAAATATTCAATAGATTGATCCTTTTAACAAACAAATATTAATTATTTTTCTTAAATAAAACTAATCCGCATCTTCTGTCGCTGACTTTATTGATATAGCTACACACACACACACACACACATATATATATATATATATAGAAAGAGAGAGAGAGAGCAATAATAGGATCATGGCCAAACATATACATTGAAAAGATACGGTTGCTTCTAAGATTTAAAATATGGCATTGATATTTTGAGGTGTCATATTATTGACATCAGAACAATCCAAAGTCAAAGAATTCTGCACATCTGCTGTATTCATAAAATGACCCATTTTAAATACCAAATAGTTTCCAGCGAAGATGCGGAATCTACGAACCCCCCCGCCCCTTTCAGGAATAGAAGCATATGTCTACATGTATCTATACGGTATCTATATTTCTCATGACGTCATCACGGCCATTTCACCTTGGGCATATGACTGACAAAAGAATGTCACCTTTTGTGGAATATATGCAATGAAAATTTTCATTAGCACATTTTACTAAACTCATCCAATAACATTTGTTGTTGGTTTTTTTTCGACCACAAATAAACCGACCTGAGCTTGATCTCTTACACTTGTTCGTAGCACATTTACTGGAGGCTCTACGGTATTGATAAATGATCTTTTAAAAAGGTCACATTGTTGCCTTTATCTTTAAAACAGACACAGTCACGCTGAGACAACTAGAGAAAATGCATCATTGGATGATCTTATGTGGTGGGAAGTATGACCGGCTCTCGATGTAATGGCACCGGAATATTTCTCGGACAGTTCAGCTTTGATAAGTTACACCAGTGAAACTGGTGTATTTTGCATATTATGTAATATAGATTTAATTTATATTAATATAAATTGATTATATTTAGTTATTTTGTATTTTCTTTTTAACTGCTCCTTTGATGCCCTATATTATCGCCCGCTCCAGTGTTTCCCATAAGAACTCGGTTTTTGCTGGTGTATGTTTTATTTATTTATTTTTAAAATTTTTCACTTATTTTATTTCTATAATTATAATGAATTATACTAGATACTAGTTGCTTGCATTACGACCCTATGGTGGTAATACCATTTGTTTAGCGATGCGCCCACGTAGTGGAAAACATCCAAAGCAGATTGGGTCTGATGCCATATAATGGCACAGCTGTACAAAATGTAAGTATTGGTCAGTCGATCTGTAATAAATCTGATGAAATATCTGATGTTGTTAAGGATATGGATCTTGATGCTCTTGTCATTACAGAGACTTGGCTGACCCATTTGCGTTTTCAGGCTAAGTCTTTTGAAAATTACCAACTGACTTTTGTATCTGGGGAGATAAGTGTTCGTGTAGCTATTATCTACCGATTACACCCCACTAAGAAAAATGGCCTGAAAGCAGCAGATTTCTTCAAGGAATTTTCGGGATTTGCTACCAACAGTGGTCATCTGTTGATCTTATGTGATTTCAATATACATTGGGATTGCCAGAGGAATGCAGATACCAAACAACTGGCTGACATTCTTAGATCTGCCAATCTCAGGCAGCATGTCCAAGAAAGAACACACAGACATGGTCACATCTTAGACCTGTGATGATGACAATTTGATTAAGGGTGTGTCTGTGTCTTCCATGCTGTCTGATCATTTCCTTGTTAACATTAATCTATCTTTACAGAAACAATCTGTTTCAGCTAAAGTTATTTCATATAGAAGATATAAGTCAATTGACAAGGAGGCTTTTCTTGCTGATCTGCGAGTCTCTTCTCTGGTATTGGATCCACCGGATGATGTGGATCATCTGGTGGATCTCTAATGATAATACATTGAGAGACATTGTAGATCAACACACACCTTTAAGGACAAAGGAAATGCCAAGCAGACCAATGATTCCATGGTATAATAAGAACATACAGGCTGCAAAGAGACACAGAAGGTATTGTGAGCGGCTGTGGATCAGGACCAGTTGTGTTCATTTTTAAATGTTCAAGGTCAGTAAAATTCTTGTTAAAAATACCCTTGCCTCTGCTAAATCTGAATATTATAATAAAAAGATCAAAGCATCCAAGGGAAATCAAAGGACTGTTTTCAGTGTTGTGAATAAAGTATTACATAAAAGTCTAACTGTCCTCCCAAATAATATCAACTCAGATAAAGATATGGCCCATTGTTTTAATAACTTCTTCTGTCAAAAAATATTAAATATACATAGTGGGTTCCAGTCCAGCACCTTATCACAGGGTAAGCCATTGGTAGAAGAGTCCTGCATATCCATGATGGATACATTTGAGCCTTTTACAGAGACTGATATCAGACAGTTGCTGAAAAAGTCATCTAATGCTTTCTGTGCAGTTGACCCTATGCCTACATGGCTTGTGAAAGATTGTCTGGATGTTCTGATAAACCCAATTACAAATATAGTTAATAAATCATTATCTCTGGGTGTTTTCCCAAGATCCATGAAAAACCATTAATAAAAAACCATACTAAACAATTACAGACCTGTTTCAAATCTTACATTTTTATCTAAAGTTATAGAAAAGGCTTTCCATTTAAACAAATATTTAATCAATAATAACCTTAATGACAACAGCCTTGGTTCAAGTGAAAAATGATATTATGATGTCAATTGATTGGTTGGTTTGGTTGTTCGGGGAGAATCCCCAGGCTGTCGCTTAATCAGCACAGCCTCTATGTTGGAGTGGTTGAGAAACCTCCTCCCCCACCACTCATAGGGGAGCAGTACGGAAAGATGGAGCCGAAATACCCTGAGGGTGGTCACTGCCAGAGTGTTTTACGTCCTCAGGGGGTTTTTAACGTCCCCCTTTATTTTAAATAATTCAGTGGAGACGGCAGCGCCATTTAACGTGGTCAGCCACCCACGATGTAGTGAGCCGAGAAATTAATCCCTGGAAAAGTTTCGACATCTTACAGGGTTCGAACCTGCGACCGTTGGCACCAAGTGCCGGGTGCTTAACCGCTAGGCCACCGGAGCTCACTAGTCAATTGATCAAGGTAAGCCAGTAATACTTGTTCTTCTGGACCTGTCTGCTGCATTTGATACAGTTGACCATAATGTACTTTTCTCTAGGTTAAAAGACATGTTTGGTCTGTCAGGTACTTGAATGGTTTAGATCCTATCTAACAACAGTATTTTATCTGACATTCAGTTTTTGTTATCTGGTGTACCACAGGGTTCAGTTCTTGGTCCTCTGGTTTTCACAATGTATACCCGTCCTCTTGGAATCATTGCACAGCGATGACACACAGCTGTATATATCACTGAATCCTGACAATGAGTTAAATTTCTCCTCTTCCTTGAAGAATTTAGAACATTGTATTGCCAATATTCGGCTATGGATGACTCAAAATCTTCTAAAACTAAATGATAATAAAACAAATATAACCAGCATTACAGATGGATGCATCTTCGATTACCCCTAATGGGTCAGTAAAAAATCTAGGGGTTATTTTTGAGCAATGAACATGTCAGATCAGAACATCCACTGTTTAAAAGCATTCTTGACACAAGTCACGTATACATCTCGTATAGACTATTGTAACTCCTGTTATATGGCATATCTGATTATAACATTAATTGCCTTCAGCGAATTCAGAATAGTGCAGCTCGCATTGTAATAAATACTAGAAAATATGATCATATCACCCCAATTCTTCAAAAACTACATTGGCTACCTGTTAGACAGCGTATCCATTTCAAGATTCTGTTAATAACTTATAAATCTATTAATGATATGGGGCCAGAATACCTGTGTGAACTGGTTTCCATTAGAAAGTCATCCCGAAAACTCAGGTCATCCAGTCAGATACTATTGCAGGTGCCAGTGTCTCAGCTCAAGTCATATGGTGATTGTGCATTTAGTGTTGCAGCCCCCACTTTGTGGAATAGGTTGCCGGCAAATATTAGAAATGCGTCGTCTTTTGGAAATTTTAAGTCTCTTCTAAAAACACACCTATTTAAGGTCGCTTTCACAGATAAATAATTATTATCTTTTAAATCATTACAGGGTTTTTACAGACATATTATTTGGGGTATTATTATATTACATATTATTTGTACAGCGCCTTTGAATGGCTCCTGCTAGTAAGGGCGCTTTATTAAATATACATTATTATTATTATCACATTTTAGATTTTGGTGCACACAGTCTTTAAACGTGACCTTAATGTGATGGTAGCAGTTTGGTTTGATTGATTTTGGTTCAGCCTCGTCACTGGTCACACCTGGAACATACAGCCGAGGGGTGACCTCCTTAGGGAAACATCCCAGAAACACCAGATTTCAACTCACAACCTGGAGGTTAGTAATGCGGCACTCAAACCTCTGTGCTATTGGAGTGCCCTAGGTGATATTATATGGTAATCACACTTCTGACTTGCTTCACCAAATTAACATAGAACAGATACAAAACAAAACGGTATCAAGAAAATCTGACAAGAACTGTATATGCATTTTCACTGATTGTTCATACATAGTTTGACTTGACAACATTAAAATGATTACCTTTGTAAATAAGCTAATTCTACATATTTAAGAACGAGATGATTTGTTTAAAAAAATTAACTAAAATGATACACGTGATGCAGCCATTAGAATATAAGAGAAAGTTCTGCATCGGATCATTTAATGAGAACTGATCATAGTTTTTGTGAGAGATCTCCAGTATGAGATTCTAAAATATTACATTTCAAAAACAAACAAAGACAACAGACACGTCACAGGTATCAGATCAATCAAACAACATATTGCGTCATGTTTATATTAGATATAATATATCATACTAAGAGAACACAAGATCATAGGTCAGAATGACTAGATTAAATATCACATGGAGTCGATTCTAAAATGGTAGTCTATTGATCCAATTAGGTCAGAAATCAATGACAATTCTACAAGGTCACATATGGAGTAAAAATTAAGTATTGTGTGTGTAACATTTCCCCTACAAAACAGTCACATATGGGATATTAAAGAAAGACAAAATATAATTATAACTTGTACACACACGCACACAGTTCTAGGAAAGCATATTTAAAATAATATGCATTTAAACAAGCCACACCATGTTTCAATTAAGACACATCATCATTAAAATTACTTCATCAGAAGAAAGCATTATGATTTAAACATCAGTTTTGTTATATAACAACACTAGAAAGCTATATTTAGTAAATAATATAAAGAACATTTTCCCACCAAAACAAAACACAAATTCAACAATAACATAACAGGAAAATAGTTAACAAGCATCTTAGTAGGAGCCATCAAAGTCAATATATTTCAGTACAATGTAGTTTGGTGAATTAGTAATAATAATATTACGCTTTAAGAAATTTGCATGTGTTTCTTGCAAACATATAATTTGGCATTAAAAAACTGGCATCTCAATATACATTTAGTCTTAAGAATCCAAGATATAGCACAAGAATATGTTCCTTTATTATTCTTGATTGCAAAATAATTGCCACATAACTACACATAACACATTAAGCCTATTCTGACTGAATAATAATAATAACAACAATAACACAGATTTAACTAGTTGGAACCATTCAAAGAAATAACATACAGGGTTTGGATTATAGAAATGGTCCAATGTTTCATTTAAATTTATCATGTATAGCAATCCCCCCCTCTCTCTCTGCATGTCTGGAAATTTTCAACAGAAACCTGATGAATATATATGATGAGATCAGATACTAGAAGTAAGGTTACAAGTCATAACAACTCAGAAACAGTTTAGGAATGTCTTTCTTGAAAGGTGACTTTCAAGAAACTCTCATAGGTACCCATTAGTTTATTTGAGTGTTGTGGTAATTGTGTATTTAGTGTAGCAGCCCCACTTTACTTTATGGATGATCATGATCATGATCATGATTGATGTTTTATTTGTGTAGGCTAAATGGGCTGAGTGACCTTCAAAGGAAATGAAGTCAAAGATGAAACAACCTTCAGATATGCCCATGCCAAGGTTTGAACTCAGGTAGTAGTGATTGTGGTCCAACACACTACCAGCTAGACCCACCTTGTCATATAAGATTAGAAATGCACCATCTCTTGAAGATTTTAATTATTTTTTTATGACTAACCAGCTCAAAGTGGATTCTTCAGGTAAATCACAACCATTCATCACCATGCATTTCTAAAACTTTAGATAGCTAATACTTGGTGATTTTAGGATCTAATGTTTTTAAATGGCTCCTATTATTATTATTGCCATCAGCATCACTTGGTAACTCATCACATGAAGATTGGGTAAAGTTTGAAGAAACAATAAAAACCAAATATAGGACAAATTGAGAAATCTGTGAATGAAGAACTCCAATTCTGATGTCAAACGTCGCTTATCCGTTGTTCTCTGATTCTGAACTGGCTCGCAGTCCATGCTCCAGCCACAATTACCAACACCACACCAGACAGCATACTGAATATCTGAAGGCAAAGGAGTGAAAAAAAAATAATTGAAGGTTGGAAAACAGTTAGAAGAACAGAATAGTTCCATATGTTAAACAAGTATTCCTCACTACAAGTACAGACAGCCAAGAACAACTCGGAGCATATCTTGTAATCCAAATGCTGTAAGATGGTAGGAAGCGATGGACTAATTATGAACAACAGAGTGTGTACTTGCACTATAACTAACAGTTTTAAGTGCGAGTCACTGTGATTATTCAATAAACACAGTCACAGTTAACAATGGGGTCTGATCCCACAACACTGAAGTATACTGTACAGTGGACTACCAACTGCATTTTGGGAGTGCACCAAGTATTATATGAGACATGATGACCATGATGGTGACAACATTAATAATAACAAAGTATATCAATAAATGGGCTAACATAATTTCCAAAAATGTAACGTGTGTGTGTGTGTGTGTGAGCATGTGCGTGCACACAGACATATACTTCACCTGTAACAGCACACCATGGTTGTTCCACAAGTACTGTATTTGTACCTTGTACAAAGACAAACTACAAGGCAGATATGCCTCTGTTTTTGCCGACTTTTTACATCTGGAAATATATTTTGCATTATTTTATTCTCATTTTTGCTTATATTTGACATATGCACACTGGTGTTATCAAAATGAAATATGCAAACTAGTTTGACCTAAATAAATAATATAAGACAACAGATTTTATGATAAATAAGAGTCCCAGCTAATAAAAAAAAAGTTATGTGGGAGATAAAGAATTCTTTCAATATCTTATGATAAGGAAAACATAAAATTACTGCTGAAAAACTATGAAATGGGCATAAATTGGTGAACATGCATATATGTAAATCAGTACTGTTAATAAAATCAAATGGTTAACAAACAACTTTTCTTAGAATTCTACATTCAAGGCAAGATGACACTCTAGTAATAACCCCAAATATTATATCATTTACTCATCACAATTAGTACTAATCATTTGAGAATTTATAACACGTACTGCATTCAATGATCCAATTGACTGTGTTATAGTGTGTTATAGTGGGTCTAAGTGTATCCACTTTTCAATGATGCAAAAAATTTAACTCAGTTTGCCTTGATGTATCAAACCTACTGTAGTTTTGTATCCCAAACAACTTAAATATTATACAGTGGTATGCTCGGGTCCATTATATCAAATACAAAGTTTAAGGGTTTGACTAACATTGTAGACTTATGAAAAGGATGGAAAATGTTTAAATTAATTTCTTAGCTCATGGTCTTCCTTATTGTGGTTTACTTCCTGATTTAATTTGATGCTTCCCCCCCCCCTTAATAAAGATAGGAGATTATTATTGGTAACATGCAAACACCCCCAACAAAAAACATAACAATAATTATTATATAATAATAAGTAATATTTGTATTGATTAATTACCTGTCATAAATCTGTATCAGTAATTCCATTGTGTCATTAGAATTGTTTATGTTAAGTTCCTTTAGAAGTGTTTGGGGTATGTCGGCACCTTCTTCTAACATAAAGCCAAGATTGAACAAAGCCTGAAAGGAAGTCGAACGAACAATATATAATCGAAATGGTCGTCATACCAGAAATAGCAAATGAAGCTGATGACCAAAGTTTAACTTCCAATTCGATCAAAGGTTCGTTTGCATATTTGCACAATAGTTTAGAGTGAAATCAAACTTACTCCTAACCCAAAAAGGAATAAACTTACATGTGGATCACCCTTTTTAGCAGCCATTGTGTAATACTTGGCAGCCTGTGACACGTTCCTTTCACCTTTACAGCCATACCAATAATAATCTCCCATCTTTATTAGTGCTATAAAGAGACAAAAAGGAACGATGGCCACATAATAATCACAACGAGCATGTAAATTATTTGATCGAATAGAAATAAACTTTTATGAATAACATATTACTTCAAGTGTTTCTTTATTTCCATATTTTCAAAATATAAAAAAAATGGTTAATTCACCTATAAATTTTAACTTCATAATTATACCACTAAATCTATAAATTTCTCATATTATATAGAAATATAAACATCGAGATATCAATACAAGTCAAAGTGAAAATTAGCAGATGTCAAAATTTCTCATAGAATTAAACTGAATAAAAAAACACATTTAGCAACAACAACAGACAACAAAGTCAGATTTGACACTAGTAGTAACCAATGTAAAATAATAACTAAGGTCTTGTGATTATTTACAGTAAGAATTGATTTGATGCAGCTCCCTCTGTGTGGATAAGTTGAAGAATCTCCACGTACAGTCCTTCTCCACGTAGTAGACTAAACCATCCTAAAATAGGTCATGCATAAAACAATTGGATGAGCAACAACCCATGTAACCACAACACATATATTTATTTACATGCCATCACAAATTTACGATGAATAAAGCAGATAATTTTTAAGAGATCTGCTACAAAAATAATTTAAGAGCAAATTTAGGAAAAAAGGTTACTGAGTAAAATCGGCAAAGCATCATAAAGAGGATGTTTTGGATTTTCTAAAATTAAACGGTAATTAAATTATGATGTGTCGCTGTACTTATATGTGTGTAAATGGCCCACACAAATGTAGATGATTCAACTGAACTGAATGATACATAGAACATCATTGTAATTGGTTATAAAAGATCTGGAAAGCAAACTGAAAACGTTGCTGATTTTGGGCACAAGGTAAGCTAAATTGGCCGAGCGACCAGCAACAATAATGAGGTAGAGAAACTCTACAGACACAGCTAGTGTAAGATTTGAACTAAAGGTCTTTAACCAATCATGATATCAGTTATCTCATGGAGATTACCTTTCAGAAGAGCTAAAACATAACATAACTTACATTGTTTTCATCACAGAGATAAGCGGTATTAAACAATCCTGTCTCTAGACCAGTCTCTGCTGCCATATGATAATAAACCAGTGCTGCTGGCCTGTTGGAGAATGAATTTTGATAATGACAATCAAGTTTAACATGAACCATGGTGGATGACCATACTATAACAATATAAGCTCTTTAAAATGCATTTGGCATTTTCACACACACACACACACACACTGTCGGAATGGTAATTATTATTATTATTGTTTTAGGAACTGACACAAAACAGTAGAATCAGGTTAACTCTGTATGATAATATTTCATAATTTATTATAAAATATTACTTTAAGTAACATAAAATGCAGATATCCCTATTATGGAGTTGCAGTGATCTGACTAGGAATTAAGAAGATAGATGACTGTGGTACAGCATATATTCCATATTTATTAAATTACAAAGTAATTTATGAAATAATTAATTACATTTTCTTATGAATGACAGTCTTGATGTTCAATTTTATGTTAGAAGTTAATGAGTAGATAAAATGTGGAACATTTAACTGAAATCAACTAGATCTAGTTGTCAGTTGTCATATCATAATTTAAGAAAATATCTCCTGTTTTAACAAACTGACCAGTTTTTATTCTTGTAGGCTTTTAGACCATGTCTCAATATTTGACCAAGTGCAATGTTTTGTTCAGCAATAAAACGTGCCCATCTGTAAATAGAAGTGAAACATGGAAAAGATGTTAAATGTCATACATTAAAATAACTAGTGTACAAATAAGCATGTGTGTGGGTGGTGCATGCTGGCACGAATGCACATATTTAAAATGACAAGACAATGCAATATATTAAAGAACCATTAATGATTTCCACCTTCGCACATTAGAAGACAAATATTTCAGTATGAGGACTAATTCTAAATGAATTTTGAATTTGCAATAAATGCCATATTTGGTAGAGAAAAAACCTTGTCAGTTGTGTGGCCATTAAGATATGTAATTGGTGAAATTATTACATCTGGCATCACTTTGCAATTAAATTCAAGCTCTGGCTTCAAATAATGTATGCACCATTCAACTATGATCTATTGTGAATGGTCATGTTATATTGTTAGAGTGCTGTGGTGAGCAAGTGTTATTGCCAAGCACTGGTCACACATTTCACATATGGCCAAGGTGTGACTTCTTAGGGAAGCATCCGACAAACACAGTTATTACAGCCCCTACTTTGTGCAATAGGTTGCTGGCGGATATTAGAAATGTATCATCTCTAAATCTACTCTGATAACACACCTGTATAAGGTTGATTTCACAAGATAAATAATGATTATCGTTCAAATCCCTTACTAGGTTTTTACAGACATTGTTATTTGGGGTATCACTATACAACACCTTTGAATGGCTCCTGCTAGTAAGGGTACTTTATTAAATATACATTATTATTATTATTATTATTAACATTATTACAGCTCAGACTTGTGAGAGTTTAAATAAATAGCTGTGAATCATACTAAACAATATGTAAAAATTAAACACCAAATTCAAAAGGTTACTCACTCAGCAGGCAAGTTTTGGTAATCTTGGAATTTTGGGATGTCCCCCACGGATGTTATACTGGGCTATCATAACTCCTGAATCTATCTGTCCATTTTTGGCAGCCCATGAATAATACTTCAATGCAGCATACTGAAGGGTGAAAAACAAGTTACATCTCATATAAAGCATCCGTAAAACAGAATTATATCAATTTGTTTTAACAAGACCAGACCAATGTACCCGGTCTGCTGGTTTTCCTGGATATCGACCAGTCAGATGCATGTAGCCGAGATTGTGAGCTGCATCAGGATTTCCCTTTTTATAAGCTTTCTCCAGATAATCTCTTGCTTTCTCGGTATTTCCCAGATGTTCCAGTGCATACCATCCCAGCACATTATACGCCATATGATATCCACGGGCTGCTGATCTCTCAAACATTTCCACAGCTGCAGTGAGATTGGCCTTCACACCATGACCCTAAATGTGGGATTTACGTTGGGTTTAAATTCCATGGCAAACTTCACATTTTATGCTTATTGCATATCAACCATGACATTTACAGTAATAAAGTAGAAACTGCTCATGTGTAATTTAAAAGCTAATATGAAAACAGCGAGCAAGTCTTGGTTCGAGTGAAAGCAAAGTTCACTTCATTCAACAACATCAAATGGCTTAACTTAAAAATCTATCAGAGCTGATCAGTTCTAAAAAGAAAACATCTCAACTCTTGGTGACATACCTTCATCAATACGATGCCATAATTATATAATGCTGCCGGATTATCACCTTTGGCAGCCATTCTGTAATAATTGACAGCCTCATCCGTATTTCTAGCTACACCACGTGCTCCCCAGTATAATATTCTGGCTAGCTCTTGCTGATAAAGAAGAAAAATTAGTGAGTGAGTGAGTAAATGAGTGAGAGAGTAACTGGGTAGAGTAAGTGAATAGGTGATGTCAGTCAAATTGGTTAAATGAATGAAGCTAGACCAGACCACCAACATATGACCAAAATATTAAGGTTTTCGGTGTTCATCGACAGTTTCCCGAAATGGTCTTATATTAATATAAACTCATTTGGAAATTTACTGCAGAGTATCACAAAACCAGCCCAGTTCTCACGAACATGTACACACTCTAATTGTTGATACTGGGACATTTTGATGGTGCAGTGGATGGAGTATCGTACTGCAAACCTCCGAGTTGTGAGATCAAATCTAGCTCCTATCTATCTTTGTGAGATACATTTCTCTAGAGAGTCGATCTTCATCCAGACATCCCAAATGTGATCACTACTGAGGCTAAACAACTCAAATCAAGTCATCGATAACAACATGGCAGACAGTGGCATTGGTGAAGATCATACCGGCATATTTACACTCATCAGAATTTCTCGCATAAATCAAACCTGATGAATAAGAAAATTATGTAACAACAGAATAAAGGACTATATTACTACCTGTCATGTCCTTTTGAAACATCACTGAGCATCAGATACGTTGAGCTTATTGATATACCGCATTATCTATATTTCTGTATGTTTTTATTTTGCATAAAGGGGTTCACCTATATTATATAATGTACCTCTCTTTGTACCTGTATGGTCATCTCATTATCCCTGTAATCACATGGACTAAAACACATATTATAAATCATGCATTCTGCTTGCCATTTGTTTGTCGTCTCCAGCCATGAAGCAAGAACCAGTCAAACAGACTTGCTTGTGGCTATGAAGCACCTGAGAGAGAGGGGGGGGGAGGGCTAAGACACAGAGAGAGAGAGAGAGGGGGGAGCGCCTTAAATTTCTGTTAAAATTTGGCTCAGTTGCATAACGGTATAAAGATTGCTGGATCACATGATGGGTCACTGACACTCTTCTGAGGGCTAAATTCTGATGGTGGTCAAAATCAAAATTCAGATAAGCATCGATCGTTACTGAGTCTGTGGTAGAGTGCTGCAATTGAAACCTAGAGGCTCCTAGTCTAAATCCATGAACAAGCTGTTGACCTGTTCACTGGCTGTCTCAGCCTTAAATAAGCACCTGGTGTTGGGTGGTGGTGAATTATTGTGTAAAATATTCCTGTAACCGGCAGCTAAACTGGCATTTCCACCAGGTAGTTAGTGGTACTGTTTTTAAATTGTACAGGTTAAGACAGTAGGGAGGGGGCACAGAATAAATCAGTGATTAGCCCCAAGTGAAATGTGAAGTCCCTATAATGGTGAAACTGGTGGTGAGCTATAAATTATATTTTAATATTAAGAAGTATTACCTGAGCCGAAAGTACACCCTTCCTTGATTGATGTTTTAACCAATGAAAGACGTCGCCTTCCTCATCCGTCATTGATTTGATTGCCTCCTCATCTGTCAGTCGAATGTGTTCCGTGAATAACTAGAATAAATTTAAATAAAATAAAAATTTACTAGGAAAGTGTATAGATATTTCTGTAGATGCCACGGCTAGAGTGATCGGATGCTCGTAAATGTACAGCACACTGGCTCTGCATAAGAATAAACTGTCATGTGTTCACAAATATGAAAAATGACACATAAAGATCATCGTGGAAATCATATAACTTAAGTTGTACAAAAAAGGTGTCCATAACATTTCCAGCTTCAGGCCAATCCATGACTCAAGGTTCGGAAGAGCATTCGCCCTCATCATGTCAAAGTTGGTACCATCTCACTGTATTAGAGCAGGCATCTCCACGGTTTAACTGGTAGCATGGTTGGCCACAGACCTCTAATATCATGGATGAAATCTCAGCTCACCCTTCACTTAACCTCATTTTGGTTTAACAGTAGCGTGTTGGATCACAGATCACTACTGCCCATGTTCGAATCTTGGTGTGGGCATATCTGAAGGGTGTTTCATCTTTGACTTCATTACCTGTGGAGGTTGTTCGGCCCATTAAGCCTACCTTGCATACAAAACTGGCCGTAAAACATCAATCGTCAATCCTTCAATCTTAGCCTAATTATCTTTAGCCTACCCTCTGATGTCGCATGATGTGACATCAGAGATCCTCTGACAACGTAAACCATTCTGATAACGGATGTGTCAGGATAATATACCTTTCCCAAATGACATTTGCCATGTATTATGGAGTAAGGTGGAAAACCGTAGCAGAAGATGCTGGGCTGGTACTTTAAGCCGGTAAAATGGCAGCTGGTGAACAAATGATACGCAAACCATTTATAATATTATCTTAATGATGACTCATTCACCAGCAAGAGAGCATTTACCTGATTCTTGAGATGTTATTTTGATCCACCAGATAAACAATTCTGACACAACCCGTTTACGTTCAGCTAAAGAAATTGAACACACAGCTAGGTCACCCATTAAGAAATCACAGGCCAAACTGCATGTTTACAAAATAACAGCAATAGGAGCTGGTGGGGAATTCCATCTTTCTATGCCTTCTAAACCATTGAAAATATTGTTTATGAGATGAATGTACAAAAGAAAGTGATTAGTTATTACTAAATGATCATACAGCATATAGAGCTGATATCTAGCTACAATGTTAGCCAAATATAACTTTAATATTGATTGAGATTATCAGTTTGAAAATGGACATTAATTATTAAGTAGAAAATCACTTACTGTTTCAGTGTTTGTGAATTAGAAGAAAAACCGTTTTACAGAATTATGATTTATATTCTTTGTCACCATTTCCCTAAACATATAGACAATGTGTCACTGTCTCCCTAAATATATAGACAATGTGTCACTGTCTCCCTAAACATATAGACAATGTGTCACTGTCTCCCTAAACATATAGACAATGTGTCACTGTCTCCCTAAACATATAGACAGTGTGTCACCATCACCCTAAACATATAGACAATGTGTCACCGTCTCCCTAAACATATAGACAATGTGTCACTGTCTCCCTAAACATATAGACAGTGTGTCACCATCACCCTAAACATATAGACAGTGTGTCACCATCACCCTGAATGTATAGACAATGTGTCACTGTCTCCCTAAACATATAGACAATGTGTCACTGTCTCCCTAAACATATAGACAGTGTGTCACCATCACCCTAAACATATAGACAGTGTGTCACTGTCTCCCTAAACATATAGACAATGTGTCACTGTCTCCCTAAACATATAGACAGTGTGTCACCATCACCCTAAACATATAGACAGTGTGTCACTGTCTCCCTAAACATATAGACAATGTGTCACTGTCTCCCTAAACATATAGACAGTGTGTCACCATCACCCTAAACATATAGACAGTGTGTCACCATCACCCTGAATGTATAGACAATGTGTTGGGAGGAAGGGTTGAAGGTAGTCAATGTATTTGTTTTATTTTGTTTCAATACAGTCATATCATTGATAATTAGTTGACTGACCTCTTCTCAAAACAAATGGGACGATTAGATGAACCATCCCACGAACAGTGTTTGTTTACACTGAGTTTTAATACTTTTAACCAATAATAAATATCGAATTCACAAAACTAGAATTTTAAAGTAAGTTTCTATGGAAGTTAAAGTCCTAAAAAATCTATCCCATTTTACTCTTCACTGAATGCCATTCAGCTGTTTAGATGACCCTTTAAGACAATAAGTCTGACTACAAATAGGAACTTACGCCATCTTTGACATGATCATCGCGGTCATTCTTTGTTTGTGCAGCTACCCTTTGATAATATGCTGAAATATATACCAATTACAATATATTTATGTAGTGTTTTAATGCCATATGGCATTAAGTATAAAAGGAATATTATAATTATATATTAAGTATGCTAATTTGTGAAGGTTGGTACACCAGAAATGGATTAGTGTTTAACTGTGAACACACCGGATAATAAGAGTTTGATCAAGACAACATCATCATCATCATCATCATTATTATTACAATAAAAATAGTTTTATATATAACTATTAGGTTAAAGAAGTTCAGATCATTATAATAATACAATTTGATGACAGATAACAAAAATATCAAACAGATATCTCAATAAATTAGTTATCTAAGTGGCAAATAAGTGGCAAGCATTAGATACATTGAACACTTAAATGCACCATTTAAGGAATGTAGACCAAGCAGCATTAAATGCACATAATAATCACATTAAGCCAATCAGAATGCTGTAATCAGAAGCATCTGGTGTCATACGTAAACACGACAATCAGACAAACCAAACAAAACACCTTGAAATGTTAGCAAAAATTAATTCGCAATCTGCTAGTCATCAATAAAGATCTTTATGCTAATTGGTGTCCATCTAAAAGATTCTACAGAGACATAATTTTGTCTTTCCAATTACTAACATGGAGTTAAAGAATTTCCCAATCTTGAGTAACATACCATAGGCTTGTTCGTGATCCTGAGGTACTCCATCCAAACCAAACATGTGTTTGTTGGCCAGTGACAGCTGACAGAGTACGTTACCCTCCAATGCTCCATACATCAGATATTTGTGAGCCTTCGCAATAAAAACATCTGGTGAGTTCTCTGGATTTTAAGTTTATCCACAAAATGAAAACAATTGACTATGTACAATAATTATATTATAGTTTTTGTCATTGTTGTTATCAGCGTTATTCTTCTTGTTACTCTTCTTTCTTCATATCATCATCATCATCATCATCATCAACATCAACAAGAACATTATCATTTTGATCATTGTGTTCACATTCTTACAATTACTTATATTTAGCACAAAATATACCAAAGTACAAAACCTCTTCTTCAGACATTACATTATTATAAGAAATCAACTAATAGTGAATTAACCTAAAACCTCCAGTATTAATGTACTCAGGATACCATATTTCTTTACCATCTCTTAGCTGTAACTTTAGAGGGACGTATGTATTTGTATTTAAGCATATTTCTATTGAATGAGGTTTTATACAACTATCTAAGGATTTTAGAAAGATTCTTGTTTAACTACATAACAATGTAAATCCAATTTGATACAGTCACAGCTAATCGTATTAAAGTTGCAGGTGATGAAACAGAATTGTTTAGTACAATTAACACCTGTATTCCAAGTTTGGACAAATGCAACTAATTTGCCTCCATGGATAATTACCTATTCATTGCGAGTGCATGCCAATTTGTTTATATTCCATGTGCACGTGGACGAGATTCAACATTCAGAAATGTACCACTACTACCCGAATATTAAGCACACTTACTTATCTTAATTTCTCTTTTAGATTTGCAAATCTGCTACATATTGATCATTTCAATACATCAATGCCAAATAACTAGCAGAAATATAACACACTATGAATATATTCCTCAAATCATTGTTCCATAATTTCAATATTCAGATATATTTTGAGCAACCATTCCACTCTCTATATCAGTATATGATTCAGCTTTGAAGTGCTATCATATTGTGTTATATTAATATGTTTAATAGATGGTTAACTTGTGTCTGTTTGTCAGGCCAACTATTAAATATAATATAAATCTCTTATAGGGTTTTTACAGACATAATATTTGAGGGTATTATTATATTACATTTTATTTGTACAGCACTTTTGAATAGCTCCTGCTAGTAAAGGCGCTTTATTAAATATACATTATTATTATTATTATTATTATGTGGAAGTGAGCTCAGATACATCCACCTCAATGATGCCACATGCTGTACTTATTTCACAATAATTATTTCCATACACAGCAAGATAATCGTCCTAAAAAATGGGGTTGCATAAACTAGAAAGAAAGAAAACTAAATTCAACATAAACTCTTGGGGAATCGGGTTATCTAATCTAAATAATACAATTTATTTATGATTATTGTTATTATTAACATTACTATTATTATCATCAACCCAGTCCATAAATTTGTGTGCGGACGCTTTTAAAGTTAGAATAAAAGAAACCATAAATCTTTAATTAATTTCCGCCATTACTGTTATGTACTATGTCTCTTTACCTTTCTAAAACATGTTTAATTTCATCTCCTTAAATGGACACTAGCTTTAAATTTGTCAAAAAGTCTCCCAATGTGATGCTCTTCAGTCGCTAATATCATCAATGCAGTGAGCCGTTGATGACAGCTGATCAGGAATTAGCAACTGATTCAGTTCCACTACCGGGTGCTTCAAAATAAATTACACCTAACTTGTTGTGTCCTCCACTCAATGTTCACCCCTGTCTATCCATTGATACTTCCTTCTATAAAGCCATTGTATTCTACCCATTTTTATCACCTCTCATGATTTAGACAAGATGAGCATCTATTCATAGCAATACAGATAGCAAATCAGCTGATTCACTAAAAACCTGGCTTTGTATTGATGAGATGAGTCAGGTTATAATTTGTTACTACACCTGACAGGATATTGATAATGGGTTTTTCTCCCTTGTACTAGTCATTGCCAAAGTTAGTGTTTTCCTGATTTGATTAAACCATTTCTGAGTTCTTACTCTGATAACTCTTTCCCCTTCAACTTCATTCAATTGTTCTGATCTCTCAATTGTATTTCCTCCATTTGTTATTGAATCTAGCATTTGTACTCTTCTCTTTTGTTTTAGAAAAGTTGTCTAATCTAAATGAAAACTACCATTTGAAGATGGATACACTAACTGCAAGATGTATCTTTTCCATCATCATCATCATCATCATATTAGGCTAATACACTGAACATGAGAAATTATGCTCTTAGTGCAGCCATACCTGATTCTCATCAGCTTTCACTCCCATTCCATTGTTCAGGATGGTGGCCAACATGAACGTAGCATTATGGTTTCCATAACAACTGGTCTGCCTCAAGGTAGCCATGATACTGGGAATGCCGAGGAGTCCTCGCTGCTCCTGAAAAAAATATGGAAGTCGAACAATTATCAACATAGACCATCAAAAGATGAGTCATCTGTGTATAAGAATAGAACTGGTGAAATTAATATTGATTTAAAACCAATGTCAGGATGAAATAACTATTAGTTGTCTGATTAAACATCGCCAAATATAAATATCACATAAAGAAAATCACAAAATTACCCGAGTACACTGCCCCATAAACCAAGAAAAAAATCACTTGCACATACTCAAAATGCATTCACACACCAAGAAAACTAGTTTGTAATACAATACTGAAAAGAGAGAAAGTCAGAAGCCTAACAATTACATGGAAGACATTCTCCATTAAAGAAACTGTTCCCACATTAATATAAGTTACAGAACATTTATTATCGAATGCTGGCATTGCTGCATGTTTATTCCGAGTTCATATATTTTGGCTCCCTATATGGGGGGAGTGTTCTTCTTCATGTGTAACTGACCAGGCTGAAGGGTGCTGCAGTTTGTCTTGATTTGCTATTTAAGGTTCAGACATAAAGATCTCCTGATGACGTGAAACACTCCAGTGAATCAGGGGAAATGTATAGCTATATTCCAACAATCCCCAGTAGATATTCAAATGTTTTGATGTCAGCATTCTGTGGGGAGCTTAGGGATGGATTTCCATATTAAAAAATATATGATTATAGATAGATAGATAGATAGTTCAAACTATGCCATACACCAGTATCCAAAAGTGAATAATTCATAACTCGAATGAATTAATGATACAGTTTGGGGTCACACTAAAGGAATATTCTGTGCATTGGTGCAACCCAAGTAAAATTATAAATTAACAGGTGGGTGACTTGTCTATATTATATGAAGTAATATGCCTGGATTATCCATCCCGAATTATTAGTGTATTTATTACCAGAACTGATGAAGTGCTGCTCAATTTATAAAACCATCGAGCATCAGATATGCGTGTATGAGCAAATAATGTGATGGTGATAGCAAAGCAAAATTACTATAGACTAATGAAATGTTTTTTACCTTAGTACTGTACCAACTAACAGAAGTTATAGTTCTTATATTATTTGGAAGGTCAAGCCAAACTTTTGGCACACAATGATGCCAAATATCTAACTAACAAGAAAACTAACAATAGGGATATGACCTTTATTGTCCTATGAGTTTAGTTCTGAAGGTCAAGAGTTGGATTGTGTCCTATATTATTAAAGCTGAACAGTTGACATTCTACAAAAATACTTCACAACAAATCATCTATCAAAGCCATCAGAGCATTTCCTTTGCTGGTGACTATAAACTCAATATAATACTTACAGTGATCACAATCATGATGATGTTTATTCATAATTATAAGGTGACTCATTACCTGACAAACCATTGTCTACGTGAAACAATTACTAGTGAATAAATGAGGATCACATCCCTTGTGACTAACAATCAAAGATAAGATTAAGTGAAGCCGTCTATCAGAGAGTAGTTATAAATAAGTCAAACTGTTTACTACATCACTCATCCTGAACAAATTTACATTAAGTGTCACTAATATAGTCAATTTCCGATTAACCAACTCTAAATTAAGAAGAATTAAACTTAAAGGAATCACAAAGATATGTCATCCAGGTATTATTTGAAATATGTAATAAAACGTTGATTATTTAGATGGATTCTGAACTTATGATCCAACTTATAACGTTATACTTGTGACAATCTAGTTAGTCAATTATTGACAGTTCTGCTTACTAATATGAATAATAACAAGTGTCATATATCACTGACATCAAACAGTATATAATACACTAAATATGTAATTAAAATAATAGAATTATATTACAGTTTATAAACTACTCAATTCATGGCAAGTAGTTTTTAAGGTGAAAACACAATGAAAGATTAACAGAACTAGTACAACATCTTTTCAACAATAATACATCAAGTGAGATAGGGAAGTTCACTAATTATATGAAGAAACACATGACTAGGGAGTTGAGACAATACAAGCTTACCATCATAACGATGTTTACTAAAATTTAAAATACATAAGATCATGTTTTAATGCTGAATCAATATTTACTGAATTGGTGAACGCACTCCATAATATTACACTTTGGTTAAAAAAGATATTTTTTGGTATATTGAGCCAAAATTGAGTCAATTCAGTGAATTAATATTAACAACATTAGCCAGCAATAATGTATAAAAGCCTATTATTTAATAGAATTATTTATTTAAATATACCTAGAAGATCTTAATACTGTTTTAACAGTAAATTACTAGAGCACTAGAACAGACACACACACACACACACACACACACACACATATATATATATATATGCTACACATTGACATAATTTTAAAATATAATACAATAGTAATAATAATACTTATTATTATTATTATTACTACACATAATAAATTTACTACTTTTGTTATAATTATTTCTATTGTATTCATTGGATGATATACTACTACTGCTATACAAATGACAAGAAGGTCATACACAGAAGATGATCATTCTTTCTGGGTGTACATCATATAATTTCCTCATTGGGCTCTATTAAATTTATAATTGCTCAGAAAATCTACCCATGAACATGGTGAATAGTCATGACAAAGTTGATCTCTTCCAGAATAATAATAAGTGGAAGTATCCTCACAATTCTCACTGGACATTGTAGAAATTGATGGTCATAATAAACGAATATTTCTACACTCACACCTGCTGACATTATGGTGAAGGTGTCATGTTTCTAATTGAAACTGTGTCTCTGTTTCAAACTATATATGACATGAATTGCTAGTGAAAAGTATGACTGGCAGTCGTTTGTTGTGGCTCATTGCTGTGGTGATGCATTAGAAATAGGAAGGTTCTCATTACAAATTCTGAACCACTCACTCATCGACTTAGCTATAAGGAAGGACCTTGGTGGTCAATTATGGGTTACTGTTGATGGCATGGAGTTGATGATGATTTTGAATTCTACACTCGCATCATTTGAGGAAAGGCATAGATTAATGAGGACATTAGTCCAACAACAAAAATGTGAAGTCCTTAGATAAAATCTGAATATAAAACATTAAGATAATAATAGTTATTATAGTACTATTACATCTACTACTACTAATAATAATAATCTTTGGTGACTCTGATGAGTAAGTCAGTGAGTGAGTCAGTGAGCAACAAATTATCCCACAGACACATATAACAAGATTGAACATCACATCAACAAAAAATAATCATTCTAAAAGCTCACCTTTTCGAGGTTACTTGCACCAGTAAAATATACCGATTGTGAAAATTTCTAACTGAGTTTTAGATATGTCACTGTACAGCGACTTCGAATGTCTCTTACCAGTTATGATACTATATCATCATCTCTTAGTCGTTTACTTCATTATTAACAACACAAATGACTATATGAATTATATGGGGATAACCTAATTGATATGTGAGTCTATATTAAAGAGTTAATTACATTAATTACCAATACTGAAGTGACATTTCTCATAAGTATGTTGCCAATATCAAGCCATGTGTATTGTTTTCCTTGTAATATCCAATGTCTAACAATCCTATAAGCTGCCAAGTAGGTTTTTGGTATTGGAGCTACGTAGATGTGACAAACAAACAGATCTCTCGCTGGTCTCGCTAAAAACATCTGATAAACTTCATCCTGGCATGTTTCTGTAACCACAACAAAATATACAACAGAATATACAACAGAATATACAACAGAATATACAACAGAATATACAACAGAATACTAGGTTAATACTTCTGTTACTTAATTACCAGTGTTGTGTTTAATAAACTGAACTTTGTCTACAGAATTGACACACACACATATACATATGTGTGTGTGTACAAATACATACAGATATACATATATCTTAAATAGGGATGATATAAATAATTCTAATATGTGGTAAATATTTAGAAGAAAAAACAACACAAGACCGACATCAAGCTTTATAAAGAAATGTAGACATCAGCCTTTATATCTTGTTGTGATTTTAACGAGATAATGCTAATTTTGAGGGGACTGTCATAGAATGAATTGCACTGTTCCAATCTGAAGCTAGACAGAAATGTTCACACCCCCCCTCACACATTATCACCACATTATTTTCTTTTAAACTCAATGTTTCATATAACCATAACAAAAAAGATCATTTTAGTAATGAAATACATATTTTACATGATGTGAACAAAGAACATTTCAGAACATTTTCATAAATTCAGTGCTTTACAAAATCCGTAGAACAGAAAGAACGAAAATGGCAACTACTTACTTTGTTTTATTATTTCATCCAGTAACATTTTAGCCCTGTATTCAACATGTTGAACCCAGGAGAGATAGTGACTACACTTTCTGTTCCACTCACTCAGTCCAAGTTCAAATATACGATCACGGGCATCTTTGTCTGGTAACTGAAAAAAGAACACGGACATAAATACTCTGTGGTAATTCAACCAGTCCAGATGATGCATCAGTTGTATACTGATGTGATCCATACATTGCAATGAAGCACTAAGTGGACATCTGCAGGCTGCAGTACAGCGCAAGATATAAACCAGACAAGATGGTGTTTCTTTGAAAATAAATAAATCAAAGAAATCACTTCAAAATAATATTCCGTATAAATTAACTGACGCAGACGTCACTTTTATTATTTATTCATAGTTTCTCCACATAAATTTATGTAAAAGGTATGATACCATTGTTTGTTGTATGTCTAGATAAACACTAGATATTGGACATGAAAATTATTGTTCTAGCTCCAGTGGAGAAAATCGGCACACTTGGTCATAACAATATCCAATGCTCGTTACAAAAACACTTCACTCACATCTAATTATATTACCACTGCTATGTGATATATGCTTATCCTTAAAATTATCTCATGTATTGGTTCAATTATAGTCATAATCAGCTCTAAGGAAATTGGCTCAAAATCCTTGTAATCGTCATGAGACCAGTCAGCGGTTACCATGGAAACAAGTTTCCCCCAAATGCTAGCTTTTGATCAGTTTTATACTCAAGACACTAAGTATACGGAGGCACCCAGAAGGAAAGATTAATACTGATGTGTGATTAGGTTTTTTAATGACTTTCAAGAAATCGCAACTAACATGGAATCAAGAACTACAGTAAGAATGACCTAATTAAAGGGGATTATTATATTTTAATCTGGGTTATAGAGTCGAGTTCCGTTAAACATTTTCAGTAGTCTAAATACAATTTTGTGCTAGCAGGGTTCTCATCTCAAGTATTACTAATATAGTAATACCAGCAGCTGATTTTGAACAACTGACAACATAAAAACATTATTTAAAATAATAAACAGCTACTATACTATTTAAACTAAAGACAACGCATTTTAAATATGGACCCCAGCACAACAAATCATTATGAACTGGAATAAACAATATAAGTATAATAAGATTAAAATACCTGTGATAGTTTATACAGCTTGTTTCTGTATATTTTTGCTTCACCAACATAACCTT
This sequence comes from Paralvinella palmiformis, assembly GCA_025642065.1. Classification (NCBI taxonomy): domain Eukaryota; kingdom Metazoa; phylum Annelida; class Polychaeta; order Terebellida; family Alvinellidae; genus Paralvinella; species Paralvinella palmiformis. Next base: position 43,516 of record JAODUP010000576.1, on the reverse strand, counting down.
TAAATGCTGGGGTGACTTCTGTGCCACCGATGACAGTCAAGCTCATTAAGCCATCATAGTAAACAGGCCATGGAAATACCGTCCTAAAAATATTAAATGAAAGGTAAAAATTATTTCTGTAATTTAAGAAATATTCTATCACGACATTTACACACATGGCTTTCATACACAGCCTCTAATCTTACACACAATATATATAATTATGATATTTGGCATGTTATTATTATTATTATAATTTTCAATTATACCAAGAAAGACACTAGTGTTGCACAGCTGATAGTGCACTATGCAAAATATAATGGGATCCAATCCCTATGCTTCATCTAATCGCCTAATCTCCTTAGGGAGGACTGTTTCTTGGCCAGATGTAACCAGTCTTGAGGCTATAAAAAGCACTAATCACACAAAACGTGTTGGTTTACACCTCGAAGATGTCTTGACCAAAGCCAGTCATCATCTCCAGCTAACTGAACATACCAATATTAGGATTCTAGGGAGACTTGTTTTAGGGTTTTAATCTCCTCAAAGCCACAAATTCTGTAGATTCCATATGATTATCGATTCGTCTTAAACTCAAACCACTAAACCTAAATATAAGCACTTTGCTGATCTAGTAGTCTCTCAAATGAGATAACTTAACTCACTTGGCATGAAATAAGGTAATTTTTCTTACGAATGACATGCATCAAATCAATAAGATATGAAGATATTATTTACCAAACAACCAAAGTGTAATGGGTATATATATATATATATATATATATTCTCAGACAACCATTTGGTTGTAAAATGCAGGAATAAGATTTCAACAAGCCTCCAGGCTGCCAATGCAAAAACAAATTACCTACAGAAAGTACTGTGGCATCCATAGGTCAGAAATTAATTCAGTTGTGTAGTACTAAATATGTATTGATTCATCCAGATTAATTGTTGTGTTATTATACATCACCTATGAATGGCTTTTCCCAGTAAGAGAGTCTGTAAATCTACATTATATGGTCCTTTTGTTACTGATTGTGTGTTCACAGCACAACAAAAACTATTTTCCTATGCAGTGAATAATTTTTATTTACTAGTTGCTGAGGTGAAAATTGAGCCCTGGATTTTCTTACCCTTTTCTAGATTCGAACCTGTGATCCTTGGCAGCTAGACAAATCCACCGTTTCCCACAAAGTTATCTGATCTGATTTAATATGATATGACAATGATATTTATTTCCAATTTGTATATTATTTATTATGGTTTACATTTTACATAGAACATAATAGTCGAATATATACAAATTGGAGGATGTGTGTAGCTACTTAAAGCTGTCTTCCCACAGGCCCCAAGGATTACCTTTAAATATTTTCAGCCTGATTGACCAAATACTTAAAAAAGAATTACTGGTAACTTATTATAATCATTATTATAATTAGTAGTACAACTGTATTACACACCACTTACAAAAAATTGGCCCTAAACTTTACCTGAAATTCTTCTTTATGGCATTAGAAAAATATATCTCAAATATGCAAAATAAATTATCTTCCAGAATCCAATTAATTTCTGTTTCTAGTTCATCATAATTAGCTTCAACTTAAATCCTAGCAGACTGAAATTAATTTATTTAGAGTTACTAAAGCTTTATATAAACAATTAGATCTTCATTACTCACACGGCATGACTCTCTAGTGATGACCTTTCTTGCTCATCTAGGCATTTCTTTGTTGTAATCCACTGAAAATAAAAGTCAATTACTATTACCCATACAGCTTCCCATACATACAGTATGATGACTGTCTAAGACATTTCTGAAATAAGACTGCTAAATATGTGATAATTTCATTATAAAATGCCCCAGACCAGCTTTTTCAGTAGGGAAGGGAGTGTAGACAACCCCTTATAAAAAGTAGGCAGCAGCTCACCTGCAGTGGCCTGTAAAAAAACACTGTGACACCATTGCCGGAGCGATGCCTGGGAGCATGGGGGGGTTGTGAGGGCTGGCCTTGGGGTAATGGTAGTCACATTAACACAGTAGTGGCCCTTCTCCATTGGAAAGAGGGGGGGGGGTGAAGCTCTCTCCTGAAAAAGTTGGGAAATGGAGTATTTGGTACATTCTAGCCTTTTTCTAGGCCAATTTTTAGCCAAAACTAAAGTAGCTGACCGATTTTCTGCTGATAAAATAGGCAACAAGGGACTGTAAATTAGATGACGTATAGCGTCAGACACCGGAGGCTATTGAAAAGGCTGCAGACTACACACACACAAGTCACTACCTATTCAATGAATGATCTTGGTATTTTGCAATGTGATTACATTTACAAAGAAAAAATTCAAATACAATCAAATACTACAATATTATCAAAGAATAATAATAATCACAGAATTATTAGACCCTCTTGTAGCTCGATTGTAAATATGTATTAGCTGATGGAAATATTGAGATAGGAGGTTGATTAGTGTAATCTATGGCCACTTAAGACAGATATATTGCCTCATAAGAAATCTGGTCATTATGAAAGATCCCACTGTACACTTCAAGAAGAATGTTACAGTAACACAAACCTCAGAGCCATTAATTGTAATCACTAGATGGCACCATTGTAACTTGGGCAGCGTGAAGTCGGTTTGTGTGAGGTAAGCTCTAGTTTCACCACTTGCTGCCACGGCTTGGAGATGTAATCTACCTAATTATATGAAGAAAACAATGTAAACACAAGAGTAGATTATATTTTAGGAACCAGAGAACATTTATTGTTCTTCTGTTTTTCAGTTTTCTTCCCGTTTTCGTATTTCTTCAGTGTAGCAACAATCTTCCATCTGTTCTTGTATATCTTTTTTATAACCAGTCCTCTATAATTATTGGCGTTCTATTATGATGACATAAGACCACAAGCTTCCGGTGAGTGATCAATTTGTTTCAGCAACTAGGTCGTATGACTGAAGGTATACTGCCCTTAAGGGATTTTTTTTTAAACAGACCAGAACCATTACTGAAGGATGAAACATCCCACACGTAAAAGCTATACAGAGATTTGATGCCATGACCTGGAGGTCTGTGGTGTCATCCGCTACCAACTTCACAATGGGAAGGCCCACTAAAAGCTTCCAGATGTGTCTTGAAACAGAATAATGGAAGACCACCAAATCAGAATTTGAGGGTGGTGTCTCTTTTGACCTATCAATTACTCACTCAATCAATAAATTATTGATTATTGAGTGGAAAAGACATGCATGTATATTAATATAGTGAAATAAACACGAATGGACACTTATTGTGTACTGAGTCAGTTTGTATTTTTAAATAAAGGATATTTTTTCCAATTTGTTTGGCCATCTATCAAACTAATAATGATATTGTCTGTCTGATTTAATTAGCCGTGAAATTGCATACTAATTGCAGTATCATCATATTACATAAATGTAGTAACAGTGATGATGGTTAAATACATGCGCGCGCACGTGCACATACACACACACACAAACATATCGATATTACCTTAATAATCCAGTTGTAAAAACATCAATCATAAAGCTTACCTTGATTATTGATATATATCAATGGTGTACAATATCTCTCATCCCATGTCAGTCTTTGTACAATACTACATAATGTCCGGCCTTCTGAGCAGTATTCTACTATATACAGCCATACTGATATGGTCAATCTACAATATATATATATATATATCTCTTTGTGTATATGCATGCATGTGTTCAATAATTCAGCTGTTTTTTGTTGTTGTCATTTTTTGGAGTTAATACTTTACTCATTCATTATTATACTTTATTATTATCAATGTTGTTATCATTATTATATATAATAATTGAGAGACTTATGGTGCAGTTGTTAATCCACCGCACAATATTCTTTGATGTTGTGGGATCAGATCCTGGTACGTGTTACTCATTGCTGTATTTATTGTTTAGCGAGTTTGAGTTTCAGTAATCACTGTTAAAACTGACTGTTTATTTTAGTGCCAGTACACAAACACTATGATATTATTTCACTGGCGGCTGATGATCTTTGCAGTTTTACGGCCACTTATGTGCACAATGTAGGCTAAATGGGCCGAGCGACCTGCGGTCAGTTTTGTATCTCACTGCTGACCACAGTCGCTCTGATTTCTTTAATAATAATAACAATTCTTCTAATCCTATAGCGCCGCATTCAAAGAATTATTTTATAATGGTTACTTATTTAGAATTCTACTTTGATCACGAAGTAAACAACGATTTCTGCTAAATAAAATAATTAGTTTCTCTTATAATGTTTATTTAAATAAACAGAAGTATACACTGTATTAAAGTAATAATATATTAATTAAAATAAATAAATTACATTAAATGTACGAATAGTGAACTAATTAACCATGATCGTGGTGCATTTTGAACGCGTTGAGATTTCTCAATTACTGTCACCGATAATCCACATTGAGGGGACTGTTAGTACGTGAGATAACCAACACGGGCTAGTCGTTTAGTATGTCCTTGTTCTAAATAGTGACGCATGCGTACAGTGGTATGGAGATGGTAAGTAGCAGTTCTGAAAGTGTTCATGACGTGTCGCTCAAGGGACATGCTGGAATCGAATGTCATCCCCACGTTTCTAGCGTTTGTGTGTATTGGGGGGAGGGGTATTGGAGGTGGTAAGCTGCACCATGATGTTTCAGTAGTGATGTTTGGACTGCTCTCCGGCAATCAAAACCGTGTGTCGTTACGCAAGTTGACAGTGAGCCATGACAAACGGTGGTCGCGGAAGCTGATAGTGTTACTCAATGCGTTTATAAAAGTACGGCCTGATCTACCGTGTGCACAAGGTAGGCTAAATGGACCGAGCGACCAGGGTTTGAACCCAACTGCTATAGATCTGTGGTTAACCGCGCTACCAGTTAGACCTGAAAATGGATGTGATGATACCCACTACAATCAGTGTTGGAAATAAGAACCGGGGCCGACACTTCTTGACCCGGGCGTACATCTTTCTATAGTTGATATTCAACGTATTCTACGTTTCGCACGACAAATAAAACGGCTAACTGACACGAAACTTGATATATAACAGTCACTGTCAAGGATCGAGAGATTTTCGTTAGGATTACCTCATCCTTAATCCATATCAGTCTAGCCTCTACCTCATCCTTAGTCCACATCAGACTTCAGTCTACTCTCTACCCATTGATCAGTCCAACTTGGGTGTTCCTAACAGAAGCCAGAGCTCCTGCTGGCATATAGCTCCCCGAGTGACTGAGACACACAACCCCCACCCCTCACCACGTCAATGAGTGGACTATGAGGGGGGATGGTTCAGCCAATCACTCCCGACCAGGATTCCTACACCAACAGACCAGCCAGCTAACATACATTAATCTAGACACACACCGTCAAAACACATCTACTGATCCGTAATACAGTATGATTTTAAAGAAATGGATTGTTTGCAATTTACCCGGTTCAAATAGTCTGTTGAAGAAACTGTCAAAATATTAACAGAAAAATGACAACAGTATTTATTACTTATTCTCATTGTCAATCAATTTATAGTAATGTTACCCAAAAGGTATAATTTGTTTATCAAAATAAGTGGATTGATATCTAGATGAGGAGCACATCACTGAGATAACTAATACAGGTGTTCTATAATAATATGGATGGTATTTTAAGGAAGGTTCTTGTCTTTATAATGGTTGTTTAGTGGTGGTTTTCCACATGATAGATGGTGATGGAAGTAGGTTTGTTATGGTGGCAAAACTAACATTCTATTGATGAAGATGGTAGTGATAGTGATGATGAGGAGGAAGAAGATTAAAATGTTGCTACTGCTGATGAGAATGTTAAGGATAATGAAGATTATAATGATATTGATGATAACATTAATTAATTATGACAATGACAGGTGTGTTGTTATTGACTAAAATGAAGATAGCATTAACAATTATGATACTGATGATGATGATAACGTGGGGAATATATTCCTGGTCAAAATGTAATGAGGTGAAGTGAAAGATGAAACACCCTTCAAATATAGCCATGCCACGGTTTGAACCCGGGTGCTAGAGATCTGAGACCAACCACGGCGAGATGATGGTGCTGATAATAACATGGAGATAATATTGGGAATGATGATGATGAGATGATGATGATATTCATAATGATGATAACTGTGACTTACACTAATAGTAGTAGTACTGATGTTGGAGACGATCAATCTACTTACTTAGGATGATAAAATGATTGATGTCGTTGATGTCTCAGAGATTGATTGTCATATTCTGGCAGCAGTCTGTGTACTCCATGATGTTGACCAGTGAATGCTACAGGAAACTGTATGGCTGTATACACCTCTAGAATGTAAACAGTGAAAGGTGTTGGTTAGCAGAATCTATGACACACACACACCAGGGTTGGGGTTTAACCTGGCCCGGCAGGTTAAACCTGGGTTTTACTAGTTTAACCCGGGTTTTCCTCAGAATACAGTATATTGACTCACAAATTCATACATTTTATGCACATGAACAGTAGTTGTTTGGTATGTCAAGAAAACATGCAGGGTGTGGTCTATGTGATCTAGCCATTACGCTGCCCTGTCTTCCATCAAGTTCAGCCTAAATCGAGAGGATTTTCTCCTACTTTGGGGCTATCCAGACCAAGCTGCGTAACACTAACAGGTTGGGTCTGGAGAAACCAGCCAAGCTTGTCTCTTGCTATCATGAACTTCGTGCTGGATTAGACTGGTGAATATCTGAACACTTTTGTCATTGTTTTGTGTAGTATATTGTTATTTGTGTGATCAATATAGACAGTAAATGTTTAATTTGCATTTAGTTGGTTTTCTTGAATAAATTAGTGGTGCATTATGCCTAAAAATGAGTTTAACCCAGGTTAGCCTAAAATTAGGGTTTAGTCCAACCCGGGTTAAGCCCAGCAGGCGGGTTAAACCTGCCAACCCTGACACTGACACACACACACATCATCTCAGTGGTTAGAAAATCAACTTTTTCATAAATTTAAGTTGCCTAGCAACTTAAGAGGCACTCCAATGGTTCAGTCGGTACTAAGGATGCTGCAGTACAAACATTGGGGTAAAAGTTCCAATCTGAATCGTACCTGTATTCTTGGGATGATTCCCTAGCAAGTGGCCACTCAACAAGGTGGGCCAGGTGTGATTAGTGTCACAGAGAAACTAAACACTCATTCATCGAACAAGTTAATTGTTATGTAGTAAGTTAGTACACACACATACATGGACTCCCAGCACACAAAGTACTGGTATGCCAGAAATAAAGGAATTTTTTACTGCTTTTGTAAAAGAACTTTTTTTTTTCAATCATGACTGCACTTCCGGTTTATACAGGGAAACACCATATTCGTTTCCTTTCCTCTATCACTGCAGATACAATACCTCAATATACCACATTAAGAATAAAGGAGACATGTTATAGTAAAGGTCTTCGTGTCAAAACCTGTTCCCCTGGTTAGACATGACCTCAGCTGCTATTGGTCAGCATAAAATTTCAATTGCAGATCCATCAATTCAACTCATACAAAACATTTCTACTGAGTTAATGATTAATCTATAAAATATGACATTAAAAAAGCTAATTATGACTCATCTATCAGCACATCGGATTCTCATAACCAAGATGATGTTTTGGGATCTTTTTATGAATCCCACCAACAACTGGGATTCATTATACATGACTAAACATCAGATTATATCATCATAGCTGCGTTATTCTGTTAATTTACCAATTCCAAATTTAACAAAATCCAATTCCTAATTAGCGAACGACTGTATGTCTATCTCTGATGAATCATTCAGACGATACAACCACTAGATTTGATCCAAGGACCCAGTGCCTAGTTGCGTCCCTTTAACAAAACATCGGTGAAATTAAGTGGGATAGCTCAACTGGTATGACCACATTACATACTAAATATTACCATATAATTCAACTACCTTCAACCAAATCTGATCAGAGTTCAGATGGATTATGTGCATAAAAGTAGCTGTATTTATTCAAATATCTATGGGTTCAACTGAGTTAAATTGAGTAGTTTAGCCTTGGATCACACGACTGAGAGGTGTGTGCCAAGGAAAACAAATCCCACAAATGCAGCCATGAGCCAGATTCAATCCCACAACAGGGAGGTTTGTTGGACTGTGCCTTAACAACTGCACCATAGAAATGCCCTGAAATATTTATGGATATATCTTAATTTAATGTCGATATATTTGCGAGCAGAACTGATAAAATTCCGTCTGACAGCGGAAATTCATAATTTAAATAATACATTTCATAAATTATAACCAGATTAAGGAAGAATCCAATCTAACTTGGGCTAAAGCCTAAACTAGTAAAATACATATTTCAGTGTAGCATTTCTATAAGCCATAATTTTGATAACACTGCAAATTCATGATGTTTTGTTGATATTGTGTCTTGTTCTGTTTAGTTCCTATGCGTAGATGATGATGATTGATGTTTTATGGCCACTTTTGTGCACAAGGTACTCTAAAGGGGCCGAGTGACCTCCAAAGGTAATGAAGCGAAGTCGAGGATGAAACAACCTTCAGATATGTCCACGCTGAGATTCGAACATGGTGGTAGTGATCTGTGATACAAGACGCTACTGCTAGACCACAGAAGCGCCCCAGTTTAATTCTGGGCAAGGCAAAACTAGTATTCCTTACTGTGCTGGCCACATTAGCATAATGGTTTGTCAATTTTATTTTGAAAGCTGAGTGACTAGTTTGCACAGATGTAAACTACCACTAATATCAATAGTTGTCAATAAACTATATATATATATATATATATATATATATATATATAGTTATTTACCATCATCTTCCTAAAATCAATGCAATATTTGTAGTATATGAATCTAGCAACAAGAAATCAATTCCAAACATTCCTGTATTATGCTTTATGTGTAAGTGATTCATGAGTGAATAACCAACTTTACTGCTTCCCTGCTGATTTACCTGAGAGATCTAACTGACCGGTCACTCCATAATGAGATAAGATAATTTTACAGAAGTTGCTTATTAGAGAATGAAACTTCTACCAGTACAAGTAACACTGGGATTTGATCCCATGGCCTGGAGGTATTACCTACTTTATTTAGCCTCATCATTAGTTACACGTGGGACATTTGACTGAGTGAAGACTTTTTAAGAAAAAAAGTGACTCCATAACTTGGAAGTCATCCGAATGACCCATAACAAATTTATCCTCTGTGTGTGTGTGTGTGTGTATTAACTATTATAGTCAAAATAGCTACCTCATTTTGCAAGCTATAGCACTACAGTGAACAGACAGAGATTTTTCACTAAGTATGATGTCCACGTTACACCATAAATATAATTAAACATTATATGGATTTATCCGATTATATATTTAGCTTCAATATCTCCCAGTCTATTCAGCTGTATGGAATTTATACATGCTTAAAGAAACATCACGTTTCCCACAAAGTTCATGATAGCAGTTGATTGTACAGGCTCATAGATCAAGAAGTAAAGCTGTGATGTACTTCGTACAACGCAGTATGACACTTCAGAGTATGGTTAGAACTACATCTGTACAAGTCCAAATTCCTCCTTCAAACTATAAATGTTTTCCATTCACCATTTGCCAATTCTCAGACGAATCTAAACTTTTAATAATAATAATAACAAACTTCTATTACGCAAATATCCTTAAAAAGAATTGAGCTCTGTGGCGTGCGTACCTAGTACAGGGTTGGACAAATTCATAGTCCAGGTACGATGCCAGATTCATCAACAAATGATCGGATCCAGTGGAAACTTGGGAGGGATAAGCAAGTCTGAAAAGGTGAGTTTTCGATTGGTGATGGAAAGAAACGATGCTATTTGATGACTTAAATCATTCTGTCATCGTACTCACCTGGTTCTACTTTGCATACAGGCATGTAGGGCTTGTTCATTTCTATTGTCATCCACCATGACAAACAGTCGGTGCACGGTTTTCCGGGTCGATCATACGGATTTAGCAGCGACACCCGGTGAGAAACTCTGACAGCAGACTGACGGAAGATGTCCAACTTCAGTGAATCCAGGACTGGATCATCCACAATCCAGGCGAGGAGTTCAGCTGATTCGACGACGGTTGATATCCTGTTGAGGTGACTTGGCCTGTAAGCCAGCCTGTCCTCAAGTTGGACGGTAATCTGCTGAACATGTGGCTCACCAAAACTGCCACACGGCCACCAACGGTGGAACATAATGACTTCCCTAAGAGTACACGTCACCACCTTTAGCTGTACTCCAACCACATATGGATCCCGACAGTGATACTCTATAGTTAACAGCGTTCCCTGGTGTATAACCGATGGTGGATCCACTAATATTAAAAAGTCAGAGATCTCACTGCCTCCAGCCACCACTGACATGACATTCCTATCCTGACCACCATCAGAGGATGTTTCTTCTGGAATAAGCTGATTGTGCAATGTTTGGAACTGGCTATCTGCTGACATATCCTAAATGAAATGCAAATATCATATATATATATATTGAATGTGTGTATGTTTATTTATCTGTATGTTCGCAAAATATCTGATAAAAGAGTAAATGGCTGTAAATTGGTTAGATGATGATGATTGATGTTTTACGGCCACTTTTGTGCACAAGGTAGGTTAAATGGGCCGAGTGACCTCCAAATGTAATGAGGCGAAGTCAAAGACGAAACAACCTTCAGATATGCCCACGCCGAGATTTGAACATGGGTCGTAGTGATGTGTGGTCCAACACACTACTGCTAGACCACGGAGGCACCCCATGACATTTACTCATTAAAGTAACCCTCCCCAGGAGCAAGCTCTAAAGTCCATGTGAAGTGCAGCTTTTAAGCTGATATATATATATATATATATATATAATATATAAACACACATACAGAGAAAGAGATGGCTACTGTCTTGAGTGATAATGTTTGAGACCTGGACTTCAAGTAATTTTTGCATACAAATGCTAATACTAGTAAACATAATATATAATATTAACAGAACAGATTTACAGCTGAATATAATAAATATATAGCAAAATACTAAATTATTTAGTTCATAATTTTGGTTGGCATCGACATTACTAATAGGAATTGCACTACCATAGATAAGACAGCTGGCAGTGCTTATAGTTATAGACAGCTGGGTAACAGTTTCAGGATTGGGTGCAGCTGCTGCTGTTTTATTTACTGACCTATGATCATTATGTATTTAACACATGGAACCATAGATGTGCAGTTCCAATTGTGGTCTATATATATATATATATATATATATATATAAAATGGCTGAAATATGGAGCTGAATTACACTGACTGTATTCACTGTCAGTTGGTTAGTTAATTGATCGATTTATTTAGCCTTGACACTGGTTACACCTGGCCAATGGGTGACTCCTTAGGGAAACATCTGATAGATGCAGATATGAGCTAGACTTGAACCAAGAACCCGGAGGTTTGCAGTGTAATGTACTAACCACTGTGTTGTTGGGGTGCCCATATTCAATGTCAGAAGGAACTTTAATATCACACTTTAACCCAATGGGCCAACAGCACCATTTAATGTGTGTAACAGCCATCTACAGTGTTGTGATTTGATCTGATCTCTTGCTCACCAAACTTCATCTAACTGCGTGTGTCATGTGTTTATGGGAACTAACTGTTACATAAAATAAAGATAATTACATATGAGTAGTAACAATTCCAAATCGGTTGACAAATATGTAAGAAAACAAGATGGCTACAAGGATTCGCGTTATGAATTTACAAAATAGTAAATCTAGCTTACAATTTTTGAGGATAGTAAATCGTTCCAATTTCTTCTCCCAAGTCTTTTACAATTTTACAAGGATGGCAAATTATTAATAATAATTATCAAAATAATACATATATGATATATGTTATGCTATATACGTTTTCAAGCTATGTAATCTTAATTACATTTCTCGGGATAATCAAATTTTGGTTATGTACATTGTAATCATGATTACTTCATGATGTAATTGTAATCATAGTCGGTGTATTCATCCTATTGTCAAGTAATTCTAATAATTATCACATACTCTGGTTCTGTAATCACTGCAACTCTGGTTTCAATGATTGATCACTATATAATAGTATATATATATATATATATATATATATATATAATCCTACAGCCAGACCTTGGGTAGATACATTTCAAATGTTTCTAGATAATTTACAGTTACATTGAAATGTGCTCAGATATAGTTATGTATCTAGACACATGATTTATGAATGTATCTAGTCGTAGATAAATTACATTCCAAAAGTATCCAGATACATTATCTGGGCAGTGTATTTTGTAATCTGGTGTATATTTGTGTGTGCAAGAATGTGACAAGACTAGTCAATATTTTTCAGGTTTATTCATTTTCAGTTATAACATTAATAATAATATGGTTAGTCATGTTGATTCACATGTTGTCAATTTTAATACAAACATGCTACTTAGAGTTTATTCATATGAACATAAGAGTCTCGAATGTATGGTCTTTCAGTGACAATCTTTATTAGTGTTGAAATAAGCAATTACATCTAATATGATATATGAGTATTTAAAATAATCACGTATCTGAAATTCATATACTTTTGCAATGTAACTAGATAAGTTACAGTTACATTTGAAAAACTGACAAATGTCTGGCTACAGCAATAAGGTGAGTGAGTGATTGTTTAGCCTTAGGGCTGGACATATCATCAAGGGGTTGACTCTCTATAGAAATGGGGTAATCAGGAGACATCCCAAATTAGAACTTATAGTCAGACCTGGTGTTCTGTGACTATATACAGTGCCTACATTTTATGAATGATTAAGTACTTCACAAATGCACATTATTATTATTATTATTAAGATCAGAGCATGAATAAAGTAAATACAAAATAAGTAAAAGATGCTTTCTTTTAACACCAGTCAATTAAATATCATATTGATTTCACATCTACACTGATAAGGCGGAAGGATTCAAGTAATTATTGATTGAGATCATGAAATACTGCACCACAGCTGTGTTCGCGGATGTCTGTTACCACAGCTGGTCAGCTACTCTTCATAATAAATATGCATAATAAGCATTCCCAGCTGATGACAGATGTTCTACAATGGAGCAAAACTTAGAAAACCAAAAGCAATCAATAAAAGTTAAGAAAGGCTAATCAAAGACCTTCATCTGCCGCAATGGTGAAGTGTCCAGTCAGATCAATAAGTTAACATCAGATCACCTTATAATAATTATTGTATTATAATTTACAGCTTGCCAGAATCTCAATTTAAGATTTTGAGATTCATCTAAACACAAATAGTTTTCAATAGAATTGAGCACTTTTAATGTATTGTTTAGATTTATATAATAGACCCTCTAATTAAGTTATATATATATATATATATATATATCACAATCATTTTGACAGGAGCAAACTATTATTTGTTTATTTCAAGGTGTGCACAGCTGAAATATTACAGAATAGAACTGTCACTCAAATGTACACTATTCTTTACAACGTACTTGAAACTAAACTAATGTGTGTATTTAGAAAAAGGGAGATTTTCAATTACTGAATTATAATTATATACTATAGTAATTAGTATATAGTATTTATATGGGTCTATCTAGACATGTGGAACACTCCCTCAATCAATGGCCTCATCCCGTGTGGCCCAAAATCTAGGCGTGTTTTCCATATAAATCCAGCAGGAACTTAGGAAGTCTGAATCAGAACTCTTAAACCAATCAGTATCTGATCTGTACTCCAGATCCATTTAACAACAAACGGACAAACCGTAGAAGCCACACCTGCACCAGACGACTAACATTGAATCAACTTTAAAAAGGAGTTGAAGGACAAGATGAAGATCTGATATGAACAGTTTTCGTGGTACTTGTAGTTGTAGATCTAGATATAACTTGACGATCAGTCGATTGCAAGAAATGACACCATTAAGAAGTAACTTACTTGGCATTGATAGATCATCCAGTTCAGGATAAACGCCAACAATCCTATAATATTCGTCATTTCTGTTGTGTTTTTGTCACTCGAACAAACAGCAAATTCCTCCACAGCTCAAGTACACCGGCAACTTTCCAACTTCGTTATGCATCACTGACCAAGTGGAACTAGGCCAGGTCGAGAGGTCGATCAACATCTGGTTATGTTGCGCGCCGAGTGCGCATTGCGCAATGGGATTTGTTTAGGGATAAACAAACACACGTGGTGAAGGAGATACAGTACTAGGCCGTCTCTATGGGCTATTGGGTAAGAGCGTGGGACTTTATTACTCATGATCATGCTGTGCGTGATGTCGGAGGTTCGATTCCCGACCGTGGCACTACAGTAGGGGGAGTTTTTCATCCAAACCAAGTAACTGGCAAAGTTTTCTCCGCCGAATATGCCATCTATTGTAAATTCTAAATTTCTTTAGAATTAGTCCTCGTGATGAAGCAGTATATTACAGATCATATGCGTCTGCTCCAATTGAGATAGCTAAGCCACGTAAATAAGTGTCATTTTGGCGCCATTATTATTAAGCAGTAAAATTGAAATAAGAAGAAGCAGACGTCATTTGTTTTTCTGGTTATAAAACAGAAGAACATATTATCTGTTTATAATATCGAACACCTATACTAAATTTAGGTTATCCAAGTCTCTTTGAGGTAATTAAAAATTACTCGAGTAAGTTTTATGTAGATCTAGCAGTCTATTTGTAAAATATTTTTTCGACGTTTATTTACTGGGTCTATAAACGTCATTACAGTACGACATGACGGATACATTGGCTGCATCAACGCTAGATGAATTCAGGCTATGGAGGGTGTTCCTGTACGGTAAACCTTCTGTCTGCCACGATAAAAAAAAATAATGGCTCCATTTGGTGTGATGCCAACAAGAAATATTATTGGTACTACCTATGGTATATCGGAGGTGTTGACGTATCACTTAATATTAGAGGACGTAGAATAGCAGCCATGGCAGTCTCTTCACCCAGGTGTCGATTATTTGAGAAACCTGCGCTGATGAAATGCCATTTATAGCTGACAGTGACTCAGTAATAATAGCCATGCGCAACTTCATCAGTACCAGCAACAACTCTTCCTGTAGTGATGTACGGCGCTTTGAGTCAGGTTTCTGTGATCTCTTAAGGGGACCAGTCTTCCTCAACTTACGGACCTTACCATATCCACTCCAGTAGTGCATTATCTGTGTCTTGTGTGCAACGAGATTGAGGAGACTGTCAAGAGCTGATCTATTAGGGAGCCCAGTATATGTTTTGAGTTTCTTATCACCATTCAGAAATATCCTAATAAGGTTGGTGTGTTTCTTGTTGATCGATATCGCCGTCTTGGTGACAATTTCCTTAAATGCGTTCTATATTTTTTTCAGCTTTGCTTGTTGAGAACTGCAACCACCCACACATTGACAAGCTGGAGAGCAATTGCAAGTAAAGACATAACTATGGTCATTACGTTGTGGTTACTGGACAAACATCTTCAACAAGTTTCGTGGTTTCCGAGAGAATTTGAGTTTGGATGGATGTGCCGCTGTTGGCTAACCAACAGTGAAATGAATAGAACAAAGTCTGTCATCTGCGGATGGTATCCAGTTCTTTTCTCCAATTGTTCGTTTCCGATAAACCTCATTGGCCCACTTGACCTGTGCTGCCATGTCCCTCTTTTCAGTTGGAAATGTATGGAGTGTGAATGGAAGTGGACACTGACATGCATCATCAGTCCTCTTACACCGATCCTTTAAACAAGTTAATCCTTTAAACTAGAGTCAGACTGTATAATAATATAATAATAAATTGAATTTTTGGCGTCTTTTACCTCATGGGTAGAGCGTGAGACTATTTACCTATGGCTAAGGTCATTCTGTGCGGGAGGTCACAGGTTCGGGTCTCGGCCGTGGCACTATAGTACGGGGAGTTTTTCATCCAACCAGCCAACTGGCAAGGTTTTCTCCACCGAACATGCCATTTATTCTAAATTCAAAATTTATTTAGAATTAGTCTCCGTGGGGAAGCTATTAATTACAGACCATTTGCGATTCTCTTATATAAGGTTGCCAGCCACGTTAAAACCTGCCATTTCGGCCATTAATATTATTATTACTTTTATATAAGGCATTTTCCAGAATTGTTCAAAAGCGCTTTGACAATATTGTAAAATAATACATGACATAGATAAGATTGGTGTGATAGATAGAAAATAATAAAATAAGTAGTACAAGCAGACGAGTACACAAATTGACAAGTGTTGGGTATTTTAGTTTAAAATAATGAGTTTTTAGTCGAGATTTAAAACAAGAGATAGTGTCAGATTGTCAAATATGTAATGGTAGAATGTTCCAGATGTTCGGTGCGTATGCAGAAAATGCACTATCTCCATATCGGCCTGTCCTAGTCTTCGGTATTTGCAACATGATGTGGGGAGATGATCCCAGCTGTCTTGTGTGCTGATACTCATTTAGACGTTTGCGAATATAGTGAGGGGCCAGTCCATGCAGAACTTTATACACCATGAGTAACACCTTAAAGTTGATTCGGACGTCCACGGGTAGCCAGTGGAGCCTACATAGTACAGGTGTCATGTGGTTTCGCTTCTTCGTCAGGGTAACCAATCGTGCCGCCTAGTTTTGAACAAATTGCAGCTTGGTCACCAGATCAATAGGAAGACCATAAAGTAAGCTGTTACCGTAGTCCAAACAGGAGATGACGAGTGATTGAACTAACGATTTGGTAGAACTTTCGGTGAGTTTGTTTCGAACTTGGCTAATGTTTCTTAATGTAAGTATGATGATTGGGAAAAATGGCAAGAGAGTTATCCATTAGAACACCAAGGTTTTTCACAGGACCATCAGACATGTAGGTACTGTTGCAGCAATGTTCAAAGGCACAGATTCGAACCATTGTTTTCTTCTAATACACCCGCACATTTTATATGGAATTTTAGCATGGGGCACCAATAATGCATAAAAATGAAATATTTCAAAAGCCAGCAGTTCGTACGATAAATAAAAAGCATATAAAAGTCACACTGATCCTCTCTATAAATCATCAGACGTTCTAAAAATAACAGACCTGTACGAATACCAAGTAAACCTTTTTCTGTATGATTTCCACCATAAATTACTGCCAATATCAAATCACTCCGTCTTTAAATACCATCACGAAATCCAAAGCCGTCCAACAAGACATTCACATCTATTTCACATAGAAACATGTCAATTCACATTCTCATCAAACTTACCATTATATACATTCCCTATCATATCTAACAAGTATTCAAAATGTGCAAGAAATACAATATCACGTTCTCTTTATAAGGAACAAATAAAAACATTTCATTAAGAAGTATAATAGTACAATAGAATGCACAGACAACTATTATAATGACAGCCGGACGAAATGAATGAAGCAGAATACAAATAATAACTATAAGTATTTGTCTTATATACTTATCTCCATATATACTCGGTGACATTCACGTATGTGCTGATTATTCTGAAACAATTCCTCCGTTCTTGTTTATGGCGTGCCGTTTGTGTATTCCTTCACTTGCTAGTGATGTTGTTACGACAGCGTATAAATGAAACTTATCTCCGTTCTGGTCTGAATGAGTTCGTCAGGAATTTGTAGCGAGGGTACGTTGTTCATATACAACATATCGATTGGTGTTTTGATTCTTAAGTCTAATTCTCACACCCCTTCTGACAGATTGTTGGCGATCTCATATTGTGGATCATTTCCGCACTGTACCGATCTCGATCCAGCCGTTTGTCGACCAGCACCAAGCAATAATATATTTTTGTGTTTTTATTTTTCATCTTGGGTTACTGGCCCCTGCAATTTCCACTATAATTATTGAATACACTCTGATGTATGCATATATATATATATATATATATATATATATATGTGTGTGTGTGTGTGTGTATCTAGCTGCTCTAGGGCGCTTTACAATATTATTATCTCTGATTCAGACCTGTTTCCACCCAGCACATATCTCACAACGCATGCTGTCATTATAGGCACAAAGCATTACTCAAACACATAGCCATCGCGTCCTGTCAGGTACTCATTTTTATGGATGAGTGAACCAGTCGCCACATGACGGCATTGCAGCTCACCGAGCCTCGAACCCGCGACCGTTCGGCTACGAGTCCTACGCTCTAACTAATTGCGCTATGTATTGTTGTTCGGGGAGAATCCCCAGGCTGTCGTTTATTTAGCACAACCTAAGCGCTGCGCTATCATGGTTCGACAAATATTTATATTTATGTTATGTTCATATATTTATAAGAAAATAAACTTAGTTAAGTAATGAGCACACACTCACTCACGCCATTACATAGGTCCTTACGTGGGAGGGGGAGGATTAAACCAAGAAGAGTACGATCATCCTCTTTATTCAATTAACCCTAACAGAAGCATTCTCAACCCCCCCACCCCAGAATGTGGCTGGGACCAAATACCTACCTAGTTTGTGAGCGCTGAAAGAAGCAAACCAAAATCTTTAACGCACCCGTGATATTCTGTACTACAAATAACAACTTGATGAAACCAGGAAACATCTTAAACAAAATTTATTCCTCAATTAAACAACTCCTCATATAGTACCACGTAGAGCCAGCCGATGTTCACGTTTCCGTATTTGTCAGTTGATGTATTCTGATCGAGTTCCACATTGTCATTGTTGATTCAGTTAGAATAAGTGTTTGATAAGATCCAAACCAATGTATGTACTTATTTAATAATGTATTCATTATATTTGTATATATAGACTGTGTTCCTCATAACCTAATAATTAGGTCATATACATGTTTACGGACCCAACTGTGACACGCTGATTGAAACCAGATGGTTACTATCTTATTCGTTACTGTGATGCCCTTTTAACGCCACCGGAAGTAAGAATCGCCATTTTGTTTGAGACCTAATTCCGGGAGTATCCATGTATATACATTTCCATATGTATTTAGATCGATGTGTGTATAAAATAACGGATTGTGGTAGTTTGTTGCGTACAGCGTATGGGATATTATTCCATATGTTCAAATTTTCAGACTTGTACTTTTCACAATTTAAACAGATTATTTGATGGCTGGTGGTGCGTTGAATGGGTTTTGATTTGATTTTGAATAGCGGGAGAGTTATATTAATAATAATAATAATAATGTATATTTAATAAAGCGCCCTTACTAGCAGGAACGATTCAAAGGCGCTGTACAAATACTATGTAATATAATAATACACTAAATAATATATCTGTAAAATCCCCATACGAGATTTAAAAGATAATTGTTATTTATTTGAGAAAGCGACATTGAACAGGTGTGTTTTTAGAAGAGATTAAAAATTTTCAAGAGACGACGCATTTCTAATATCTGCCGGCAACCTATTCCACAAAGTGGGGGCTGCAACACTAAATGGGATGACTTTCTAATGGACACCAGTTCACACAGATATTCTTCCGCCATGTCATTAGTAGATTTGTATAAAATCAGGATCTACCTCGATGCCCTTGTCATAACCATAATCTCGCTTAAATTAGATTCAATTCACATTTAAAATTTTCTTTTTAATGCTGCGTCTTAGCTCACAGTCGCACTAGAATTATAAATGAACAATATTTTACCGGAGTGAGGGAAACACTGTAACTTGTAAACGAAGTATAAAGTTTATAAGATTCTATCGTTTTATAGTACAATTTTTGTACAGTAAACACGCTATATATTACATTTTAGCATATAAAATATACATTTAAATTATATTTATTATTTTAAGTTAAATAAATATAAAAATTGACATACACTAAATTATTTATGTATTCTCTAGATCAATAAAGGTCAAAACATTATTGTACGAAGACAGCCGAATGTTTAATATTTTATGCTGGCTTAGCTATGCCATGGTATATTAGGATTCAGGCATATAATAATTGTTAATTTCGAATGCAATTTTGATTATACTAAACATGATATCATCTAAGCACTATATATATATATATATATACATATATATATATATATATATATATATATATATATACCAATAGCGGATCTTAATGGAGTTATTTTCGGCAGATTTGTCAAAAAACGCATTTGATTAATTAGATAGACCGTCTGAGCGGGGAGATATGGATCCAGATAGTTTCTGTGCTAAGATTCACAAGATGGCGGTTTGTTGGTGTAATCAAACACATGCATACACATCCACTTATATATATATATATATATATATATATATATATATATATATATATATATATATATATCAGTGATCTGGATAGATAAAATTGGTATGGGCATATCTGAAGGGTGTTTCATCTTTGATTTCGCTTCATTACCTTTCGAGGCCGCTCGGCCCATTTAGCCTACCCTGTGTACAAAAGTGGCCGTAAAACATCAATCATCATTTGGATAGATAAAACCAAAATATTATCGGTATCAGGGATTTATTTGCGGCAACCTAGAAATTTTAGTTTTTGAAGTTGGAAGTGTTTATATATGAACCACGTGTGCTTGGTGATATTTATAGTTCAAATCAGAAATTAATGCAGAGAAATTATCTGTGTGTGTAATAATAATATTTTATATAACGCCTTATTCAACATGAATTGCTCTAATTAAGGCGCTTCACATGTTCTAAGTTTATATAACACAAATACATTTTATACATAAATACACTGGTTTATATATTATAAATAGGTTAATTTAAATAAGTGGGTTTTAAGAAACTTACTAAATATTTCCTTAGTTTCTGCAAATTTAATACGATTTGGTAACTTATTCCACAGCCCGGGAGCTGATGTTCGGAAGGATTTCTCTCCGTACATCGTTGTGTGGCTTTTGGTACCGTCAAAAGTGAACAGGGCTCAGATCGCACCAGCTAGTCTAATTGGTATATACCTTTGCATCAGATCACCTAGATACAGTGGTTCCACTCAATACTTTGAATGTGTGAAACAGGATCTTGTAAAGTGAACTGAATCTTACAGGAAGCCAGTGCAGCTGAAACAAAACTGGTGTTATATGTTCCCTTGTTTTTCGAGTGCGTGTCACCAGACGTGCAGCACAGTTCTGCACTCGCTGTAGACGGTTTATCAGAGAGAGAAGGATAATATATAGCAATGCATTGTCCAGCCGGGATATAATAAGGGCTTGGACTCAAGTCTTGCATGTCTCAAAATTTATGTACTTACGAATAACCCATACGTTTCATAATAACAGGACGTACATATATAATTCACCTACTTTTCATTCCTAGAGTATTATCCAATATTATCCATAGATTTCTGATAGGCATGGAACAATTTTTATAACCGGATCCTACCTTAATGCGAAGATGCTCAGCTTTCTTCACGTTGCATGGATGAGAAAATAATGAATTCTGTCTTGTCCTTATTCAATTTCAGCATGTTGATATTCATCCAAATACTTTTGTCTTCAATACGAGCTTTAATTGAAGATGAAATATCATCCCATTTATCACATGGCTTAAAAATCATGTACACTTGTGTATCATCGGCAATGATATTTAATATTATTCCATTTAATAATTTCACCAAATGGTTTGGTATACATGTTACAGTTTGTGTAACCAGTGATTTCAAGAAATCCTAAGGAAATTTGTGAAATCACTATATATAAATATAGTGATTTCACGAATTTCCTAGGGATTTCGTGAAATCGCTGATTTCACAATCTTACTGTAACATAATATAGTGATTCATTTGTCATAAAACAGATCCCTGTGGTACACCAATAGGAAGACCTACGCTTGATGATGTTATATTCGCCATTGTAACACATTGAGTTCTTTCCGCGAGGTACGACTTTTCCCAAGTTAAGGAAAATTCTAAACGCTTCAATAGTATTGGATAATCGATTACACCAAAAGCTGCAGATAAATTAAGTATAATTAATGTAGTCATGGATCCTTCACCAAGAACCCATCAATGTCACTGCATGTGCACCCCCAAGAGATCAGTTTCTGTTGAATATCTCTACGATAAGCGTACTGATAACTGTCATCGAGATCATTGTGCGCTAATTAAGTGATCTTCTATAAGCCTCGTTATTACCTTTTCAATAAGTTTGGAGATGCAAGGAAGGTTAGAAATAGGACGATAATTCTTCATCTCTTCCTTATTTTTCCTTGAAACATAATATATTCATCCATGGAGATATTGCAGGTATTATGGTGAATCAGAAATGATCTTCCTGATGATTGCTGTCTTCCTCAGGAAGAAATAGCTGAACTTGGCCGCCAGGAGTTCAGCAGAGGTAAAATGTTGACGATTTACATTTGAGTTACTTCCCATCAAGTTTTTAGTTAATTTGAAGAGTTTCTTTTGATGTTTTCAAAATTCCTCTATCTTTGTGGAATAGAAAGGCCTCTCATCCAATAACATTAATGTTACTACAAAGATCTCTAGCTGTATATTTCAAAGTACACCATTAAGGAAGTTCGGCGCCAGATTTTTCTGCTTTCCTATCATTAACAGATCTAAGTTTATCGGAGTACCAAAGAGTTTCTAGTATCAACATGATGATTTTTGTATCAAGAAGGGGCATGGTGATTTATGATAGTCTTGACACCTTTTTTATAGGCTTCTACCAGCTGATCAATTGATCCCTCACATTTAATCAAATAATGAGACGACTGTAGAAACTCAATAAATTCTTTTATATTTATGCCAGTATCTCTCTCTCTCTCTCTCTTTGTGTGTGTATGCGTGTCTTAAAGTAACATTTTCCACCCATAAATACGTCATTTTAGATTCATTTGAATAAATTGAAGCACATGCCTTATATGTCATATTAGAACATCTACAATAGTTGCCATATAGAATTTTAGAAACGGTTGGAATGTGTATTTTGCTCTTCTGACAAGCTTTAATAAAATTTGGGCATATTTGACGAGCACCTTTCTTCCGTACTAAAGGGACAAAGGCGAAGAATGTACATATAATTATACCAGGTATGGCTCTCCGTCGGTAAATATTACAATATTTTATTCCCAGACGGAAATAGCCATCCAATTTTAGTTTTAAACAGATTACAGACCAGACTAACTCAACGAGTCGCAACCTAGTTTGAAATTTGTGTTGTCTCTGAGTAGAGTGAAGTACAAATTTTACTGAGAAGAAACAGCTAGTCGAATGAGCCATTTAGTTTCAGTAGAAACATAATTTTATTTGACTTTATACATGGGTGATACGTTTTCGTTTTAAACGGAATTCTGTTTTAAGAAGTACCTTCGTTATAGCATTTTTGTCGCGTAAATACGTTGAGAAAATCATGGGTGAGTGGTAGGGGGTGACGATTAGGGTCGAATGGTAATAAAAACGAGTGAATTGAAATTAAAGCTACATGCCAGAACTCAAATCAAACATTCGTCCGCCAATATCAACAAAAGAAATTCACCAGCAGCAGGTAAATATCGCTGTTCCAAGCGCGATTGCGCATCCCGATGAAGAAACCTTTCCAATAAATTATCGGGAAATAAGTGCAGTGGGTGGACAAATGAAAATAACACTGGATGGTTTCCTTTTCAATCCATCTGGCTAACAAAATAAATGCCCTATGATGATAACCAATCAATACCAAGGTTGGTTGGTTTGGTTTTGTTGTTCGGGGAGAATCCCCAGGCTGTCGCTTAATCAGTACAGCCTCTATGTTGGAGTGGTTGAGAAACTCCTCCCCCACCACTCACAGGGGAGCAGTACGGAAAGATGGAGCCGAAATACCCCGAGGGTGGTCACTACCAGAGTGTTTTACGTCCTCAGGGGGTTTTTAACGTCTCCCTTTATTTTAAATAATTCAGTGGAGACGGCAGCGCCATTTAACGTAGTCAACCACCCACGATGTAGTGAGCCGAGAAATTAATCCCTGGAAAAGTTTCGACCTCTTACAGGGTTTGATCCTGCGACCGTTGGCACCAAGTGCCGGGTGCTTAACCGCTAGGCCACCGGAGCTCACTATCAATACCAAGCTTTTATCAGAGAGCTTAAATATAGAGGCATTACTCTTGCCGCGCCATGTTGAATTTTGAACCAGTGGCGACTCCGGCGACCGGAGGTATTTCTCAGATAAACAAAAGCTCTCTGGTTTTCATAGCCTACAGTTTGCGATCACTTGACAGCTGATCAGAAAATATTTGAACATGGTTTAGGTTATTTCACAGCTTTGTGTGTGGAAGGCGTAGTTTTTTTAATGAAAACAATTAGATATATGAGGTAAATGCATACAAACATACTTTCATCATGTCAGTTTATCATAGTCCATACATTTTTATTTATTTGGATATAGACATATAATGATATATACAGCTATTATAACGCAACCATAACACAATTCACCATATATTCATCATGTCCGTTTATCGTATATTAACTAAAAATTATTATAAGTTCATTTAAAGTCTACACCTCAATAATATAGACCATGCAATATAGACCTGCCCAGCTGAGAACAAAGAATATACATGGAATATTAATAATGTTTATGTTTGCGTTAACATGTTAGAAATAGAGAAGTTAGTACTTTCATACAATAAGCGGCATCAAATCTCTTGTGCCACGGGTTCATCTATAGTTACAATCAGTCATTTGTTATCATATGGACAGAATAACCCAAATTGCTTCCAGCTCTAAACAACCACTACTACAAAAATATGACATTTAGTCCAGATCAGTGAACTGTTTAAAGTTAGACAGAATATACCCAGAGATGTAATAGACACATGCATTGACTACTGTAACAGATAACACCAGTAAATCTGTAACCAAGAGATTGGCCTGTTTACATGGTATCTCATCATCATTTAACTTCAAGGACTGAAACAGAACAATACCTTGTAAAATAATGACTTGAACCAAGTGTAAACACAATGTGTAAACACATGTTTTCCCTTTTTTCAAGTTGGTTAAAGAATTTGATTTGATATGCATTTAAGTTATGAAGAGAAGTATACCAATTAAAGCACATGAGCTGAACATTCAAGTACTAATTCAGGTGCTGGTAATCCTTTTTTTTGTATTAAGATATGAAATAGGCTGACCAAATTTCATGGGTTTGGTGCCTTGTTTCTTATTTAATTAATTTTATAATACCAATTTTCACCATTAATATTTATAAATATTAATTACCATCACAACTGGCCCTGTCTCCTGTATAGGTCTCCTATCTGTTAATACCTTCCTCTTTGATTTCACTGGATGAATGCAGTGGATTTGGTACATCAAAAATAGTTGGAATAGCATTCTAGATAAGTTTATCTCTTGTCTGGTTCATGAATTCTGTTTCTGTGAAGTGTATATCATACATTCTACAATTAGTATTCAAGTAATTTAAATCTTTCCTCATCATATGTCTGAACGACAACAATTAATAACCCATCTTTTACTTCTGTAATTAATTTAATAACATTTAAATTATAAATTGAAGTCCATATATATCTATAAGTACCAATTGCTTACATTTAAAAATAAATATAGATGCAGGTAATCATGTAAACACGCAGCTACTTATAATTATTGTAATTAGGGAAAAATTATCTGATTTATATTTATAGTAATGTAATTTTAGAAGTCCAATTATCTCCTGCCCATAACATATTCAATGGCTTCAGTACATGTAACTGTAAGCTTATGTATATCTTACATACCCATTTTGTGATTAATAGGTTGATATTGTTCAATAAAATTTAATCAGATTTTGTCTGAAACAAATATAGATCTAGGGGCGTGTCTACTTCAAATAGTTATGCTTATTTTTTAAATATCCTTTATTTAAAAAAAGCCAGATTATATCAAATTTTTACACTAGCTTTTCATTTCCTTTTGGGGATGTCTTTATTTGTGCATACCTTTTCTGTTACTGCAGCCAAAAGCGGCGCAGAATGAACCAGTGCCTATTAACTATTAATTATTGCAACAAGAAAGCCCAGGATATTCAGTTTTTATAAGATTCCCGTGCTATTTCAGTCGTTGACGAAAATAGATATTCCTGCGAAATATAAAAGTGCGAGTTTAAGTGGTTTCGGTTCCATACAAAAAGATTGTTGAATTAACTCGAGGATAAGGACAGTATTGTAGCCAAAGTCGCGCCATGTGTTTTTTCCGAAGGCTTACTCGAACGAATCACGGCATTAATTGGCCGCATGTTAATTATCCATGTGCTGTTGTTTAGAATTTCAAATAGAAAGAACACTATTGGCTGAATAATAATGAGCAAATCTTTTAGCATCGCTGTGATTAGTTCAGATTCGTTTCGAATGTACATGAAAGTCATATATCGTGGGATGTCGGTTGAATGGATGCAAAAATGTCACAATTAAGGAGCGATATGTTGATACGCACAAATGTTTACTTCTATTGAAGCTCTTAATAATAATAGTTATGGCTGGAATAATGACGACTACTGTTGTCATGAGGAAAACGTGGACTCGTGATTCTGTAAAGAACCGAGTGGCGGCAATTTTGTAGCTTTATCTTAGGCCACGCTCAGGTATATCTATATGGCATGGGCTACACCTAACATAATACAATAAACCAGAACTAGAGAGTCTTGAATAAACTAATGGCCAGACAAATGTAAGGTGTTGTAATTAATGGACAAGTTTTATTTTGATAAAGCCATACAAAAAATGGAATGCAATTCAAAACATGTCCCACCGTCCAATCATTAAATCTATTGATAATCTTCCAAACGCTAATTGTAACCCAGTCAACAATCAAAGAGTTATGAATGCAATGAGGTATTCAAATGGGGAAAATACATCGACATTATACTTTATGTAGACATAAGGCAACTTCAACGATAACAACATCAGCAGCTGGATCAAGAACAAAGGTGACAAATCTTCTAATGATAGCCAAAGGGGACAATTTGGCAAGAAACATATTGGAAAATATCATGGCCCTCATCATTTTAAACAACACCAACTAGCACTTAAATTAAGCCAATCGCTGAATGACGCCACCTCAGAGAGCTCATCAGGGTCAAAGTAAGTACTAGTAAGCTTTGGCCATTTTTATGGATTAAAATCGATTCTCAAAGCATAACATTTGTCCTTGCCAGTGAACTAGATCAGTGGTTTGTATGATCCAATATTTTCTGGTTAAATAGAAACCAAAACATTTAAAAAACTTTCCTGCTGACATTGATACAAGTTCGGTCTCAACGCTGGAGGACATTTAATAACACAGCAATACTTATCATAAGATACGTGACAACATGAAGATACACATATTATATGGCACATCTGAATCTAGCAAAACGATGGTTTGATAACTTCGATCATTTGTCCATTGTAACTATAATTATGACTAGTTGATAACGCCGTCAGATCACTGCATGACTGTTGCACAATAAAGATAACAAAAAGCACCGAAATAAAGAGATGAACATGATAGTCACAGACATTTAATATGTGCAAAAAGATAACTGAACCAAAATCAGCTGCACAATAATCAAAAGAAGCTACACGTGTTTGAATACTGCATGTCATCATTTGTTTCTTCAAAACCGAACTATCCTAGATAGTTGTTCTGTTGTCTCTTGTTTTTATTTGGGAATTGGACCGATATCACTCAGCTCAGACTTTTACCACCGGACTGCTGCCTGGAAAATACCTCCAAGATGATTAACTGACCGTTGATGTGACATAGCCCTAGAATAACGGACAAACACAGACATTTTTCTTTCACATATTTTTACATTCGGAAGGAAATTTTCTATATTATGAAATTCCTACCCCCCTCCCCACCTGACAAAATTAAAGAATGTTGGCCATTTAAATTCTGACGGCTGAAACACACGTGTGTTTGTTGATAAACAAACTCCACATGCGTATAATAGTGTAACCAGCTAATCTTTGCTTATTCTATGCATTGCTTGGAGGACCAATTTCATGTGATAACAAATACACTGATTGTTTAGATACCTGTTTTTTTAATTCTTAGGCTGCTTTGGCTGGAGAAATTCTGACAAACTTTTGTTTTATGAAGGGGTAAGCCGCTCCGCTCTTCAGCCATTTTGGAACGTCATAGGTGAATATTGCACTTGAACCAATGACGATGCATATTTCTTGTTTGCTCATTTATTAATTAATCCACACTGACAAACCAAAACCGGCATTCAGAATATTTCTGGAAATGACACCATTTTGACTGCAATACTGGTTGGATTTAATGCAACATGCCTAACAAATTATGTGGTAGTCCGGTCAAAAGTCCTCTAGGTCAAAGGCCCTCATATATATTTGGATAATAGTTAATATGTTATTTTCGTAGAAATATTGGAGTAATATTTTTAATAGTGGAATATAAAAGTAGACATAGGGTTACGGGTTAGGGTATTAAACTGAAAGTGAGGGCTTTTAACCTACAGGGCTTTTGACATACACCCGTCTAGACGCACATTCAAATTTTGGCCGAATGCTTCCATCTCTGGTGCCTTTGACATATTTATCACCCCAGAAAGATTTTCAATAATAATCATATAAATTTTAATTACAAGAATGTTATCAACAAATGCCATAACACTGCAAGTTCATGATGTTTTGCTGATATTGTGTCATATTCTGTGTATGTTCCTATGCATAGATGATGATGATTGATATTTTACGGCCACTTTTGTGCACACGGTAAGCTAAATGGGCTGAGTGACCTCCAAAGAATATGAAGTGAAGTCGAAGATGAAACAACCTTCAGATGGGCCCACGCCGAGATTGGAACTCAGGTGGTAGTGATCTGCAGTCCAATTAATGTGCTACAAATTAGGCCACATATCAAGGCGCTCATTACTATGCATAGAATATATCTTCATGTGTACCTTGAGTGCTAAGACTTTAATACTGAAACTAATCAGGATATTTTTAAGATTTATTATTTTTAATAAAATAACTGAAAGATACAAAAAACTCATGAACTTTAATGCCTGTTCATGGCACAATATAGCAGGAAATGTAACCCATGTATTAATTACATGATCAGATTACAAGAAACTGCAGGTTTGACACAAACAAGTTAGTTTCCAAATTATCCTTCACTCAATGTGCAGCAGATGACCTGCCTTTTGGATAAATGCTTACTGACACATAATTCAATGTTATTCCATGAATATACAAGTGAAGAGACAAACCAGATAGCAGCAAAATATATGAAAATAAACAAATATATTTTTGTTTGCACTTAAAAACACAGAAATAGACTGTACCAAAATATGATAACTAATGTTGCCATAACAACAATTCATCATCAACAACTCAATTGACATAGAAATAATAATACAATTATTTATAATTATTAGCTAATAACTAATAATTGGCTAATAAATGCTGCACTGTAGTATACACAGGAACTCTTTTAACAATTTGAAATTATGATGAATGATTTAACAGAAACAGATTCTATGCCACAACAAAACATCTGTGTATGTGTGTTTTGTGTGCATGTTTAAAAAAACAAAAATAATCTTTAATATCCATGACAATACTGGAAAGAAACAAATTCTCTAACTCCTGAACATGATAAAAAATTATGACAGATTCTGCTTAACAGAGGCAACATGCTCAGACAGACAAATAAACACACCGATTCATGATAAGCAGCACCAAACATTACACGTAAATAATATAACAGTTCCACTTAGACTCGACTGTAGCTGACAAATAACTTATTGAGATCTGAATATGGCTTCTAATACACGAACAAATCACCCAGCTCAAAAGACCCATGTGGACACTTCACATTCCCTCAGATGGTAATTTGTTTCAGTTGTGATCAGCACTAAGGCTAAATGAAAATCATTGTTTAGCCTCGGTGTTGTGTGACAATACCGAATCCAATTTCTGTAGCTACTAATGCACACTGAGAGATGTGAAATTCAGTAGACTGTGAAGTCACAGCCATCTGTGCCCTAACATACTCAACTCGGAGTTGTTTAGCATCAACCCTGGACACACCAGGGACGTATGAGAGGCAACTCACTACGGAAACACGGCGAAAAAACACGGTTATGAGCTGGATTAGAATTCACAACTTGAAATATTCAGTGCAGTAATCTAACCACTCCTCCATTTGCAACACCCAGACTAATTTAGTGAGGGGGGATATACTTCTCAGTGATCCAGAAAGTTATGCTAGCAGGAGCTTTGCCTTCCTTTAGGGACACCTAAGCTGGACTGGTCAATGGATAGAGGCTAGACTGGTATGGACTAAGGGTGAGGTAACCCCAACAGAAACCTCGAGTGCTGAGGTCGGAGGTATTGAGGCACAGGGCACACTCTATAGACCACAATAACATGCATCAACAGCTACTATCAAGCAAATGAAAAGAAGACCTATCCATAAAACAAAATCATTGATATGTTGCCACTCATATATACTCATAGGCACCCCTCAAAAAATAAAAAAAACCTATCTTACTAGAATGACACTGTTTTGGAATGGCATGGTAGTTCTGTAGAAGTTTATACACAAAGATATTTCTCTTTAGTATCACATGGTGGAAGACAATCTAGCATGCACACGCACACAAACATGATTTCTCAAGTTTTGTTGCATCAAGAAGTTCAATTTCAATTATGTCCAGCAATACCTGCTATGAAATAAAAAAAATTATTAATAACGATGTCACTAACAAGAATGTCATCTTCCATCACATATACCACAATTTTAGTTTCAAACAGGGTTTAACAACACAGAATGGCACAAAATCCCCATTTTAGTCACCTTTTAGAATACACACAAAATAACATTGCAAGCCAATCCTGAACCTGCAGGGGGTAGCAAGTCATCTTCATCATCATTATGTGTATTTCATCATATTCACCAGTAAGTTTTCCAAATAAGTATAAATTAAGTCCAAACAGAGCATTAATAGAGGCACAGCCTAAGTCTCATAATTATGCAATGTATATAATTTAAATTATAATATACAGACAGGCAACACAGCTCAAAATAAATTGACATAGCAAAATATTAACCTATGACAACTTTAATGTGATAACCTGTGTTATGATCCCTTATTATAAGACTATGGCCAGGTTCCACACATATGTACTACAATGAGATCAATTATTATCATGCCAGTGAGAGGTGGTTCATATTCCAGGTTATCACCACTTACTTAAAGTTTTGCTACAACATGAATTATTATACTACATGCAGGATGGTATTTAAAATGTCACAAATTATGCTTAAAATGTTTTACTTTACAGACTTTCCCATGGAATTAAAAACAAAACTTATTTGATTTGAAACCTATACTATAGATAATAAATACAATCAAGATAAATTAAAATTATATATATATATATATAATTTTATATATATATATATAAACAAATCAGTGTATGATAATAATGCCTTTGAGGAGCTAACATAGTTTAGTAATATATGATGATCAATGTATAACTTCACAAATCCCTTAATTTCACACCATTTCAACAAATTTCTACTTTGTCAACCTGTATTATACAAGAGCATATTATATTGGGTTTTACACCTAAAAAAAAAACCCAAATAGAAACTTTATCACAAGATTTGCCAACAAGCAGAATTAATTCAGTTCACACCATAGTGAGATGTCAATAACATGGAACAAAAACATGCCACATTATGGTCAAGTGATACCTGCAACCAATCATCCATTAACAAATAGTCAGACTGATGCAAATGCAGTGTTATTTTAGCAGATGTACAACACTAACCAGCGGATGTCGAGTTCTGCGAGCTCAGTAATTTTCTCCTTGAACTAGAAGCCTGGGTTACTGTAAGAACTACGTGCCGATGGGCTGGCTGTTAAGTCATCTGACTTTGACACACCAACAACATTTCCGAGATTCTGTGAACTACGCGAACTAAGCTTCTGAAGTTCTGTTTCAGTTGACTTGTTTCTATGGATCTTCAGGATGTGGCCACCAGTAAATCCTAAAACAGTAGATGAGAATCTTTACATCACAGTATGAACTCAGAATACACAGGTTTTAAATTACTGTGGGTATTTTCATTCCCCAGTTTTACTCTATACCCCGTCTCTGTATTACACACACACACACACACACACACGTACACACATATATAGCATGGACATGTTTGTTTCAATAAGCCTGTGCTTCTGACTCTGACTCCTTTCTGATAAAAAAAACATGACTTTTCAATGTCTTTACACCGGTTTATTCTGACAATCAATAATCAGCACACACACCAATGAATTATTATCAATGTTTCTGTGGTCTAATTGTATGCAAGTGAAGTTGTTGTAAATAACCAATCACAGTTTGTTTTGATAAACACTCAGACCAATTTGTGTTGGTGTATCGAAGCTCCGCCCTCCAGGTTAAGGGCGGTGACCCCCTTGAATGAAGTGACTCAGAAAGTGATGACGAAACACCTGCTGCCCATGTTGTCACTTTCAAGATGGCTCAGACTGCACTTGGTGATTTGAAGAGCTTTTTGAGGTCATTTCAGCATATACTGACAATCATTTAACACAACTGTTGGCAATTATGGCTAATATAAAGCAACTGTCAAAAAATTATGCCAAACAATCAACAATGCTTTATAACATGACTTTCATATTTTCAATGTCGTAAGCATAACAATAATACCTAGATTTAGTTGTCAAGTTTTACTACAAATTCTTCATGGGCTTTCTGCCATGAATAAATATTTTGAAGTAAAATTAATATTAATCTCTTGAGGACCAAGTATCTGAAGCAAATGCTGCTTTGATTAAGGGAGGCTACATATATATGGTTCCAGAATGAAAACTACTGTATGTAAATATACCAAAGTAAAAAAATTAAACAGTATTAATTTGTCTACATGATGACATAAGAATTACCACTGTATAGTTATCATATATATATATATATATATATATATATATATATATAATTAAACAAATTAAATCACTTTTCTTTTTTCGAAATTATTATCAAATCCCTGTCAACATACCCAAGAAAATACAATAAATATGTGCTTAGTTATGATAAAGAATATATACTCTGTAAATCAGACAAAAAATTTCAATAATTTGTACAAATTTGTAAAATAATTCAAATTGCAATGCATGTATCGTAAATGTGAAATCTGGTTACAGGTAAATTGAGGATACATATACCAGTAGATGGTTCCAGAATGATAATATATATTATAATACATAATATATATATGTAGATAAATATATTAAAGTTTACATTTTCTAAAACTGGATTTATTTGTCTACATGATGACATGAGAATGATCACCATGTACATATTAAAAAAAGTCTTAATAATATAACTACAAAATTAAATTAAATTTACAATTTGCCAAAATTCACTAGCAAATACAACATGTGGTTTGTTATGATAAAGAATATAATCATAGTCAAAATCAAATTATTAATTGTATCTAGTGCTTGTTTGTAAGTGTCAATCACTCGAACTAAACAACAATCGTCAACAATCCATCCTTCAATTCAAAACTCTCAAATTTATCTGACTGATCTAAAAATGACAGAATATTGTGTTGGCTACATATGGGTCTTTCAATTGCCTCTATACACACAAATGCTGCCGACATGTAGTGATCAACATAAACACTAATCCCCAACCCTGATTTATCAGGGTTTGGTCCTTAAAAGGTTAACACATTGTATATTGAATGAATGATTCAGTTTTCTATGTGAATGCTGTGAATTAAATCCACGTTTTCATGCATAAAAGAACTGTTAAAATAAATATTTTTTTCTCGATGTCGATCTAACTTCGAGTACACTGACAGGATGTCATAATCTTTGGGCTTGACTGAAGTCATAAATAAAAAGGCACTGTGAGACAACTTTCCTATCAGTGATCTCATCTTTGGCAAAGGTTGTATGTTTTCATGAAGACTTATGAATATACAAATCAGTATGACAGCTAGGCACCTATCAATATATTAAGACTGATCAACATAAAAAGTCAATTTATTCTGACAATTTGGTGGTGAATCTGAAATGTAGAGAATAAATTCTTATAAAAAATAGTCCCACAGACAATGTTTGACCAATACACTCTTGACATTGGTAAGGAACAACATTTTGGATATGTCTCCTTAAATAGAAACGTGATAGACCTTTCATCAGTGAACAATAAATACACAGCTATATATACCTGCCAGTCCTCCAGTAATGGCAGCTAATCCACCCAATTTCACACCAGCAACCAAACCTACAGGACCACCAATAGCACCACCTAGTAGTGCTCCAGCCACAGGAAACATTGCACTCTTAAGCTTGGCAGCCTAGAGAAGAGAAAAACCTCATAGTTCAAGTGTTGGATGAAGCTAAACATCCCAAATTATGTCTATCTCATATGATATCAAACTGAACAAAAACTTAAATACAACCTTTATTGTATAAATTCTATACTGAATAACTATGGCTATACTCATATTTCTTACATTTAATGGTACTAGACTTGTTGTAGCACATTTCAGTCTTTTTTTATAAGTGTGTGGAAATGGAATACATCATAGGTGCTGTTATTTTGTTTATATTCTATTGAAGAAACGGTTCACTTTCATTTCATAATTTCAAAACAACAAATTATAAATGATACAAAAATATGAACGTGACTGAACAGATATTATTATTAAAATATCTAGTTCAAAGTGCTGGTGAATTAACTATGACTCATCTGTGAGTAGCATCATTTTGAAGCTAGACAAAGACTTGAAGCTCCTGAAAGGCTAAGGTCACAAGAATCGCTAAGCTAGAGCATCTGTGATCTGGTACAAACTGGAGATGGCTACATGATGTGTTTGCTTGTTGACATTAAAGCATATGACTTTTCGCCTTTGAGCCATATGATGATTGATGATTATTGATGTTTTACGACCACTTTTGTGTACACAGTAGACTAAATTAGCTGAGAGACTTGCAAAGGTAATGAAGTGAAGTCAAAGATGAAACACCCTTCAGATATGCCTATGCCTAGATTCGAACTCAGGTGTTAGTGATTTGTGGTCCAACACACTATCAACTAGACCACAGAGGGGCCTTCCAGCCATACATTCTGAGATTAGAGGAAGCTGTATTGGCTAAGCTCTAGTAATTTTGGATTATTTTTATCAGCATTACACATTTCATTCATATGTTCTGAGATACCCTTTAGATATAAGATGTTAATAATAATGATCGAACAACTTTACCACTAGAGTTGCTCACCAGAAATCGTTGCCACTTTTGGGATTAGGGATGCTATAAGCCCCTCTAGACAATGTTTAGATGACTATCATCATAACTCACATGATCTGGCATATACTAAATATTCGCATAACGAAATTGTGTCATAAAATGTACTGATAACTATGACATTATATGTCGTGTTGTCCATAACCTGACAAATAATAACAATTAACATTACAACTTCCAGTATATAATCATCTGTGACCCAAATATTTCAGATTTGAATTATTTCTTCAGTCTTAAATCGATAATGGATGAAATAAGGAAAGTGTGAGTGGCCTGTATCACAATAATAATAATAATAATGTATATTTAATAAAGCGCCCTTACTAGCAGGAGCCATTCAAAGGCGCTGTACAAATAATATGTAATATAATAATACCCCAAATAATTTGTCTGTAAAAAAACCCTGTAATGATTTAAAAGATTATAATTATTTATCTGTGAAAGCGACCTTAAATAGGTGTGTTTTTAGAAGAGATTTAAAATGATGGGCATTAGAAGGGTGATAATATGATACAGTCAGGTGAGTGATAATAAAAATAATAATAATCATAACACAGGTTTAATGAAGTAGCCATACAGACTGATGTTGATTAGCACTTATGGGTAACTAACTATACAGGGTTCATACACATTTTGACATCTCAGATTCCAGGAATTTCTAGGATCTTCCAATGTCAAATTCAAGGACCTTTTCAATGAATTCACGAACTTTTAATGCGCAAAAAATACACCCATATTTCGGAAGAAATGTAATGACTGAATTCCTGTACATTATGATTATAAATATAGATCTATAGGTACATATTCCAGGACTTTTAAGGACCCCTACAAAAATTCCAGGACTTTCCAGGCCTGGAATCCAAATTTTCAAATTCCTCTGTGAACCCTGCTATAGGTACACACTTTATGAACCAAACCTTACATAAACTTGGAAACATTATAATAATTGATATGACAGATGAAAAGGATAAACTGGTGAAAACATCTACTGAGAGGGTCCATTAAAACAATGTTGTGGGCAAGACAATTAAATCACTTCAGGTTAGTTACTTACTGCTCCCAGATGTGTGATGCCTTGTGTGACATTAGCCTGAGCATATATAATATTATCTTCAATCTGGTCAACCGTCTCTTGTTGTGACTGGATAACAGATAAATTATAAATGACAGATAGATAAATAGATAGAGAGTGTGTGTGTGTGTGAATGCTATTGCTATTTTATAGCCATTTTCGTGCACATGGTAGATTAAATAGGTCAAGCAACCTTCCAAGATAATGGAAAAACGTGATAGATAAAACACCCTTCACACATAGCCTGGCCAAGATTTGCACCCGGGTGCTTGATGTCTGTGGCCAACCACACTACCAGTTAGCCCAAGGTAGTGTGCTTATGTCTGTTTGAATAATTATAAAAATATTTCAACTTTGTGTGAGAGTGTTTATGTAATTGGGAGTGTAATATGAGGAGAATCTGCCCATTTTGTGATGACACACACAAACAAATAACATTTAGACGCAACTCACATGTACGACTGTGGAGAATTCCTGTATCAGTGAATTCAGCTCAACCAAACTCTGTAACAACAAAAAAGATATATTTCTAACATAAAAAAAATACATTATTCATGTCACATAATATTAATACCTTGCTCAGACTGTTGCAATATTGTTTTGTACCATTTCCGTAGAACGCCATGGAATTAATCCAAAAACCATTCCGCAGATTTCCACAGCCTAATCACAAATTGGGAAAAATATGTGAAACCAATAACACAGTGGTTCTATCCCATACTGAAGTCATTAGTGATAATAATAATGATCTACATAATGGATTTCCAATGCTGCTTGGTCTATAAAGGATTCGGTGTCAAATTTCATGGGAAGCACCTTGTTTAATTCCATGCATCGTGATAATGGGAACCCATCTGGAATTGTTTTTAGGTTCACTGAAAACAAGTCATGGGAACCCATTTTTAATACCACTGATTTAAATAAAGATATTCTTGCTGCAACTGTATTTGTAATATAATTAATTGTATGATAAATTGAATACACATTATTGTCTGTCACCATTATATGATCATGCATCAAGTGTTTTTGAAACATTCAACATTTTAATTTAAAATCGTGTATAGGCTGCACTCGTGTATAAGACACACCAGGTTTTAGGACCAATAAGCCACCCTAGAGTGGAACCTGTGTATAAGATGCACTAAAATCTGCAAATTTATTCAAAACCCCAAAATTCATCATCATCACTATCTTTATTGAACATCTGTTGTATCTGTTGTTGCCTTCTTCATCGGAATAAGATTTGTCATGCTGTTCATCCCACAATATAATCATCTTCTGTGCCATCTAAATCATTGCTGATAGAGCACTTCTTGAATGATTTGGTAATAATGCCCGGGTCGATTTAATCTCAGGTCGTTGTCACCCACTGTATGATGATTACAGGTAACAAAGGCTGCATGATTAACTGCGGAATGTAGTGAACTTAAACAATAGTTGGTGTGTGTGTGTGTGTGTATAAGAGAGATGGAATCAAAATCATTAAAGATTGTAAAACCGTCAGTCATTAAAATATAATTTGATCAGGTTTATGAGAAGTCAATGCCCAAGGACTCTGTCTGCATATGGGTGCCAGGAAATGAAGCCAGCAAGTTGATGCCAGTGATCCTGAATGCTATCTGTTAACTCTACTCCAAAACATCTGCTGAGCACTTTTGCTCAAGTTTTTATTATTGGAGATCATGGTATCAAATGATTAAAGTTTATCTTCACAAATTGGAAAAAGCAGACTACCTAAATTTCAATAAAAGTTACAATGGCAATGAGTTTAGTTAGGATAACGAGGGTGAAACTATTGTTAACTTTTGCAATGGACGAGTCCAAATATCTGCTGATGCGTGGTGACACTCGGGCAAATGAGACAAACAAAAAATTAACAATGAATGAATTGCTGACTGAAAACAAATGATAAAACTTTAAAGTTACACAAATAAAATAAAAAAAAGACCAGAACAACAGATAGCTCACTGTCCACCACTAGAAGTGGCATTCGTTTATGCCACAATAAAGAAGCATTACTGTGGCAGGTAAGTGACTGCCCCACTTACAGTTAGCTATATAAAGGCTAAAGAATTAATATTGCAGATCAGCAGCAGAATTAGATATAAGCCTTTGGCTAAAGCAGATTTATACACACAAACTGACCATTAAGTTAGTTCATATGTTAAACATTCGAACTGGAATCGGACTTCAGACAGCAAAATCATTCTGAAACTAGTACACCCATTTACACACAGCTCCCCATCTCTTTCTGATCTTGTCTGAAGTGCCTGATCCAGACTGTAGATCTGTCACAATCATGTCTTGTGATTGGTACCAGAGATATGGAGATAGTACGATGCTAAAACTAAAATGCCATTTCTAGAAAACAAGTATTTAGCCATTTCATTATACAATGTTACTGATTTTTTAAATCCTTAAATGCTTATTAATTTTAAAGGGACAGTCCACCCTCAGAAAATATTTTTTAAATATGTAATGCTTAGAACAGTAACCAAAAATTCCACAATAATAATCATGAAATATACCTGATATCATATCATAGATATAGGGAAATAATCCAAAGTATTAGAGGGCCGCCATTACGGCGGCACCAGAAGCCAGATTCGAAGGCAGGAAGGAGAAAACTGAAATGCTCTTACGTCACATGGGCACTATCTGGACTGACGAGGATTATAGTTTCTCTGGAGTGTTAATATCTGAGACATTTTGAATCATCTTCCTCTTGTAAGGTTTCTTGTGGCTCAAACTTATACGGTTGTATGTCATTCATGACGTAATTTTAACAAGATAATGCTGTTTAGTTCTGGAATAATTCTATGCTCATACTTGTTTACATGTTTTTGTACGGGCTCTACAGACTGCAGGTGAACTGGATATGCTGAAGTGATGTCAGCATTCAGGAGCTTCCGGTCACTATCTAGCTTCAAAATGGCGGCACCCACAGGCCATTAAAAGTCGATTAATCAGCACTTTGAATTGGATTATTAAATATGTGGGTGATCATTTACATATTTTGGCATAATTTATGACATTTGTGAGTATAGCTGTATTAGTCCTAAAAATCTGAAATGAAGTGGACTATCCTTTTAAGCGTCTAAATGTTCAGTAATCAGAGACTATCCTTTTAAGTGTCTAAATGTTCAGTGATCAGACTATCCTTTTAAGTGTCTAAATGTTCAGTGATCAGAGCAGAACATTTTATGATTCAACAATATATATATATCATACACATTTAAAACTATTATTATTAAGCAAATCATATAACCCATATTTAAATTTAAGAAATATATTTCCAACACATTTGGTAAAAATCTTGTCCAAGGATAAATATTTCTCCCTATTTCTTTCATAACTGTTAACACTACATAACCAAACAATCAGACAGGCCAGAAAGTAAATACAGTGATACAGTAATAACTTATTAAGATAAATAAACAACCGACCATTTTCAGATCTTGCCAAGCTTGTTGTGCCTGTGCTGATACTGGTTTGTCAATTATCAGCTGCTTCTCATTAATACTGACACCTGGTGATGAATCGACACCTTCAGCGTGCTCTGCAGACAATTCAAGCGAGTGTTGTCTCACTGGAATTAAAGAATATATCTCATGATAAATGATCACTCAGAGACTTTTCAGTAGGGAATAGAGTAGACGACCCCTTACAAAAAGTAGCCAGCAGCTTACATGTGATGGCATTTAAAAACACAGTGATGCCATTGCCATAGGAAGGTATGGATGCGGGGAGGGAGGGGTGGTGGTGAAGGGCTTGATTATGGGGTAATGGTAGTCACACTAACACAGTAATGGGCCTTCTCCATTGGAAGGGTGCGGTATGGGGCTCTGCCATGAAAAAGTTGGGACATACAGCCAAGGGGCGACTGCCCACAGAGCCATTCCACAAACACATGTATGAGTTGGAGTTGAACACATAACCGAGGGGTTTGCAGTGTAATGTTCTAACCAGTGCACTATCGGAGCATTCAATTTGCTGCTCGGAGATCATGATCTTAAATAATATATCCTGACATAATTAAAACAAAAACTGATTCCATATTTTTCAATATTATATTTGCACCAGTCAAACTAATTTCAGAGCATTAAAAAAAATATTTTGTGAGAACTATTTTGCATTTCAAAACATCCTAATACTGATTCAAACAAGCTACCATAGACATACATAAAACCAAATTAAATCAAAAGATTCATAAGGTCAATGCATAATCAGAAAGTTTCCTGAACACTTTCCGAGATGAATGATTTATCCAATAGACAATTTTTGCGACGCATGCACAGTCCACATCTACATGGAACAAGAAATGTAATTTACAAATTTTTTGTAAATTTACGTTTTGGGGATTCACAGATCTAAATCGATGTACACGTTCTTGTAGCAGTTTAATTTTTATTAAATATAACACAGAATTATTTTTACTAATATATAAGATTATTGTATTGGGAAAGTTGACAGTTTATCTTTGCCTGAAAAAATTACATGTTATTGAAAATAAATCATCAAGTTGGGAACTGTAATAGACACGTTATCAATATATGAAACATATTGCGATCTCCGTGATCTCATGATTGGTAAAAAATGGTTTTATTATATGGTTCAGCTAGCCCAGTGAAACACGACCCATAAACAGATGTTCGCTAGATGGCGCAGTCATTGCGGAAATTGTTTATAATAAGAGAAATGCAAATGAAGCAGATCGTTCTAACCTTTCCGTGCAACAATTTTATTCATTCCTTCATTAATTAATGATTGCCTATCACAGGGTCCTAGCAGGGGATCCAAATCACAACCAGCTTGTAAGTCAAGGAATTCTATTATAGCAGCTATAGTCTGTTGTTGTATATCACCAATGCTGTCATCAAACTTTGCCTGTTCTTTGGCTAGAATCTGTTCACGTGTCTGTTCTAGTTGCTTTATGGTTGACTTTAGTTGTTTTACAGTTCGTGATGAGTTGATCTGTTCTTTGGTTAACAGGTCCCATTGCTGAGTGGTCTGATACTGGAAAGGAAATCATTACGCGTTTAACGTCAAGTATCTTTCTCTTTGGCATAAACAATTCAACATTTGTGAAAATGTCTCTTAAGTCAATCAACACATTCGGGGCAGTGCAGTCCTGAGTGATAGGTTTGTTTACCTCAGCACTGGTCACGCTTGGGACATATAGCCAAGTGTAGCTAACTAAGGAAACATTCCACAAATACGACTAGCTCTATTTGATTTAAACCCTCACCTGGAATTGTGTGGGACAGTATTCCAACCACGGTACCATAGTACCTCATTAGACAAAACCTCACTGTACACATCCTATTAGACATTAGGACTAGTAACATAGAGTTTACTGGTCTGCCTCAAAAGGAATCAATTCTAATTCAGGTAAGAAATAATCATCCTGTGCATTTCATTCTATTTGTGGCCATCAAGGATGTCCAGTTGAAAATTGATGATGCCAACAATGAAAGTGTTATTTCCCGGTAATGGTATCAAGTATAAATGTTATACTTTACTAGTTGATTTTTGGCTTGACTTGTCAGTAGAGATCTTATTATCATATGGGCTAGTGGAGTAGTAGGTAGTTCTGTTTTAGTCAAGTCAACTTGTCTGTTGAGATCTTATTATCATATGGGCTAGTGGAGTAGTAAGTAGTTCTGTTTTAGTCAAGTCAACTTGTCTGTTGAGATCTTATTATCATATGGGCTAGTGGAGTAGTAGGTAGTTCTGTTTTAGTCAAGTCAACTTGTCTGTTGAGATCTTATTATCATATGGGCTAGTGGAGTAGTAAGGGAGTTCTGTTTTAGTCAAGTCAACTTGTCTGTTGAGATCTTATTATCATATGGGCTAGTGGAGTAGTAAGTAGTTCTGTTTTAGTCAAGTCAACTTGTCAGTAGAGATCTTATTATCATATGGGCTAGTGGAGTAGTAGGTAGTTCTGTTTTAGTCAAGTCAACTTGTCAGTAGAGATCTTATTATCATATGGGCTAGTGGAGTAGTAAGTAGTTCTGTTTTAGTCAAGTCAACTTGTCTGTAGAGATCTTATTATCATATGGGCTAGTGGAGTAGTAGGTAGTTCTGTTTTAGTCAAGTCAACTTGTCTGTAGAGATCTTATTATCATATGGGCTAGTGGAGTAGTAAGGTAGTTCTGTTTTAGTCAAGTCAACTTGTCTGTTGAGATCTTATTATCATATGGGCTAGTGGAGTAGTAAGTAGTTCTGTTTTAGTCAAGTCAACTTGTCTGTTGAGATCTTATTATCATATGGGCTAGTGGAGTAGTAGGTAGTTCTGTTTTAGTCAAGTCAACTTGTCTGTTGAGATCTTATTATCATATGGGCTAGTGGAGTAGTAAGTAGTTCTGTTTTAGTCAAGTCAACTTGTCTGTTGAGATCTTATTATCATATGGGCTAGTGGAGTAGTAGGTAGTTCTGTTTTAGTCAAGTCAACTTGTCAGTAGAGATCTTATTATCATATGGGCTAGTGGAGTAGTAGGTAGTTCTGTTTTAGTCAAGTCAACTTGTCTGTTGAGATCTTATTATCATATGGGCTAGTGGAGTAGTAGGTAGTTCTGTTTTAGTCAAGTCAACTTGTCTGTTGAGATCTTATTATCATATGGGCTAGTGGAGTAGTAAGTAGTTCTGTTTTAGTCAAGTCAACTTGTCTGTTGAGATCTTATTATCATATGGGCTAGTGGAGTAGTAGGTAGTTCTGTTTTAGTCAAGTCAACTTGTCTGTTGAGATCTTATTATCATATGGGCTAGTGGAGTAGTAGTAGTTCTGTTTTAGTCAAGTCAACTTGTCTGTTGAGATCTTATTATCATATGGGCTAGTGGAGTAGTAAGTAGTTCTGTTTTAGTCAAGTCAACTTGTCTGTTGAGATCTTATTATCATATGGACTAGTGGAGTAGTAAGTAGTTCTGTTTTAGTCAAGTCAACTTGTCTGTTGAGATCTTATTATCATATGGGCTAGTGGAGTAGTAAGTAGTTCTGTTTTAGTCAAGTCAACTTGTCTGTTGAGATCTTATTATCATATGGGCTAGTGGAGTAGTAGGTAGTTCTGTTTTAGTCAAGTCAACTTGTCTGTTGAGATCTTATTATCATATGGGCTAGTGGAGTAGTAAGTAGTTCTGTTTTAGTCAAGTCAACTTGTCTGTTGAGATCTTATTATCATAT
>JAODUP010000575.1:355000-395725 GCA_025642065.1 Paralvinella palmiformis | reverse complement strand
ACAAACTTTCTTACATTGGTGTAATAAGGAATCTGGATGGAAATAGATAAGATGTCTGGCACGGGCAATGTGCGTTTTATGGTACATAGTAAGAGGCAACAGGCACAGAGCATCAACATATCTAAACCTCCTTCGAAACCTACCTCCATAAATCTAAATACAACTATACATACATTAATCTAAATATTAAATGTTCAATACCTCCACATATTGATAAATGTGTGCGTATACCTAAGCATGTGTCTGGTCTACTCATCAGCCTGTGGGAACCAGCTAATTCGCTTTTCGTACGCGACAAATATGTCACGCCCACAGGAAAGCGGCTACATGCAGGCTACGTACAAAAAGCGGAAGCATGTAAAAACATACCATTTGATACCACAGCTCGCAACAAACACGTGCGTGTGGTTCAATGGTGACTTGCTACATACATATCAAACTATTTTGACACCACAGTTTACATTCAACAGTAATTTTCTGTGGTCCAAAAGAAACCTGTATATAAAGCATTTCGACACCTCAGATGCTGACCTCAGCTTTATTCTGGGTTCGAATAGCTGAATAAATCCTACCTATATGAACCGTGTATCAATACACGTCCGACTGGTCTGGCGTCGAAGTTCTTCTCTAACCTAAGTGAAAATTCAAGCCCTATATATAGCCTCAGCGAGTTAACAAACATTACAGTTTGTCCATAACAAAGAGAATGTACACTAACACAGTTTCAAGCCCTATATATAGCCTCAGCGTGTTAACAAACATTACAGTTTGTCCACAACAAAGAAATGCACACTAACACAGTATGGACTCACTAAAGCGATTAAACTAAAATAAAAACAAAGTAGCAATACCGCACAATGGATTATTACTGGACTAGAACGAA
Organism: Paralvinella palmiformis; assembly: GCA_025642065.1. Taxonomy (NCBI): domain Eukaryota; kingdom Metazoa; phylum Annelida; class Polychaeta; order Terebellida; family Alvinellidae; genus Paralvinella; species Paralvinella palmiformis. Next base: position 394,842 of record JAODUP010000575.1, on the reverse strand, counting down.
ATATCGTCTCAAACCTGAGTAAATACTACGATTTACTCGAACCTAACAGCTAACCCTCATACGTTTCCGTTCATCACTAAGGGAACGTTCATTCACGCTTAATTTAGCGTCCCTAAGTATATGCAGTTAGGTGTGGTGGGATCTAAATTAAAGCGCCTATCCACTTGATCTATTTGACCCATGGTCGAGAACAGCGGATTTCAGGCAGATCTCCGATACTGCGAATGACACGTCGGGATTATAATAGCTATACATTTAACAAATTTCCTATATCAGTGTAATCTAATTACTCATAATATGGGAAAAAACTCTGTCCGCAGCTTAATACCCATGGAGATGCCTGCCGGAGTAACAAACGACTCCAGGAGTATAAATCCATCAAGCAGCATTGTATGAATTAATAGGTCGTTTCGCCAGACCACATAAGAGGACAACAATATAGATTCTACATTATACATAACAAAGATAATAAACTCAACATGTTTTAATAACGACATAACTTTCTTACATTGGTGTAATAAGGAATCTGGATGGAAATAGATAAGATGTCTGGCACGGGCAATGTGCGTTTTATGGTACATAGTAAGAGGCAACAGGCACAGAGCATCAACATATCTAAACCTCCTTCGAAACCTACCTCCATAAATCTAAATACAACTATACATACATTAATCTAAATATTAAATGTTCAATACCTCCACATATTGATAAATGTGTGCGTATACCTAAGCATGTGTCTGGTCTACTCATCAGCCTGTGGGAACCAGCTAATTCGCTTTTCGTACGCGACAAATATGTCACGCCCACAGGAAAGCGGCTACATGCAGGCTACGTACAAAAAGCGGAAGCACGTAAAAACATACCATTTGATACCACAGCTCGCAACAAACACGTGCGTGTGGTTCAATGGTGACTTGCTACATACATATCAAACTATTTTGACACCACAGTTTACATTCAACAGTAATTTTCTGTGGTCCAAAAGAAACCTGTATATAAAGCATTTCGACACCTCAGATGCTGACCTCAGCTTTATTCTGGGTTCGAATAGCTGAATAAATCCTACCTATATGAACCGTGTATCAATACACGTCCGACTGGTCTGGCGTCGAAGTTCTTCTCTAACCTAAGTGAAAATTCAAGCCCTATATATAGCCTCAGCGTGTTAACAAACATTACAGTTTGTCCATAACAAAGAGAATGTACACTAACACAGTTTCAAGCCCTATATATAGCCTCAGCGTGTTAACAAACATTACAGTTTGTCCACAACAAAGAGAATGCACACTAACACAGTATGGACTCACTAAAGCGATTAAACTAAAATAAAAACAAAGTAGCAATACCGCACAATGGATTATTACTGGACTAGAACGAAATATCGTCTCAAACCTGAGTAAATACTACGATTTACTCGAACCTAACAGCTAACCCTCATACGTTTCCGTTCATCACTAAGGGAACGTTCATTCACGCTTAATTTAGCGTCCCTAAGTATATGCAGTTAGGTGTGGTGGGATCTAAATTAAAGCGCCTATCCACTTGATCTATTTGACCCATGGTCGAGAACAGCGGATTTCAGGCAGATCTCCGATACTGCGAATGACACGTCGGGATTATAATAGCTATACATTTAACAAATTTCCTATATCAGTGTAATCTAATTACTCATAATATGGGAAAAAACTCTGTCCGCAGCTTAATACCCATGGAGATGCCTGCCGGAGTAACAAACGACTCCAGGAGTATAAATCCATCAAGCAGCATTGTATGAATTAATAGGTCGTTTCGCCAGACCACATAAGAGGACAACAATATAGATTCTACATTATACATAACAAAGCTAATAAACTCAACATGTTTTAATAACGACATAACTTTCTTACATTGGTGTAATAAGGAATCTGGATGGAAATAGATAAGATGTCTGGCACGGGCAATGTGCGTTTTAGGGTACATACTAAGAGGCAACAGGCACAGAGCATCAACATATCTAAACATCCTTCGAGACCTGCTTCCAGAAATCTAAATACAACTATACATACATTAATCTAAAAATAAAATGTTCCATACCTCGACATATTGATAGATATATGCGTATACGTAAGCATGTATCTGGTCTACTCATCAGCCTGTGGGAACCAGTTAATTCGCTTTTCGTACGCGACAAATATGTCACGCCCACAGGAAAGCGGCTACATGCAGGCTACGTACAAAAAGCGGAAGCACGTAAAAAAACATACCATTTGATACCACAGCTCGCAACAAACAACACGTGCGTGTGGTTCAATGGTGACTTGCTACATGTGTGTGTGTGTGTGTGTGTGTGTGTGTGTGTGTGCGTATGTGCGTGCGTTCGTGCGTATGTGCGTGCGTATGTGCGTGCCTTTCCTTTTTTTGCCTGTAAATCCTTCGCTTTTTCTTAACCACGAAACCGCCTACAAAGACTCATGTGGTTGGAAAATAGAAATTCTTTTATCCTTTTCATATGTAACAATTGCGTTGATTACAAACATCGAACTGGTGCTATCGTGCCTACCATAGCCTAATAAATTATGAAACACATTGTTATATGCTACTCTCAATTTGGATATACTCGACATGGAGTAGTTACAACATATTTCAGAACAATACAAATTTTGCGTACAATATGCAAATTTACGTCGAATTGTATTTGAGCTTGTATATAGGCATCTCAACTGGCGACTGATATCTTCGTCGTCATTAAAATTGTTTTTGAGAACAACACTGAGATATTTTATGGAATCTGTGTACACAAGGTCAGCGTTATTCAGGCTTAATGTGGGAAGTGACAGTGTGTACCTTTGGAGAATATAATCATGTACATAGATTTAACTGGATGGTATACTGTATCGTGTACAACACCATATTTTTGACATACATCAATAAGTTTCTGTAGACCAGTGGCGAACGGGGCCAATAGAAACATGTCGTGTGCATAAAAAAATGATTTGCACACGAATTATCAATGTAACAACTAACTTGTGTATCAGTTAATAGTGTCCTGAGGTCGTCTATATACAAAGAGAATAATCTTTGAGATAGCATTCCGCCCTGTTAGACACCATTACAGGTTTTAGAATACACCGAAGTTGACGTACCCCATTTTACACAAAACTATTGTGAGTTGTACCAAATGCATAATGATCTAACAACCAACAGAGGAACTCCTCATCTGGCAAGTTTTTCAAACAGTGATCAATAATTAATTCTATTAAAAGCACGAGAGGCATCAAGAAAGCACTAAAATACAGAACTGTTATTCTGTCTATAGTACTGGGTGACATTTTTCAAAGAATAAATACACATATCAGTAATATGTTGGGATTTAAAACCAAATGGGTTATGACTAGACTCAATACATGTCTCTATATTGTTTAAAGGCACAAGTTCCAGTAACTTTGATGGAACATGTGACCAACGCTATTGGTCTATAATTGTTCTTGTCGCTTACATCTCCTCTTTTACTCTAAATAAGTGGAACTATGATGGATTTCATAATGTTAACAAGCAAGTGACCGTGTGTAATAAAGGAGGTATGTAAAATGGCTAAAAATACTTTCAACGTATGATCAGAGTGGATATAATGTTCGGATGCAAGAAAATCAAATCCAACCAATTTCCCTGTAGTCAGATCCCTAATAGCCATGGCAATATCGTTCGGCGTGATGATAAATTGATCCGTGGAATCTATAGAGTTTAATAATAATTGGACGTGGCCTTTTCTGGACACATTGTTAACACAGTTCATAATTCCACTGTACTGTTGACTCCACATTTCACTACCTTTATCATTCATATTCCTAATAGACTTCCAGAAAGTGGCCATGTCTTTGTGTGATAACGATGTGGCTAAGGCGTCAGCAGGTGCTGTTTCTTCAATTGCCTGGTATTTAATTAGGGGGGGGGGGTTGAAGCGTAGAAGCGCGACCTTCATCAGGTCACACACTGATCAATGTCTGGGCTTCCTCAAGTCTCGCCATGCGATATAGTACCCACTTCTGTATTAAGCGGATCCATTGTTTGTATGCCATAGATAACTATCAGTCGAGTACTGATGTTTACTAATTTATGAGTAAATTATGGACTAAATCGTTTACTCAGATATTCGAGTAAAGGAGAGTCGGCATATTGATAACACAATCGGCTCAAATTATACTCCTGATGAGTCGGAATAACGACATATAGTCTTTATTACATTCTAGTGCCTTGGTGGAATAATACTTATGGTTGGTTGTGTAGCAGATGTGAATCTATTTGACTTTGATCAAGATATTTTTATGGTATGCCGTCTAAGTTATGCTCCCGAATGTTCGTTCTGCACCTCGTCATTGTTGTGTACCTTCCCATAGATGATCTGAGTACCAAGTTCCATTTGCGTTGTAGCGGCGCATGTTTGCTTGAAAGATCACGAAGTCCACAGTCGTGTGAGTGAATCCACCAGATCCTATAGTGAGTTAGTTAGTGGTGTGAGTAGAACTAAATTCTTCGTGTCTCGAAGAAGGTGATATACAACAATCAAGCATAGTGTTCGATAGGAAAATGTATTTGCAAAAGATCTAAACAAGACATGCTACGGCATAATGATTACCAGACCTATTATAGTGGGTATTACACAGATCAGAATCAATCACAGGTAGGGAAGTCCCGCATTATACATAGGTGTAATGTATGACTCTTCGATGTGCGACATCTTTCATTTGCTGATATAGCCCATGTAAATCTATCAGACATATAATATATATATATATCGATGCATCTGTGTCCTATGTGTTATGAAATTATGTAAATTGATCCAATTAAGATGCCAAATTAACGAAGAAGATAATGGTTTTCAGACCTAATGCTGGTGATGGACGTAGTTCATAAATTAATGCTTTATGCATAACAGTATCATTCACCTCGACAAGACAGTCCTTGAACACGAACTGCACAAAGGACTTATTTGGGCTAGACTCCAAAATAGTTACTTCCATTCCCAAAAATACATGATAAAATTGATAAAATTATATTCTGAAAGTAATAAATACTACTATGGCCACATGATAACTCTTGAATTGATTTTTGGTGAAAAATACAGAAGAAAAGTCTAATACTCTCGTGATATCGCTAAAAATTACCTTTAATTTCCCATAACATGTATGTAGCACTTATAGCTTCTCGAAAATTAGATTTTACCAAATTAAGTACCAAATCTACGTGTTTCACATAACACTTCTGATAAACCTGTAAAATATTCCCTCTCAATATGAATCTGACACGAAACACCTCTATCCCAAGCTTATTATATCTTATCTGAATAAATACCTTTATAAAAAATAAATGTGTATCAATTTGTTGTTGAATTATTGCACCTTTAACTAATTCTGTTTTAAGAGATGATTTTGCCATTTATTTATTTATCAAAAAGTTGTAGTCTTAGTTAACTTGTCTCCTTGGTAATACTAGATGGTTGATGTTTGGTGTTTTACGGCCATCTTTGTGCAGATGGTAGGTTAAATGGGCCGAGCGACCTCCAAAGGTAATGAAGCGCAGTCAAAAATAAAAGACCATTCAGGTATGCTCACGCCGAAATTTGAACTCAGGTAGTAGTGATCTGTGATCCAAGGCGCTACTAGTTATAGTTAGGCCACAGAGGTGCCGCCTTGGTAATACTTGCTTGTTACGTTCGCTATCTATATAATTAAACTTTTTCAAGTTCGAGGATGCAAAGTGAAATATATCATACCATCATAATATGTTTGCTTAAAGAATACGTTATAATAAACACAGGAAAACCTTTTACATTAATCATTTTGATATTCAGCAGCAAAATGAAGCTTGAACAATAGTTTGCCCTGAACAGAACATTAACAGTAGAATCTCTACCTTATATTCAATGGTGGGATCTTTTTAAAGGGCAGAAATTACACTGTGCAGCATTTTATTAACAATGCTAGTTTAGTAACAACTTCCTTGTTTTGTATGATATCTCAAGAAAAGATATCACAGCATACAACTACAAAGTATCATTTTTCGATATCTCTCAAGGGGTATTCATTACAATCTTTTTCGTTAAGCAGTCCTATTTTCACGGTGCGTTGATGTTCATGTTGTAAAGCTTAAGCTGACGTTCAGCATTTATACATAAGAAGCCAAGTTTCACCAATATACTATATTAACATTATACTATATTGATATGTAGGAAATACTATGTTTTGTATTTGTTGAAATAAATTAATTCATTCGCTTAAATAAATATACTACATAAACTAAGTAAATTATCCTCTATTACAATTTTCATATTTATTTAATTGATAATGGCTTCCTTTCCCCGGAATATCCTGACCATCCATGGTTTCATATTTATATTCAGTTTTTAACGCCAGCGAATGAATCTGGGCGTGATCCAGCGCATAATTTAACCTAATATATGTATTAAATAATTCTCTTGAATATTTCATGTAAAGAAGGAGGACTGACTGGTGCACAAATAGCTGGCATTGTTGTTGGAGTGGTGATTCTCTGTGTGATTATCGTTGTTGTTATTGTACCTGTCTTGAAAATGAAACCCAAAAAAAGTAAGTTGATCAATTTGATAATTTATTTTATAAAGAAAATAATTCTTCTTTACTAATACATTTACAGCAACTATCAGTTTATTAAGATATCTGATCACATTGTAAATATCTGTGATTATTTTCGCGATTGTACAAGGTGTTTAATAATTTAGCATGTTATAATATGCATTAATATCTATGTTCTTTTTATCCAATCCCATCCGTAGGGCGAGTTTCTAAATTGAATTTCTTGTAACTATTCAATATTGGGAGAAAATATTCCGCCTTGATCGCTATCGTCTAGCAGATCGTGTTTTTGAACTATTTCTGTCCAAATTAACAATGCTCACCCATATTATTAAACTTTGTCACCTTCCCTATAGCATTCAAATCAATGTTATATATTTATTGTCATCATTTCGCATCATGTGTTTATACCATTCAAGTAATGTGCTTAGCGTTTTACAAAACACACATGGCTTTCAATTTCATGTGTTTATAATCACAAAATTCATGTTATTTGGCTTCATGTGTTTATCATCATTCTTCAATTTCATACGTTTATAAACATTAATGAATTTCATTTGTTTATAATGGTTTTTCAATTTCCTATTTTCAGTAACATCGGATCACGGTATCGATAAATATACTTGAAATTCCCCGTCTTTTTTATTTAGAAGCTATATCGGTACTATACATTTTCATTTCGGTTTCTGTTATATACATTGTATTCATGATTGAAATCATGATTATTTTAAGTATTACTGTCATCATTATCATAATTCTTCTATTTTCAACTAATCGTAATCATTATAGATTATCGTGATCATATAATCGACCCATACGTGTAGTAAAGTAATTGGAGGATTGTGCTCCACACGTAAATCCAAAAAAGGCCTGTGTTTGTTAAATGGTTAACTAGGTGTCATTATAAGTAATGAAAAGCCGGTTGTATGATACCTTTTAGTGTGAATATGTTAGAAATATGCCATAATTTGGTCCTTTGAAAATGTCTATATTTAATTATTTCTTTTTAGCAAGTACCAGTGCTAACAATGATGGACAAAATGATGAGTAATTTAAATTTTAAAATAAAGTGTTTAATGATGATAATTTCCAGAAATATTAAGGTATGTTACACTATGTTATAATGTCATTTGATATACGCCATAAATATTAAATCACATGCAGATCAGTTACGCTTTATTTGGAAACAAAATAACTTAGTGCTAAATGTATTAATCGATATTTAAACGTTCAGTAGATAAATAGAATGTTGAATGTCAAATAATCCTTTAATTAGATATAAGATTTTTTATCAAGAAATCAAAAAGGTAATCATTGTTTGACTTTCTCAAATTGTAATTCTTTACACAATTTGTTTTCAGACTCTGCTAAGAGCTTAATCATAATTGTTTTCAATTGCCTACAACGTTGACTTTGTATCAAGGGTTATCTAACTTTTTATTTCCTTATGAACTGGATACTACCACTAACATTAATTATAATTATATAAATATATCCTATGCAATATTGTCACTAATTCTCTTATGTTTAATACATATTAATAAACCCAATTATAAAATGATAATTAAATAATATTAAGTAGATTTGTTCAAATAAAATATAATTGTCAAGTTTCATTTTAGTATTGAATTTATAACGTGGTAAATATTTAGATATAGGTAGCGGATGCTATATACATTGGTCAAGTTATCCAGGTGTTAATATTATATATATATATATATATATATATATATATATATATATATATATATATATATATATATATATATATCGACAAACATACCAAATTTTGTAGTTACTTCTGAATATGATATTTATTTACAAACTCATTTATGTTGTTTGGTTACTCAACATATTCAATATGTTTCTTTGGGTAATGAAAATATTATTATATTAACTATTTCTTTCGTTATTAATGTATAACTTTATGTCATGTTTACATATGATATTTGATCACTTGATGACTTATATTGATGATAAATGGGACTTTACTTAGTTCGATATGTCGTGTTATATTAATAAATATGATATTATCCAGAGATAGAGAGAATATTTTCCTTCACTCATCATGTTATCACTGTTGATGTCTTAATGATCTGATGAGTAATTGTCGCTTTCTCTGTTTGGTTGACATATCATTTAATTATTGAAGTTGAACTCACGTTCTTACTATTCAGCTCTAAAGCTTTTTGGAACACATATACTTTGACATTTACTCATTCAAATTAGGTTGTTTCGTATCTCTATTGTACTTAAACAGATGGTGTTGCTTCCCATCTGTCGGAAGATTTGTTTTGTACAAACACAGATAGTTGTAATGAAACACAGTATACAAAATATTATTTATTTATAATTTTTTATTATTAGTAGTATTATTATTATCATTGTTATGTGGTTGTTATTATATGATTAATGTGATCTTTTAATATTATCAGTGATGAAGAACGAATAGCTCTATGTATTTGTACGTCATACACATGTTATCATCTGACGTTGTTTTGATAGTTTTCGATGTCGTAATCGTACGCATTTTATAAATATGAGACATTACAAGTGGCGTTTGTGTGTGACTGTGATTCATATTGGTGTTTACTCAATAGTAATGTAGGGATTGAAAAGCCATACTTCAACATCAACAAAATGACTAGCTAACGGCCAAAATTAAACCAACTTCAGCTATATATTGAGTAAGTCTGTCTGTCTGTCTCTACAGAGTCGCCGTTCAGCTATATATTTGATCACCAGTGCCGTGCTTAACTAAGCAACTCACTAGCAATGAGTCACTTTTACGCCTTTAACAAACGTTGCTGTTTTGCGGCCACTTTTGTTCACAAGGTAGGTTAAATTGGTCGAGCGTCCTTCAAAAGTAATGAGGCGAAGTAAAAGATGAAACAACGTTCTGACGTAGCCCGGCCGGGGTTTGAACCCAGATGCGATATATCTGTGGCCAACCGCGCTACCAGTTAGGCCATGGAAGCGCCCTTTATGCCTTTAAAATATCACAATCAGAACATTTCACATTCCTTTATTCAACTGCTTGATCTGACACAGGATTGAGAATTACATCAGCCATAGATGACTTCGAATATGGTTACCTGTGTAAGCAAACTAATGAACGTTTGGACAGTATAAAATGGTATATACGATCCAAGTAGGTGCTGCATACTGTATGATATTCGCTGTAAACGTAACTAGGTTTCAAACCATCCTCTTTAAAACCGCATGAAGAAAGTAAGTATCATATTGATGCTGTTGAAGCACCAAAGAATTCTTTTGCGGTTTGTGAAGGTGCAAAATAAGATATTTACTCCTCACGATGTTTCATCGACTAGAAATCACGTTTTAAAAATGTTTTCAAGTACCATCTGGAGAAGGCTAGTCGATATGTGAAACATATATCTCCAAACTTGCAAATTTAACTTATTCACTATTGTGAAATTGGAATAAGGGAGCAGCTAATAGATAACTGCAAGAAGAGTTAGGTATTTGCTGTTTGTGTCGATGAAACGACAGACGTGTCTGTTAAAGAACAACCCCCAGGCCAAAGATACTTATGTATATATATATATATATATATATATATATATATATATATATATATATATATATATATATATATATAATTTTGCTTATTAAATCACTGATAACTACATTTAGTATTGATGTTTTTGTTGTCAGATAACCAAGTACGAACTCTCATATTTGTATAGTCTTTAAATTATTAACTGAGCAACTTTTCTGTATTATTTGACAGAAAATGTTTCTACTGGTGAAATCATCATTATACACATGCACATATATATGTACACTCAGAGAGGAGGGGGAGAGGGAGGGAGAGGGGAGGGAGAGAGGAAGGATATATATATATATATATATATATATATATATATATATATATATATATATATATATATATATATATACGTTTAGATATTTTTAGAAATATAAATAATCTCAGTGATATCTGCATAAAGGCAAGAGATAGTTATTTATTAGTATAAGTGAGTTAATCAAAGATATCCAATTAATAATATTTAAATAATTCGGTATTACCTTAATATCTTTTCTTCAACTAAAATTATAGCACAAATATGATAAAATCAGATCTATGTGTTATATAATTGACAGTACACAAATACGTTACAGAGTAAATGATAAGGGAACTGATGAAGCATTAATATTTTAATCATTGTCATGGCCGAGATTTTCTAATCTAAAATTTCAATTTGAATAATGTTCAGTTAGTGATTAATCGAATTATATTCTCGGTTCAAAGTATATAATTCGGTTGTCATTATTTAAACATATCTTTCATCTTATTATACGTTATATTAAGGACAACTCGTTCTATCAAAGACTCTTTCAGCGTAGACATGGAGGCTTTGAATGAAGTTTATTATAAAAAAATTATTCGGTTAAATATAGGCTGATCCAGTGCAATTAACCAACGTTCTGAAGACGATTTCATCCAATTGTAATATATTAATAGCGTGTGGAAATAAACTAAAACCATTAAAACAATCAGACAAACGAAAGACTTCTCCGTGGAAATAAGAATAATTGAGCTCAGTTTTAGTTAGATTTCCAATTAAGGTGAAAAGCAATAAACAAGATTAGACACTGACCTGGTATAATTTACGGTCTTTGAATACAGGCTTAGGAATTGCTCAGGAACAAGTCGAGAAATATATATCCTCTAGGTGTGAGCAATCTATGTATTGAAAATGTGTTGTGTCTATTTCAAGTACCTAAATACGTCAATCCCTTATTTAAATTCCGATCACATTATGTTTGGTAAACATGAATCTTTTAAAGTCATATCATGTTATCTATGAACGGTACACAAAATTTAGGTACACAAAATACCTATGAACGTGTACGTGTGTGCGTGATAGTGTGTATGCGTGCGTGCGTGATTGTGTGTGTGTGTGATTATGTGTGTATGTATGTATGCATGTATGTATGTATGTATGTGTGTGAGTGTGTGTGTGTGTGTGTGTATGTGTGTGTGTTTGTGTGTGTGTGTGTGTGCGTGTGTGCGTGTGCGTGTGTTTATATGTGTGTGTGTTTGTGTGTGTGCGCGCGCATGCGTGCGTGCGTGCGTGCGTGCGTGCGTATGTGTGTGTGTGTTGTCTTTATGATCATGTAACCTTTATGTCATCCAATAAATAGTTCAGTGCATCATCATTAGTTGGTAGTGAGCTCCGGTGGCCTAGCGGTTAAACACCCGGCACTTGGTGCCAACGGTCACAGGTTCGAACCCCGTAAAGGTCGAAACTTTTCCAGGGATTAATTTCTCGGCTCACAACATCGTGGGTGCCTTACCACGTTAAATGGCGCTGCCGTCTCCACTGAATTATTTAAAATAAAGGGGGACATTAAAAACCCCCTGAGGACATAAAACACTCTGGCAGTGACCACCCTCAGGGTATTTCGGCTGCATCTTTTCGTACTGCTCCCCTGTGAGTGGTGGGGGAGGATGTTCCTCATCCACTCTAACATAGAGGCTGTGCTGAATAAGCGACAGCCTGGGGATTCTCCCTGAACAACAAAACATTAGTTGGCTAGTTGGGTTTTAGTTCAAGTGAGAGATAAGCCAAATCAAGTCACGTTACCAAAACATAGGGATAAGAGATGGCCTTAGGTCATTTATCATAGTAGCATGCACTATATAACAAAGGCTTAAATGACATTGTTGGATGAAAAATAAAAACATCAATATGAGTCGACCGTTAAACGTTCTATGAGTATAGAATGAGTGCTAATCCTGAAGTGTTTAACCATTTAGACGAATAACGCGAAAACGGGGTCACCATCCGGAGCTGAATGTAAATGGTAAATATTTGATCTTCTTTCCTTTACACAACATTTATTCAACAAAAGCCACTTGTCCAGCTCTTCAACGAGAATGATTTAAGACTAGGAAGTTTGTTCTAAACAAACACAAATCACAATGACTCAAACGTTGTGTTAGAGTCAGGTTGAACCGGGCGAAAAACAGTCATGATTATATGTGTACGCGTCTGACTCACAATGTACACATTTAGTCGCATAATAAAATATAACCTATTATTGAACATCGCGTGTTTTGTTCGTTAATTAATTTCCATATGTCAGACTTAAAAAGACAGCATTTTCATTATCTATAAACTGGAAACATTTTCTTTGTCCATCATAAACGTTCTCTTTATATATAACTAGCTTTGAGTCTATTTTGAAAGATGATTTTAATCAATTGATTGCGTGATGAATGTTGCGGCGGATACGATTTAAATATCACGTTTCAAACAAACATTAGCTATATATATATATATATATATAAGAGAGAGAGAGAGAGAGAGAGAGAGAGAGAGAGTTGGCTAAAAAATCCATATTTATCATTTACGTTTGTTAAATAGAATACAGCAAACATTCACACACACACACACATACAAACACACACACACACACATCGCATCTCGAGCGGTGGCATTGGACACAGTTCGCGCGGTTGGTGTGTTTTATATAACAACTTTAGTTGGATATAAAATTCGCCTTGGTTGTTTGTGGGAACAGAATTATCTTTCCTAGGTCCAGTTATGTCTAGTTTGTACTATGACATTCAAGATTAGCTCTATATATATATGGCAATACTTTACGGAGAAATTCAATATTTGTTTTGCACATGGTATTGTTAACCATGAATATGAATTTTTGTTAACTGTTCTCGTTCATAGATGTTATTTTGTTTTTATTACTTGCTTCTGTTTGCGGTAAATACGGTGGATGGTGGGTGGTTGTATAGGTGGGTTTAGATATATGTTTGTTAAGTAAACATTATTGAGTTTTCGAAAAATAAAATATATCTACATAGATGGCAGCACCTCTGGGAGCCACTAAAGCTGCCTCATTATAGATTAATTTTGTTCTTAGGTGACATTGTGAACCAAGAAGATCCCGAAGAGTTGACCTTTAGCAGTAAACATCGTGACGGCTCTTTTTAACTAAACCCACTTGTGTGTTATCCGTCATAGTGAAATGCCCTTTGAAAATTAAATATAACTTGCTAGGTCATTCTCTACAGCAAGTGGTGTCTGAATGTCTGGGGTTTTGAATAGAACCAAAGTTTGGGATGAATCCTGTGTCATATAAACAATCCGTTGTGTTTGGCAGATAATTAATTGAATCGGTAATCATTGCGAAGAAGGAAGTCCAGGTATTTTCAAAATGGTAACCATATTTGTATAATATTGTTAGCTCATAGTTGGCAAAGTCTATTTCTTTTGATAAAGAAATCTAAGGTAAATCACATTTGCTTAACAATAATCACTAGTGTATTTATCTCGTATTCCATTGATGGCATTATTAATCCATGTAAATAAGATAACCGAAACCTGCTTCATTTTGACGAGAGCCAACAACTAGCTCTCCAAACAATTTTTTGACGTATATGAAACAAACATGAACTTAGAAGTGATTATTTTATAGATATACACACACACATACACACATAAGTAACACATGGCCCATGACGCAATACCTATACAGAAAGGCTTCTACTGACAATAAACACCACTTAGCTAGTTTCTTAAAGAGGTCACCGTTGCTTTAAAGTATTTTTCTTACAGATTAGACGTCAACGATGAGGGGAAAATACACAAAATGGACAATCTAGTACAGAGAGATACGAAATCATTCTGGAAACGGATTTAAATTACGAAAAAGAGCCGTACTCATTCTTCGAAGCCTGAAATAGAGGGAATTACTGCCGAGCATCTGATCCAGGTCGATCAACTCTATTATGTGAACATTTGTCTGTCCTATACTCAGTGATGATAACTCACAACCATGTGCCTAGTGTCTTTACTAACGGACTAATTGTACCCGTATTGAAGAATTCAACTCTAGGCAGTGATAATCCACTAGAGTACAGACAGATAACGATGTCCTCTATTCTTGCCAAGCTGTTCCAATTACTGATTTTATCCACCGACGTTTCTTTTTGTTTTAATGATTATAATATTACTCATGGAATGGGTCTATTAAATGGTCTTATGTGTTATTCCAAATACCAAAATTCTAACGCGTTTATTGCTAGTATGGATACCGAAAAACGCTTTGATTCAATTTGGCATGATGGCATGTTTATCAATTATATTCTACAGTATCTAATATACACCGGAGATTCATGTATAATTTGGTATTCCAATCTTGACGCTGTGTTGAAATGGAATGATCATATACATATCATCATAACGTTCGCTTTAATGTTACTAGAGGTACCAGGCAAGGCAGTATCCTTCACCTGTGTTCTTCAATATATTTATATACGATCTTACGAATGAGCTCAATTGTAGTAAATATGGCATTCATGTGGGTGACTCAGTGTACAACTGCTTTGCTTATGCTGATGACATCAGTTCGTATAATTGAACAGTTCCTGGATTACAAGCCCTGATTGATGTATATGCCAGTAAATGCCAGTAAATGCTAGTAAATGGAGATTTAATTTCAGCATTAAAAAGAATCAACGTATGAGTACTGGCTACAAGCCTGATTGTTTTGTCACTAAACCAATATGGTATTTAAATGAAAATATAACGGAAACTGTTACTAGGTTGGAAATACTGGGTGAAACATTCACTAACAATGACACCTGCTCTGATCATGTCCAAAATAGGCTACAGAAATGTAGAAGGGCATTCTATTCTCTGAGAAATATCGGTATGAATTATCCAGGTTTAAATAATAAAAGTCTCATTTGTATAGCTCAATATGCCTACCAACGCTTAATTATGGTATGCAATGTGTTCATTTAAGTTCACCAGATAAGTCGACCCTTAACTCTGAGATAGGCAATTATACAGTCAGTTTTTAAACGCGTGTGTTGTAAATCATCTCCCACTAAGAACCTATGATATCAACTTTTATTAAAATATATAGAAACTAGTATTATTATCCCGAGTACAATTGTTGATAGAGTTTTAAAAATTGGTTTCTCTCTAATTTATATTTTATTTCACAATGTATATGATAGACATGATCATGTTTTCAACGATGGTATAGTTGATTCTTTACGTATGCTGTTATTCAGTGAATATTTTATTAATGATGGTCAACCCCTAATTAACGTATAATATAATTTATGGTAATATATATATATATATATATATATATATATATATATATATATATATATCCGAAAATAATACACATGTTGTCTGCTATTAGTGGGGACGTTATGATAATACTGATCAAAATTTTAATTATATGAACATTGAACATCACGTGATTTTCTTGATGCCTTTATTTCCTCTGGATCTGTTCCAACAATTAGCAAACCAACGCGAATTACGCATAACACAGCTACACTGATTGATAATATATATGTCAAGATGAGACAACATGAATAATTGGTGTGAGGTATATTAACTGTTGATTTGTATGATCATCTCCCAATATTTACTTTTATCGGAAAACCAACGCCGAAAAAGAAGGCGTCCCAGCAAATAATGTGTAGACCACTTAATAAAAATAAGATTAACAGTATCATTAACCATTTCAATAACAGTGATTGGTAACTTTTAAATGATCTGAATATAGATCATAATTCGCTATACATATATGCTCCAGAGAAAGTAATGAAAATTCCATATTAAAATGTTCTCAGACAACGGTGGATGACCACAGGGTTGTTAAAGTCATCAAAAGCTAGAGATAGATTTGCGCAGAAAGTAAGCCGAAATCAAGTCAGGCATATATCAAAAGGGTCAAAAGAATATACAAACATAATTACTTTGTAAATGAGCTTTCCGAATGCAAGAATAACAACAACTAAAACTTGGAACACACTGAAAACGTTGATTGTAATAAATAATGACAACGGTGGAATATCAGACTCAATTAAGATCGATAAAAAGCTTACCAAGGATTCAAATAAGATTGCGAACAAATGTTGTGGATATTTCTCTAAACTTGGCACAAGGTTCGATCAAAACTTCCTAATACGGCCAAATACTTTCATTAGCATCTAAAATACACTGGAAGTTACCAACCATCTATGTTTATGTCACCAACAGATCCAGAAGAGGTATATCGGATAATAACATCACTAAAGCCTAAGAAAAGTTCCGGCCCTAATGGCATCAGTTCGAAGCTCCTAAAAACTTTGAAACCAGCTCAATGTGATCCAATCAGTATTGCAATAAATAAAGTATTGGTAATGTGACCGACAAAGAGCTCCTTTTACTCTTAAATGATACAGCACTGTTTCGAGACGTCCCAGCAAAGAATTTGTCTCACAGCTGTAATATCCTACCGTGGCGCTGCTGGCCTGTATTTCATTCCGCCTAGCACCACTATTAATGGTCCAAAGTACGTCGAATTGCTCAAAGAGAAAATGGAATCGCATGTGCACGATTTTCATGCAATATGGCCTTCCTTTTCATCGATCAAAGGTGGTCACAGAATTCCTGAAGAAAAACAATATCTCTGTTCTGGAATGTTCCGGGAACAATCCAGATCTCAATCTGTTGACTATTACGAAGGATAAGATGCAATGCAAGCAACCGTCAAATGCTGAGAACCTGAGGCAATCAATCGAGGAAGTTTGGGACACTGAAATCACCCAGGAGTACTGTGAATCTCTGGCATCCAGCATGCAACGTGGCATCCAAGAAGTCATTGACAACAAAGGAGGGCATACTAAATACTAAAAAGTAGTGACACTGACACTTTTAGATGTCATCAAGTTTCAAATTGTGTTGTATTGTGCTTCTGATGAAAATAAATTGTATGAAGGCCAAAAAAAAACAGACTGTTTTGCATATTATATTTAAACGATTCTGCCTGGTTGGTATATAATTAAAGAGGTATAAAGTATTTATTGCTGGCATATACCTTCCCATCTATCCAACTATCTGTTTATTTTTCTATTTGTACATAAAGTAATGAAGCAAAAATACTAGGTAACAAATCTTATACAAAATGCAGATTTATTAACATCGACATTGTTAAATAGCTATGACTGCCGAGTTCCAAGTACAAAATGCATATAAATATAGTTAATTGTATTATAAGATACAAAGCTTAAACCATTGGAATGTAGCCGTAATTAACGACTAGCCAAAATATAACAAACATCATGTTTTACTCTTTGTCTTTAAATAATCCATGAACACAAATAGAGCATAAGTTGTGTAAATAGATGGATATTGATACTTATTCATGTCATATCTACGCCGACAGATACCTACACCGTCATATTTAATTCGGGGTAGATGTCTCGTCGGTTAGTCTTCGATGTATAAATATTTTGCGGATGTTGCCAAATCATTCCATCTTTCACATGTTCGTTTGATATTGATAACATAGAAACGGTATTACTGTATACCATAAGACACGTCTTATGGAACGATCTGAATTGGTCCATTCTATTGCTAACAGCAGTATATTTTACGAAGGACCAACTGTACACAGGAAATGTCGGCGTGATTCAGTTCATAAGGTGGTCGGTATATTTTGTTACATTGTATTGGACAAAATTAATAACATTTTGCTTGTAATACTTATTGATCAGAACAAGCCTGTGATACTTATTGATCAGAACAAATCTGTGATGCTTATTAATCAGAACAAACCTGTGATACTTATTGATCAGAACAAGCCGGTGATACTTATTAAACAGAACAAACCTGTGATACTTACTGATCAGAACAAGCCTGCGATACTTATTGATCAGAACAAGCCTGCGATACTTATTGATTTATATAAGCCGAATCCACCAGATAAACACGTGCTCTAATCAGACCATTCGATAGCAAACTTATTACTTTCGCTTAACATAATAGCCCACTCCACCTGCGATACCACCAACGGCAGCTGCACAACCTATTGTTATACCAGCGATGGCACCACCTGACAGCCCTGAATCTTCTTCGACAGCTGTAAACGAACGTCATGACTGTAACAACTATCGTTGCTTCTAGTGTAGATATATATATATATATATATATATATATATATATATATATATCAATGTTCAGGCTTAGGATAATAAGTCTTAAAAATGCATCCAAATTTATACTTCCAAAAATTCATACATATATAAAACTGTATATTGCTATTGCATCTATCAGACTGTCAGCTACTCATACTTGTCCAAATATGTGCGATTGGGTGCATGTGTGCGTGCGTGCGTGCGTGCGTGCGTGTGCACGTGGGGGAGACAGACCGACAAACGGACCTACCAATACAGTCTATGGTGATGTTGTCATTGGGCACATAAGTATTTCCGTCTAGTTCCATCCACACGCTATCAATCGTTAACGGACTGACCGTATAGTCCTCGTTCTGGAGATAGGCGCCATTGTCGATGACGTCATCACACGGGCTATCCCCGACCACCCAGTAGTAAGCACTTTGTGTACTCGAGTGAACGAAGTAGAGATAAGCCTCCACATTCTCGTGTTTGTACATATCGCGCCAGCTACATTCCGTGCTTCCGTCATCTATGACGTCATAATAACCGTTCAGAGTTTGATTGTTTGCTCCCATGAGCTGATGTCTACATGATGGTATTTCTGATGAAAAGAGATAGAGAGTATGGTTTGTGGTCATTTGTATTTAGACTGTGTGTGTGTGTGTGTGTGTGTGTGTGTGTGTGTGTGTGTGTGTGCATATATATAGAGAGAAGCACATATCATCTATTATCTTACACATTAACCGTTAACTTACCATAGCAAGTCACACTAATCTCTTGATTTACAATCCATTTATTGCCATCATAATCTTCCCAGTCGTTCTGTACGTCTCCTGGATTAACATCCACACCCGGAGCCCTGACCAAGCCGTTGTCTGTGTTGTTATCTTTACAGCTCAGATCGACTCTGACCATCCAATAACCATCGGGATCACCGCCGATGTGATACAGGTAGACGGCGTGATCCGTATGACGAAACACATCCCGATCATCGCATGAGACATTCTGTTTCAGATAGACGCCATTTGCAGTGTCATTTATGCCAGCTGCTCCAACGATGTGTATCTTGTCAGTACATTCTGAAAAAACGGAACCAAGTTAGCCATTTCAGCGAGTTAACAACATATTCGCGGTAAGCGAGTAGACGGACTGGGAATCAGTGACGACGTATTCGCTTTATTTGTCTTTTTCGCCCTTCCAAGTGGATAAGGACATTTGTGGTACCCGATGAGGCCTGGCAGATGACCGGAAGTACGTCAACTCGTATTGAATTATCGTTACGTCATTGACGTCGGTGGATCGCGGCACGATCCCAAATTACGACCAATCACATTCGTATTCATGCGATATTTTAGACATGTCGGTATTGAAAATATCGCATTGTCCATCATAAATCGTTTGGATCTTGGCTGACCCGCTGTCAATATGAAATACTTACACCTGCAGAAGATGCTCCTAAAGAGTAGCAATTGGTGGATTGAATTATTTATTGAATATAGTTCAATCGATAATCGTCATTATTGTTTACTTACGCGAGAAGACGCCGCCGATGACCGCCAGTAGACTTACAACGAGCTTCGTGTCCATCTTTATCTTCATCGATCCCCGACCTTACCTTAGCCTTCGATATACGCGAAGTGATGATAATGATGATGATTGTTGTTTTACGGCCACCTTTATGTACAAGGTAGGCTAAATGGAACTTCGATATACGCGAAGGGAGATGGCGCGCCTGCAATTTGAAGGGTTTCACTTTACGTTAGCCAAGATATAGCCGAGATTAACTCGAACACTCCCCAATCAAGATCGTAGATAATGTTATGATGTTGTCACCACGCGATTAGCCTGAGTGTACGCTAGAAGGTCACCAGAAGATGACAAATTATCTTAAAGATAAAATATGATATCATAGATTAAGGTTTATCACTATATAGCTGGACAGGAGATGAGCAATAAATAACTATCTCTCTCTCTCTTCTCAAAATCGCCGTCAACATTCTTATTTTACTAAGTTCGTGATATTTCGTTCGTACATTACGATAACAAGTACAGCTCTTTGTTACTTATTTTACTAAGTTCGTGATATTTCGTTCGTATATTACGATAACAAGTACAGCTCTTTGTTACTTATTTTACTAAGTTCGTGATATTTCGTTCGTACATTACGATAACAAGTACAGCTCTTTGTTACTTATTTTACTAAGTTCGTGATATTTCGTTCGTACATTACGATAACAAGTACAGCTCTTTGTTACTTATTTTACTAAGTTCGTGATATTTCGTTCGTACATTACGATAACAAGTACAGCTCTTTGTTACTTATTTTACTAAGTTCGTGATATTTCGTTCGTATATTACGATAACAAGTACAGCTCTTTGTTACTTATTTTACTAAGTTCGTGATATTTCGTTCGTACATTACGATAACAAGTACAGCTCTTTGTTACTTATTTTACTAAGTTCGTGATATTTCGTTCGTACATTACGATAACAAGTACAGCTCTTTGTTACTTTTGGTTTAGCATTTTCGGATCAAATATCTCTACCCTATATTTTGTAGTAGTAGACGATTGTACTTTGTTCCGTATAGTCGGTAGAGCGACAGGGTCACAACATCAGCGTTCTCCAGTTCGAATACTCAACGTTTCGCCTTAATTATGCACGTGTCACCTTATACCTGTACCTGGCTGGACAAAAGTGATTATAGAGAGAACATATCTGATCAATATAATACAATCGTCATTGGTAGCCAATTAAGCATCATTATATTATATTTATCAGTATAGAATTCCATTGATTACTGTTAATGTTTGTTGATATATCGCGGGTTCGAGGCTCCGTGAGCTCCAATGCCGTCATGTGGCGACTGGTTCAATCTTCCCTAAACAAAATAAGTACATGACAGGAGGCAATGGCTATGTGTTTGAATAACGCTTTGCGGCTATAAGTTGAGATGGTTATGGATGGAAACAGGTCTGAGTCAGAGATAGTAATATTGTAAAGCGCCTTAGAGCAGCTATCTATCTGAATAGGGCGCTATATAAAAGTCACATATTATATATTATTATATAATTGACTACTTTCGGATTAGTTTTGTACTGACTACGGTCTACTTCCATACACAATATTTTCCATACTAAAATAGCGAGTTGTTCATCATGAGATCGCATTTAAATTTTTGACTCTATGTAAAAATCAGGTCTGGGAACGATTTGTTTTGTGTGAAATAAGACTGGAAAACAAAATAATTAAAACAGAGTCATGTGACTTATACACCACTAGAAAAATTTACGATGACAAGTTAATTGTTTTTAATCATGAAGATATTAATATATATGTGACTGTACAGATATATGTATGCATATATATATAATATATATATATATATATATATATATATATATATATAATAATGTATTATAAATGTATATATAAATCATAATATTTATTAAAATATATATATTATATATATATTATAAATTTCAAATGTATTATTATATATATATATATATATATATATATATATATATATATATATATATATTTTATATAATATAATTTATATACACACACACACAATATATATATATATATATATATATATATATATATATACATATATTTTTCTTTATTCATATATGTATAAGCTATTCATAGATTAGGAAAGTATTCGTATTCGAATAATTTGTTAAGTATTTATCCCAAGTCCGTAATACCCGTTTACATCTAGCTTAGTAGGGTGCCTCCATGGCTTAACTGGTAGAGCGATTGGCCACATATCTATAGCAGCTGGGATCAAACCCCGACTGGCCTATGTTTCATATTTCATTTCGCCTCAAAACACTTTTTTTCTGATATTTATTAATTACCGATTGAGGAAGCTTTGTCTGGTGGTAAACGTTTACCGATGTTTATCAGTTAATCAAATTATCTGTAGCCAAAACATAACTACACACCGTTATCAAGACGGACTTTGGGTGGTAAGATAATAAATTCGGACACTTCAAAGAACCATGCTTTATATCTGCAAAGTACGTGTGCATTATGTACCATGGTAATAATCTGCTAATATTCTGACCATCTGGTTTATTTATATATTGTTATGTCTATCTTGTGGGGATGAAGCCTGAATTGTATTTACGGTTGGAGTATAATACGATTTGTCCACTTGTAAAAAAAGGAAAACGGGTCATGATGTAAAACCGCGAGAGGACTTACGCATTAGTACAGCCGGACAATATAGCTGGATTACACAGTTGCCCCATTCAGCTGAATACACATGAAATAGGAAGCTAGCAAACATTCAGCCGGGAACTGTATAGCAGTTGGCTTCGTTACTAACACAGGATAGTGTAGCTTTCTTAATCAACCGATCGACAGACCGATTATAGTACACATTAAACATATTCCGTTTTCTCTGCTAATAATTATAATAATATTCGATATACAGAGCATTTCATTCAGCTGTTCTGTTCTCGGGTGTTTTACACTATTAATATCCCTGACTCGGGCCCGCTTCAATCCAGCACACATCCCAACTCCCGATGGTGCATACGACGCATGCTGCAACTATGGGTGCACAGCATTACTTAGACACATGGCCATAACATCCCGTCAGGTTTTCACTTCTGGCTCAGGGCTATTCCAGAAATAATTGTATGAGGATGGCGAGGGGCACTTTTTTTACCATCCCTCGCCCACAATTTATTTTTATCTCCATGATCTATTAGCTTTCTAGAAGTACGGATTTAATTGTGATACTAATCATCCTAAATTGTGTTTCAATTAGTAATTTGTTGTATACCGAAGGATATATTGTTCCATGGAGGAATTGCCTATTTAGGCATTGGGCATTATTGTGTCCCTCTGGTAAATTATGATAGTACGCAGCATCCAAGTGGACCATGTGACCTATAAAATCAGGTTGAAATGTCTGAATGGGCTGTGGTTTTGATGCCAGTAGATTCAGACATATTTGCGGAATAAAATTCATCTTGGGGGACACTCGATATTTTTACATCACGCTTCACTGTGGACAACAAAATAATATTGTGTTCACACGATAATAATTCAGCACGTAGATGCAGTTAATTCCGAGATTTTAAATTCTTATGAAGTTACATAACAGTTTACATTCGTTCCACCAGTTTATACTTAATTAAACTAGTGTTCATAGTGGGAACTCTCGAATTATACAAAATTTATTTGCGATAACATACCACAAACATTTATTGCACACACGTCAGAAGTCACTACAGTTCACGATGATTTTATCAAAATGTCTTCGCGATTCTATATAAAATATACACGGTGTTCAATTTCCTGACACCCACCCACCATCCATACATAGATTTGCACAAAACCGACAAACAATAATTATTATTTTTGTAGTCTACCCACCATCCATAATATTTCTATTTCTAAGACCCCATCACCCTTGTATTACTAAAACAATTGCCGCCCGTGACCCCCATATACTTATAACTGGATTAGCTCTGAGTGAACTACTCACCACATGACATTCAGTTATGAGTCCTACGCTCTAACTAACTACGTTATCATCCTTCACCTCTATTTGGCGAAGCAGGCAAAGCGAAAATGAAAACGTCTCATGTTCTACGTCACCCTACTAGCGGCAAGTCACGCCATTACAGTTAAAGACAGAGTGGGGAAGTACACAATTTATTTACACACATATCAGCCTCTTAGTACAGAGTATTTGTGAAACACGTTATCAATCTCTAAACCTGATAGCTCTCCAATCATATATCGAACTATTACTGATACTCCAAGGGAACTTAACAATAACTTAACATGAGCCAATGAGTCATAGTTCAAGAGAGCTTTCATCTAGATATAGAATAATGAATGCACCTACGCCAATCTCTTTGATCCTCCGTGGATCACATATTATTCACCTTTTGTTGGATGATTTGATGAAGTTATATCGTATTATAACTTTGATTAAAGGTCTTTATTTCAATATATGTCCATTTTGATGTTAAATGCCACATAATGGAACGGGTTATTGTGTAGTTATGACAGACAACAATACGAAATCTGGCAATATTAGTACCCATCCTTAATTCCAAGATATTAAATAACACCAGGCTAAATCGCATGTATCATAATGAAGGCTTAAAGTCCATGATCAATTATCTTCCTTATCTTGAAAGTCAAAATATGGCGGGAAATTTGATTTCCGCTGGCTTGACACCGAATTGTTGACTTATGGCAGTATTCTCTGATTAGAGATCAAATGTAGATGTGTGAGTTTGTTGTATAGTACTTGTATAGTACTTATAGAATTTATTGTTTCTTTATCTATAGATATAAACGACTATTTTGTTCATTGATTTGTCAATATGTTTATAATCACTTGTTTGCTTCGTGCTTTAAGCGCATTTCGTGAACAGGAAACTAAGCGTTATGAAGACTTTAAAACGCAGACAGGGATATGCAAGTAGTCAAAGCAAGCTATGTTTCTGGCTAAATCTGCTGCTTTTGCTACAATTTATTATGAAGTACATTTTTCTTAGCTGAAAGAGATGTCTGACTTAACAGGTAAGGTATTTGAATTATTACCAGAACTCTCACAGAACTTGTCTAGTCGTGGTATTTTATTCCTTGCTCTCTCCTTGTTATCTGTAGTAACACACAGTTCAGCTTTTTGTCCACAAGGTTTCATAATGTGCAGACGCCGTCTTGGGACTACTCTACAGCGATATGGCGTGAGAAAGTCTGAGGTCGAAACGATGGTCACCTAATAATCTAGGACTGGGTTTCTGGGCATTGGATGGGGGGAAAAGAAAACTAATCATGTAATGACAAATATTAGCATAAAAACAATATAATTCGTCAAAAGTTCATACAGACATAAATAATATGTACGAAATTGTGTGTCTATTAGATCTCAATTAATATCATTTCAAGATACAAAATCCCTACCAAAAGTATTGTCTCATCGTAAATGTTTACCAGTATAACCTTGAAAAAGCTCGACCGAAACATGGCTGGCAACAGCTTCATTAAAAATGAAAACAAGAACACCATAATTTGAATGTGGTTTGTATATATGATTCCCTGAGTGGAATAACTAACATTTTGTCTATACTAATTTATGGTGGGTCGTGGCACAGACCTGACGGCAGAGCAGAGACGGACGATGATCACCATGCGGTAGGCTGAAGTAATGGTCAACTGGATCGCCATACAGATGAACATCAGCCAAAGAACTGTTTCTAATGTATGGCGGAGGCTTATACAGACTGGCAGTTGTGTTAGGAGAGTTGGCCTGAACGCCCAAAGAAGACTACATTCCGATAAGACAGGGCGCTGAAACGTGTTGTGCAGCAACAACGATTCCTGTCCTTGGGAACTGTTAACCGCGAGTGGAATGGCATTATACTCAAAGTGGTTTCACAATCAACTGCCGCGAGAAGGATTCATAGCGGGTCTCTGTACAGTAAAGTCGCCAGAAGGAAACCACTCATTGGTCCAAACAACAGACGTGCTAAAATCCGGTGGTGTACCAGAGTTTCACAATGTAATAAAGAAAATAACTGGTCCAGAATTGTCTTTTCGGGTGCATCGAGATTCAATCTTGGCTTTAATGATTGAGGGTATGACGGGAGAATGGGACAGCAATGGAGACAGAAAACTGTCTGTTTAATGTTATGGATATGAGTTTCTTACCTTGCAGTTGGTAAATTAGTCATCTTGGATGGTACAATGAAAAGCACTGATTATATTGACATTCTGGATCACAATCTTCTGAATGCCGTTGAGAATGAGAATATGTTTGGCGATGCGATAATTCCATTGATATTCCAACACCACAATATACCTATGCATATAGTGTATTATAATTATTAGATTACAGATATATTATAAAGTATGATGAGACTAAACTTTTGATAGGGATCTGTAGTGTTACTATCAGTTGTCAGGTAAATAACAGGTGTTAATCAATCATCTTGTATTGTACAATACAGAATTTCTATCATGTGTGACACTTGTATGCTAGATAGTGAACTAATCACAATCCATATGGTTTATCTCAGTGTTTAACATTTATCAAACCTTTTTTATTTGGGTTAGTAGGCTAGGCCAACGGCAGTCCATAACCCCGAACGTATTGAATACTTCTACAGTCAATAGGTAAGTATAACAAATGGGTATGTTACAAAACAAAAAATTATAGTATTGGGCTAAATATTAAATATTGAATACAACTGTAAAACCTAAATCTCCTATTTGAAACCTGTATCTGTCAGGACATTTTATGGTATTGGTGGTAGCGGAAAGAAGTAAATATACCGCTATAGTTTCTGTTGATGTGATATATATTGATGCTGTACGTGATGTGGTTTGTGTACTGATTCCGGATCTACCATTAAATTTCAAAGAATTACCATGACATGTTAATGGTTGATATCTAATTTTCATTAAGCCATGCTCGTATAAGTAAATATTAAACACTTAACAATCCATAGGAAGACATGTTTCAAACAAACAAAATTATAAAGTACTGGAATTTTCAGAAGATTCGTTCTGGAAAGGCTGTTTTCACTAAAGGTTTCATTGCTCCTGTTGATAAGTCTTGATATGCCGATATACGGAATATATTGCCGGTTTCGTTGTTGTTGTAGCACAAGAAATTATTTGACTGACAATAATTCACACTAATATGAAGTGAATGGATATACTCTTAAGTTACTCTAATAAAATATGCAAACTAGTTTTAATATAATATAATAACAGCAGTTGTAATAAGATAGATGTTACAGTATTGACAGAGATATTGTGGATTTTATGTAGTCCTTTATCAATCAAGATAACTGACCGGAAGTGTCCCCAGGGCATATTGAACTGACATACTAAATAGTACAAGAGTATGGAGTACCAAAATGGGTCATAATAAAGCTTTACATTACATCTCCCTTCTTTTATGGAAAAGATATAGAGTAACATTAGATGGACGTTTAAGATTTTGTACCACTACGATTGAACAAAGCTAGTTAATTAAACCCACCTGATGATGTGATAGTTTGAACGATACTTTAACACTAAATATAAAGACATAAAAGATCTTATAGTGAAACACGCATATATGTCGGAGATTGTAATGTTTATAAACTGTATACTAAGCGTCCATCACATCCCCATACTTATTCATTTGTTATTGAATACACTTTCTATTTTATCATTACCAACAGGCAGCGTTCGGGGTACACCCATAGCCC
Source organism: Paralvinella palmiformis (assembly GCA_025642065.1). NCBI lineage: Eukaryota > Metazoa > Annelida > Polychaeta > Terebellida > Alvinellidae > Paralvinella > Paralvinella palmiformis. Next base: position 367,051 of record JAODUP010000575.1, on the reverse strand, counting down.
TCTAAGATTAGCCCTTATATTTATCTAGTATTTTCACGACTCTATCTGATCTAGTAACAATTGGTTGATTTGGTGGCTTTATGTTTGGTGTTATTTGTTTAACAGCAAAGTTGTCTGTGCGTGGTGTAGTGGACACTGTTTGGCTATGGGACACTTGCTGGTCCTATAGATGCTGTTCTTGGATAAATCCAGTTTAGAGTTTGTGGACGGAGCCCCAAACTTACGCTCGATTTCTGCGGTATTGTCCTGTTGGTGTTTGCACTACATAGGAGCGTTGATTGTGTTGACCAAAGACGCTTCCCCTTTTCTGTCTTTATGGCATCCACACTTCCTCCCCAATTTGAGTGGTGGCTGTGTCTTTGCAGTATGGTGTCTGTTAAAGTTGCTCTTCTGGTTGGTTCTGTAATTCTCTTCACGGTAATGCACTTTAGACTGGTCTGATAATTTAAAAACTAGATGATCATGGGCAATTGGATCTTTGGTCTTGAATTTTCTGTTCATGCGCAACTCAGACCGGGAAAAATCCATTTGCCAGAGGGGTTGCTCGGTAGTTGAGTAACGCTGTATGGCGATCATCACAGCCTATGAAGAGATATTTAACAGTACGGACTGCACATTCAGCCTCACCATTGCCAGAGGGGATGACCGGGGCTGCTTGTAGTGTCGTTGAATCCGTAGTCCAGAGTAAATAGCTTGAATTCATTGACTGAATACTGTAGGCGATTATCTGACCGCACGATCTCTGGAATCCCATGTCTGGCAAAGAATGATATGATAGTGTTATTGTTTATTGGCATAGTTATCAAATTACTTGCAATAGACCATATACACTTTAGAGGTTTTCCAATACGTGGACGTATTGCTTAGCAGATGATTAGACAATACCTTGCGACGCTGGACCTGTCGGGCGTTTATCGATACGGTTGATATAAGTAAGTTCTGGTGTGTCGAATCTCGAATATTTATAGCTATTTTTCAATTGCTGTATCCTTCTTCAAAGCAATACTATATAAACTATATAACCCAATTGTCACTGTCTTCAAAGATCAGTTTTTACAACGGGCAGGGGTCATGAAGCGACTACTATTAAAACTATTTATCTTAATTGCTATTAAAAGACTGACATCTGCGCTGAAGCAGATCGTAATAGCGCGTCATAGCTTCCGTACTGTTTGAACTATGTTATCATTTTCAAACCTGACCTAATTTATGCTATTCTAACTATTGTAGTTCTTAAATGTTATTTACGACAAGCAGATTAGAGCTAATCTTGAATGTCATAGTACAAACTGGACATAATTGGACCTAGGAAAGATAATTCTGTTCCCACATACAACCAAAGTTAATTTTATATGCGACTAAAGTTGTTTTACAAAACCCACCAACCGCGCGAACTGTGTCCAATACCACCGCTCGAGATGCGATGCAGTGTTTCTATTCCTGAGTCCGGAGTGCATGCTTTAAGAGCGTACTGTGTCTGCTACAGTCATTTAAATGCTGGATAACCAGGCCAAACACTTAAACGGCGTGCCTCCAAAGACGCAAATAGTGCACGGAATATACAGCTCTAGATCAACTTTTCTTAGAACGCATGGACCTGGAAACATACAGTCTCCACGCACAGAAAAAGGAACATCTCAACCGCAGCATAATATGCCTTGTGATATTTGCTGGAGGGTCAAATACCTCATAAGCATACAAATCCAAAACATTTTATGACCTACTCGTCACTAACCCTTTATATCAAATATTACAAAATTGGTAAAAGGAAAACACGAACCTCAATCTCTGGCACGGGCAATGTGTGTTTTTGCTGTGTATAATAAGTCACAGGCACAGAGAATCTCGACGTTTCTTCGGGGGACTGAATCCAGAGTGGCGACTTTTCTTGCTGAGACATGTGTAATGTCTCACCAGTCCCTAAGCCGCCAAGCAAAATCAAAATGCGAATCACCTACAGCCGTGGAGTTTGGGTGTAAAACACCCAAGTGAGATCACGGCGGTAGTGAGAATGTTTAGCTTAATTATCTAAACAGCCCTATGATGTCTGTATAGTTTTATTGATGTATAGAATAATTGAGATATAAGTTTCAAAGGATGTTTAGATGTTGATGTTGAGTCAGTATCATAGGTATCATAAAACACACATTGCCTGTGCCAGGAATCAGACCTATTTCGACCCAGATTCCTTATTACACCAATCTAAGAAAGTTATGTCGTCGTTACAACAAGTTTTATTCTATTACCTTTGTAGTATATATGGATTACTATTATTACCAGTGACGGGGTATACATGTTTGTGTCTGTACTGGACGGATACCGGTGTAATGTGGAACCGGAAATAAATCCTGGATCTATGGCCTCCAAACCTCGTGGTTGCTTTATACAAAGTTGGCGAAACGAAATCGTTAATCATCGCAGTGTGTCTGCTTGTGTGTGGCCTGTGTGTCGGGCACAAACATTATAAGCTTTGCTATATATAACATAGGCTATGTATTGTTATCCTCTTATGTGTAGTATGGCGAAACGAACTATTAATTCATACAATGCAGTTTGGTGGATTTATACTCCTGGAGGCGTATAAAAGTCCTAACTTTTCACTCTGATTAGAGAACAACTTGCGACGCCAGACCTGTCTGGCGTCTATTGATATGGTTGATATATCGTAGGTAGAATTTGCATGTAGTAAGTATGTATGTAGTAAGTCGCCAAATGAACCACACACACGTATTGTTTACAGCGAACTGTGGTGTCAAATGGTACTTTTTGGTACGTGCTTCTGCTTTTGTACGTAGCCCGCACATAGCCGCTTCCCTTAGGGCGTGACATTTTTCGCATACGAAAAGCGGATTAGCTGTTTACCACAGGCTGATGAGTAGACCAGACACATGTTTAGATCTACGTATGTATAGATATGTGGAGGTGAAGAAACATTTTGTATACTGATTGATGTATGTATAGATTTATGAAAGCATTGGTTTGAAAGGATGTTTAGCAGTTGATGTTCTGAGCCAGTGCCACTATATATATATATATATATATATATATATATATATATATATCCTAAAATACGCACATACATAACTCACACACACACACACACACACACACATATATATATATATATATATATATAGTCTTCAGTAAATTATTCATGGTTACCGCCACCCTGTAGATATTAATTATTAATTTATGTATTGATTGTCACACGATTACAAATATTGTCACTGGAAAAGCTATAGCTCCATATTTCACAAATCTGTTTCTGATGAGCGTCGCCAAAATAAGATCCTCAACAACTTTGTTTTCTGGTCCTCATTTCTATTATTCACAACAATGACAGCCCATTTATTTTTCTTGTGTATCGAATGATAATATTCCAGGTCAACCACAACTTTCCAGCTATAGACCTCTATATTAGCCACCGTCAGAAATTCCAGAAAGTAACATATATAGAGAAGGACACCAGTTCTATTCTCGGATAGCCTATTACATCTTCACATACGTCGCAATAGGCATGGATTAATTATTACATGCTTCACTGGTTGAGGAAAGGGTTTCCATTACAAATAGGAGAAAATGGAAAGGGTTAACATTTTGTATTTATTCAGCACATAGTCAACAGAAGAAAACTCTAGCTAATATAATAATAATAATAATACTAACAATAATAGCATTAATTTAATAAAGCACTCGTCCTAGCAGCAGCCATTCAAAGAAGCTACGCAATGACATTTCAAGAAGACTTTGAACGAAAAAAGTTATTTACCGGTAAAAGCAACCTTGAACAGAAGGTATTTTTAGACCAGACTTAAATTATTCAAAAGCAGACGCACTTCTAATCTCCGCCATGGGCCTGTTCGTCAAAGTGGAGGCCATATGACTTGAGTCGAGACACAGGTACCTGTGATAATATTTGGCTGGATGGCTTAATAATAAAAAATGATTATAATATATTTAATAATGATGATTGCTGTTTTACGGCCACTTTTGTGCACATGGTAGGCTAAATGGGCCCAGCAACCTCCAAAGGTAATGAAGCCAAGTCAAAGATGAAACACGCTTCAGATATGCCCACGCCGAGATTCGAACTCAGGTGGTAGTGATTTGTGGTTCAACACGCTACTAGACGGAGGCACCCCATATTTAATAAAGCGCCCTTACTGGCAAGAGTCATTCAAAGTCGCTGAATCATGTCTGTAAAACCCAGAGATTTAAACCAATAATCGTCGTTTATCTGTAAAAGCACCAAAGAACAAATGTCTTTTAGAGCATATTTAATATTTTCATGGGACGACGTATTTCTAATATCTACCGTCAACCTCTTCCACAAAGTGGGGGCTGCAACACAATGCATAATCACCATATGACGATATGATTATTATTATTCATCACCGAAGTTACCAGGTCAAGCAAAAATGGATGACGTGAAACTGAGTATTTTGATGAGGAATGTTCTGATACTCGATGTTAGTAAAAACAATACTGAATGTTTAAGAAATGTGTTGTTTGTTGATTATCGTGACATCATTACGTTTAAAACGTTCTATGAGATAACCTATTTGCAGCGAGCGGGATACATCCAATATGACGAAACTTGTCAACTCTTATTGATACCAGCTGAATAATATCCAGTCTACTTGAACGAGGTATACTATGTACCTGGTTTAGCCATCGAACCATGCACACATCATGCATTGTCCAAAGGCTAATACTGAAATTCAGCATTTCACACCCGGAGTTTTTTGTCTGCAAACCATATACATATACATGCCACCGTTTCATTGGTCAAAGTTGTTTTTAGTATGACGCTATTTTCCCAATGGTTGTTTCATTGTCGATTTTAATCAGACTTCTGTAACGTTGATTATTTCAATTCTATTTTATCCACTTTCATACCAATACTTCGGCGGAATCCATGGAAAATCGGATACTGTTTGCGATATTTTATTGGCTAACTTTAATACGGACATGATATAGTAATATAAACACAATATATTTTAACATAGTCTTATTAGAGTTATCAAGTAACCGTGTAATATAATACATAACACATAGCTGTACCTAAATGTTGTAAATAAAATCATTATATATATATATATATATATATATAGATGGAACCGCATTACATAAATGAAAAACAGTTTAGTCACTTCTAGCCATCAACTGCATCAGTGAAAATACAGTGGTCGAATACCTATTTTAATACTAATTTATATAATAGCTATTAATAACTAGTAAATTTAGTCCATTCATGGTTATGGCAATTTAGCTTATTCCCATTTATACGTGAAAATAAATATTTCATCCAAATTAGGCAGATACATGCTTGATATAATTGGTAAAGAAGACTACACAATATGCAATTTATGAGAATTGTTTTTACCAAACTATATATATATATATATGGAATTTAAAATATGGCTGAAAGGGGTTCCATAACATATTTATCACAATACAAAGTAAAAGCTATCAATACTTATCACATCTGCTTATCGTAAAGTGTTAACGTGACATCGGAGTCAACGTGAGCAGTACTAACTTGGACCAGTCAAATATAAACAAGCTTATTATTTTGTTAAGTGTTTAATATCTAATGAAATGATACACCAATGATCCACTCACTATCAGATGTATCCATATTTACTTGTACATGACAAGCTGCACAGATGTACACAGAAGACTGATTTTTTTAAAGCATCACAACTTGATGAAATGAAATAGACAAAGCTTCCATTAAGTAGAAATGTGAATTAAACCCCGTGAATATTATGGCGATACATTTTTTACACGCTGCTACGTATCTGTACTTGGAGAAGGCCACAATATTAAACGAATACACGGATCTCACCATGTCACAGGATTTATGTTTAATAGTCCACATTCATAACCAGGAACCAATTACTGCAGCATGATGACTTAATATATTAATTTCTAACATCTGCTTAATAGATCTACTTAATAGATGGAACACTTTAAGCCAGGTATTCAGTAAATACATTAATCAAATTTAGCACGTTTTTTCCACGTTGCTGACCAGTGACTGAACACTCTTCTCTGACTGTTTCCATAGGAACTGTTCGTTTGAAAAATACATTTCAGATTTTGTTTAGTCTTACATTTGACAGGTGAGCAAAAGCCAGACATGTCTTTTACTTGGTCTCTGGTCAATGAATCTTGGAATAAACACCATGCGTTCAGCATCAAAACAAGACATGTAATGAAACAGTGGCTAAAACAAAACTCATTCACTAAATATCTAACTTATTGGTATAATGGTGATAACCTCGTCACCACTGCCACATAAACGAACAGTTCCAAACGCCACTAAAAACCGACTGTGCACATATACGTCACAGCTGAACTGTGTGATAACATGTGCAAAAAGCTATAAAAATTGCATTGATAAGTTGCTAATTAGCACGAGTATGTTATACACTGTTCACCTATAGTTACATAAATTACACCAGGTATAGGTAAATGAAAATACACAACATAATTGCATTTATACATGGAGAATTATGCACAGATGGGAACGACACCTATACATGAAATGTGCAGGCATCATGCATTCAGGAACATTTAAATTGAGAGTGATGAACGCATCTGGTTTAAGAGAACACTGTTCTGTGTTTTGTTTGTATGTGCGTGTTTGCATGTGTTTATTCATGAGATGAATACAGTAATACCTGAAGACTAATCACCTGGCAGGATAAACAATAATAATAATAACAATAATAATAATAAAAATGATGACATAATTATGTCACCATCATCATCAATATGAACATCTCTTCATAATAACATCTAATAATGATGAACATGGCAAGTTAAAATGTTAGTGTTCAATAAAATAAAATCACAATATGAATATGTGCACATTATACATGTACGTGGTCAGTGTTTGCCTACGAACTTGTAATTTAATTGTCCATTAATACCATGCTTAACTTAAACATTTAGCTACTGAAAACAACTCTTGACCGATGATTATTCTTACACAACAAAACACCAACACATGGCAGACGACAGACAATAAGATGGAAGCAGCCACTCAGTAAACAAACAAACCAAAGACAACACGGACGAGTCACACACTGGCCAATAGCATAAACAACAACAAGAAGGAAACTAAGTTTGGCCAATAACCTTGATTAACAGGCAACTTATTTAAGGATGACCCTTCGAGTTCAGAAATTTCACACCGAGACGGGAAATCACAAGCTTTGAAGACGGTTCAGGGTGTTTTATTAGGCAGGCAAAACTGAAGACAGACGTAAAATATATATTTAGTATATCTGTATATTGTGTTGTCATTTAGTATAAACCAGACAGTGTAAGGATAGGGTTAGCAGAGAAAACGGCAAACAGAATCCACGTAGCTTAAACTGAGGCCCAATATACTGACACTAGGCTAAATCAGTTTATTGACAATAACATTATGCAGGGAGGAAGGTTTCATTCATGAGTTCATACGCTGGCCATGAACCATAAAACATGCAGAGACTGATCATCATTACTCACCAAGCACAAATAAATACAAGCCATCAAGATAAGCACACTTTAACACCAAATTGATGTGAATCGCAATGAGGTGCGAAGAATAATGCGTAAACATTTGCCTAATAATGTCTGCTCAGATTCATTATCACATCTCCACCAGTAGAAGTAAAAGAGGGGATACAACCCAACCCCCCCAAAAAAATAAAAATAAATAAACAACATAATACGAGCAACCAGAAAATTAGAGATTCTTCGAACAAATAATGTTCCCTACTCACGTTAAAATTATTTCAGTATCATAAAATCCTTAGATAAAATCATCCTGGAATCTTGTGTGTCAGGTAAGGACTCTGAATAACTGTTATTAAATGGCTAATGGCATTGAACAATAAATAGCCACATCAGCCCAATTAATATGTTTGATACCCAGTAATGTATTAGTTACCTGGTTGGTGTTTTGGTGTGTGTGTGTGTGTGTGTGTGTGTGTGTGTGTGTGTGTGCGTGTGAATGGGTGACTTGAATGTCTGCAAAGATTCCAAAGGACTGATAAAAACACACTTATGGTTGAACGTTACATATCTGCAGTCATACAATTCAGACCCTCTTCTGTCTGCAGTATCAGAAAACCAACTCGAAAACTCAGCCAATAGCATGAGACCTGACACACGCACATACAAACAGAAAAGTCTTGACCATCCTTCTTGTGTGCAGATGAAGCTTGACCAAACAACACATACCACTGAACGAACACAGGGCTGCCCAGCAACCACGAAAGAAACTGATGAATTTCAATGAACTTTGACCTTCCATCTGAGCACCAGGTAGCATGCTAAACGCAGAAGGATAAAGAAGCCGACTAGGACGATGAAGTCAATATAGAATTTGGCATTTTCCACATCGAGTTCTTTCAGCACATCCTCACCACTGTGGAACATAAACATACTCTGCTCCTTCAGATTGGAGACGAGTGGTTCTCGGTCAAATCCGTAGATGGCTTGAAGGACTCCCTCAAATGAGTATCTGTGTAGATAAAGTAGAATATAGTCAGTGTCAGTATTCCCAAGCAGCTTTTCAAGACACCAGGTCGGATTCAAATCAGTGTTACCTGGTTTTTAAAGGATGTTTCATTTGATCATATCAGTTTCTTAGGGTGGTGTATATCCCCAAGTGTAACTTACATAGAATCTAAACGAAATTACTAATGTTCCCCTGTTTGTGTGTATGTGTGTGTGTGTGTGTGTGTGTGTGTACATGTATGTGTGTGTGCTACATACCTCCCATAGGATGCATAAGACAGCCACTGTAAATACTTGGGCATTGTGTCAAAGGTGACAAAGAATCCGCTAAACAACAATATTGGAATAGCTGTGACAGGTCCAAGGAATACAGCCACCTGCAAACAAATAATCACAGTACCATGAGAACATAAACCTAAACTGAAACACACACGTAACAAACACAGGACAAACAAAGGACAAACGCAGATAAAAACCACAGAACAACGAAACACAAACTCACACTGAACGTGTTATAAACAAATTAAAATCACCATTTGATAGCTATCTTTACCATGCATCCACTTCTATAACCAAATTTTACCAATATGTTGTTGCTCAGCTGACACTACTAAATTACCTGTAGAGAAGTGGCTGCTCCAATCAGGAGGCCAAGGGATTGTGCCACCAGTGACGTTAATGTTGACAAGGTAAGGAACATGACAAATCGGAGGAAATCACTTGGCTGGTTGGTCATCCAGTAGACAATACTTCCGTAGACAAGGGGGAAGATGATCTATAATGAACATAGAAATAAATCTGCATGATTATAATGATTTATTTCCATTTTCCAAGTCAACCTAATTTAACCTATAACAATATTCTGATTTGGTTTTTTGGGGATCTGTTTTGTTCCAATATTACATTATTATGATACAGGGATAATACATGAAATCATAAATACTTAGTACCAGTGTGATATTAATCAGTGTCTGAAGCATCCTCCAACACTGACAGGAGTTCAGTAGGATAAGATGGAACCAGCCTATCCTACATGTGTTCAGTGCCACAGTGTTTAATAACCTTTTAATATCATATTTCAGTTTGTGATACAATAATTATATTCATAATGGTCTGAAAACACCAAATCACCCTCTCTCTGCATCGCACTTAATATCAAGTGTCACATATTACACTATTTCTAGACTGTGACAAGGGCTGATCATACACATCTGTTCACAATTTGGATGAACAGTTTATGAAATCTTTTATATCAATCCATAAAGCATGTGAGTGGGGAGGGGGTGCACATGTGTTCACATCTGTGCGTGTGTGTGTGTGTGTGCTCTGTTACAATTTCCAGAACATATATCTGTGTTATAATTAAAACCTAACTGACCACATAGCAATCACCCTGCATTGATATTTCACGTCACTGATATGACTTAATAAGAATGGAATTCCATTTTGGATGATCTTTAAGTAAACATTTACATCCAATGAATTCTGGAATAGCAGACATTATGTATTAAACACCAAAATAAATATATTTCTCTTTCCAGTTAAACGTTATAGAACTGGCAACTTCTAAAATGATATTATATCATTTGGTGATGTAAGCAAAATGCCATTTCTTATCTACATTGATCTTAATTGAATAAATATCTATTTCAATGGTAACTAATGTTATGCGTTACCTGTAAATATACAAAACTGTTATATTGACAAATCTTCATTTTAAATGATCACCTAAAAATCATAATGATGAGGTTCTTCTACAACTGGGAATGCAAGAAATATTTGGCAGGATATAGAAATATTTTAATCTCACCTGAAATGGCATATCAGCCATAGTCTTTGCCAGATAATAAGCCTTTAAGCTGTACCAGTAGTTAAGGTGTTCTCTAACAAATACAGCCATCTCCATGGGGACTACAAAGGAGAATTGGTAACTTAAAAAATAATGCTATGATCTAACATGGGAATGAATTTTGGATTTCCAGCTGAAATGAACTGGAATATTTCATTTTATTAACCTGGTATCGAGATGAAATAAAAAATACACACTTCCAGACAAGCAGTGAACTAATAAGTGTGTGACAAGTACTAATACACCATGTGTTTGGTGCTGTTATGTATTTCATTGCACCAGTTTAACAAATTTAATGCCTCCAGTTTGGAATATTACCCTTTTTATAGGATCATAGAATTTTACTTTAGTAAGTAAACATCCTGCAGCAAATTAATTACTGCATTAATACAACAAGTATTATATACTCTAATGTATAGAACAACTTGCCATGAATGGTTCAAATTTTAAACCAGGATAATGTGTTTTTTTATGAATGTTTAGGTTATTGTTGTGCTGTTTATATATATATATATATATATATATATATAGTTATCAAGCTATTATTAGATACCCACCATATTTATCTAAAATAATATAAGCATTTAAATATTTTTTGAAAACACTGGAAAATCAGTTTGATTAATAAATGTTACTCCATCAAAGTAAAAATTATTATTATTATTATTATTATTATTGGTGTTGTTGTTATTACTATCATCATTATATTTCTACCTAAGACAACTTACAGGTAAGTACTGTGGGCATGAGGGCTGTAAACATCAAGAAAAGCATACAGAAGAAGAGGCATCCAGCATTGTTAAAGGCCTTGCTTGACTCGTTGCCAATGTTTAAGTAGAGCAAACCAATCAAGATGCCAACAGTCAAATGTGAGATCAGGCGAAGGCGAGTCAGTGTCTGAAAGGAGAAAATCAAGATGTAAATAACAACAATTTCAGGATATCTGATGACATTTCAGCAAACAAACAGAACACATTACTGATAACAAATAACTGCTCGTGTATATCCCTAAAACATCAACTAAGCCTCTTGTTGATAGAACATTTACCAGTACAGCTTCTTCCTGATAATCATGACATATACATGAAATAGCTGGGTTTTTTTTAACATTATAAGACAGTTACTTTCATTATTAATTAATTTTAACAATTATTTATCATCCCATTTAGTTAGAAAACAGTTTTAACACTTAACCAAACAAACAGTTAATGAAACTAATCCCTTCTGTGTATATCCCAGATTTGTTTTATTTATGAAAACAAATCCTTTTGTGCCAGAATTGTTAACAACATTTTATCCCATTTACTCTTATTGTTCCTTATCATTTTAGCATTGATTACAATGATATGGATATTTGACTGATTGACATGACAATTGAGTGTGTATGTATGATTGTGTGTGCATGCACGCACACACACACACACAAACGTTGAAGAAATATTTAGCAACGGAAAAATAGCTATAAATAGAACTTATGGACTGGTGAGATATTACACATGTCTCAGCATGAAAAGTTGTTTTTCTGGATTCAGTCGCCCAATTAATCATTCAGAGTTTGAATTCATGATTTAAGATTCTCTGTACCAATGTCTTATTTCACACTACTAAAACACACACACACAAAAACCCACCAACTCCAAGGACTTACAGTGTCTCTGATGATTGACATGAATGTTCTGACG
>JAODUP010000575.1:307500-350000 GCA_025642065.1 Paralvinella palmiformis | reverse complement strand
GATAACGGTGCGTCCTTCTTGTGCAAGGGTCTTGAGCATGGATAAACATTGGAAACATGAAGCACTGTCCAGGCCACTGGAATGGAGATGTCAAATTATGTAACAAATTAAGTAAAATTATTTAAATAAATATAACAATTTAATATAGCATATGTTCTAAGGTATCAAATGGCCAATGATGACTGTCTTCACAGATGCTGATAATGATACGAAACTGCCCAAGCCTAATTGACAGAAATGTCAATGTCTACCGCCTTAACTGGTAGCATGGTTAGCCATAGATCTATAACACCTGGATTCAAACCCCAGATGGGCTATATCAGAAGGGTGTTTCATTTTTCACTTCGCCTCATAACCTTTGCAGGTCGCTCAGCCCATTTAGCCTAACTTGTGCACAAAAGTGCCCATTAAAAGGGCAACATTTAATTTTTTTTCTACAGCTCAGCACTGATGAAAATATAATGTTATGTCCAAGCTGTGGTAAATGAACTGCTCAAATACATTACTTTATGCCTACATAAGATGCGTCCCTATCTAGGTTGAGGAAATATAACGACGTATACTGCTGAGCAGCATGATCTCTTTTGACATCCTAACAATCTTAGAACGTGCGTGGAGGCAAGAACATAATTTGAGACATTTCATGCTGAACCATTACCTCAATATATGTGTCAGGACCATATCAACTGAACTATCTATAGAATATATATTATCCATGCTTTGACTGATGAATAACACGGAGTAAGTATTAATCACACACTGGTGCAATACAGGCAATATACATACCTATGAGGACTGGGTATGTTAATTAATACACACTAAAGACAATAATAACATACAGCAAAACTATATTATAAAGTCTTAGAGAATGACATGGCATAACAATGGAATGGACTTAATCAATAGACACATATAAACATTGTGTAGAGACACTTAAAATAATTAGGGTTTGTGTGTTATTACACAGACTGCAGATCCATACATATCATTATCAAGAACCATATTTTAACTAATTTTTGGAAACTGACTGAGTAAAAGTCAATCTCTGATCCACGTTAAATAAAATAACAAATCACTGGATCTCTGCAACTCCATGTGTTACTGAAGATGGTAAGCTAAATGGACTGGCCAACCTCTAAAGGCAATGATGTGAAGTCAAAGATGAAACACCCTTCTGACATAGCTCAGCTGGGGTCTGAACCCAGGTGCTATAAATCTGTTGCCAACTGTGCTTCCAGTTAGGCCATGGAAACGCTCTCCTCAATTTTTCATAATTTAGGAAGTTTAAAATTGTACAATTATACATTTGGTATTATGATTATGACTGACAAAGTATTTATTTTAATTTCAGTTCTTTTGGAACTGTAAATGCAATTTGGTATGTAAGATTCTTGTTTATCTAATATAACCTGGACGGCAAAATTAGGTGTACATTGTAAATTAATCTAACTGTTGTGTGATAACCTGCACAAGATAATTATTTACTAATTTTAATGTGCTAAAGAAGTTAATTAATCACGTTGGTATTACCTGGTTGGCTCATCAAAGAACATGACAGGTGGATTGTTGACTAGTTCGAGGGCAATAGAGAGACGTTTACGTTGTCCACCGGACAGATTGTTGGTCCTCGTGTGGCGAGCTTCCATCAGGCCCAAGGTACTTAGGATCTCTTCAACCTTCAAATAGACCATCATATCAATTTAGATTACAGGTAACCACTGGCCCAGATTCTAACACTACAACAGGCATCTCATCAACGAACTTCATGCATTGATTTATGACACATCAGAGCCACATAGGCGACAGAAATTAGCCATCACGGAATAATGTGTATTGGAGAAGCAGCAATTTCTACACATTATTTCACTTCTGGCACAGCCCAAAATACCTTCCATACATAAACCTAGTTTCCCTGTGGTATTTATCACCGGGGTCTATTCATTAGTTGATTGGTGATTCTACCACTTCAACACCTGTCTAGTACAAGTAGTAGATAACCTGTATCACTTGAATCAGTACTTGTATTGGGAACACTGTCACCACAAAGCTCAGGATGTTTCTAGATAGTAATATGTCTCTAACAAACAGATGGGGGATTCACTTTATTACTGAACAACAATAATACGGGATCAGACCGATGTATTATTGTGGTTTGTTTGCTATTTAAGTCTGATATGCCAGTCATCTTCAAAATTAGCTCAGTGATATGGTCAGTCATAAGATGAAAACTATCTGATCAAGTTGACATAGGAAACGTTGGACAGCCTAACATATACAGAAAAACAGTAATAACAACAATAATAATATAATATGTAGTGTTATTCTAAATATGATGGATCTAAAATATATTAATGATAGTAATAAATCAAACACACACACACAAGATTCGTGGACTTTATCAAATAAAAGACCATTATCTATTATCAATACAATCTGCTGCTAGCCAATTTAAAGATAAAATCAGCCTCCTGCTCAGACACTCCGACTCTATCTCAGGTAAAACATCAAAAGAACAAAAGAGTTTTTTCAAACCATCTTCATACTGAGACAGGTGCTCTGGCCAAACCCTAGTAATAGTAAACATGTGAATCCATGCCTCTGAACACAAACACAGCTGTCAGTGCAGCTGGTTTTAAAGTACAATACACAAAGAACAGCGTCTCAGACAAATGCTGATTTGGCTGTCTAACTGTGAAAACAAACACAATATTTAGATCTATAAAGTTTGCTAACATTTGCCTAATATGATCCAGTAGTCGTAGAAACAATGCTCCATATATGCAGCCACATTTGTATTCCAGAAAATGACATCTCCCCTCGTGGACACCATGATGTGATGATATATTTGTGATAGTGATGTGAGGTTGTCATATCATCATTTATATCACTATGGAGGTCATTAACATGGACCACATCAGAGAAAGAATAAGTGACTTAGTGAGAACATTGTTCTTTCCAGGTGAAACATCATAGTATGTCCTGGTAATTCCTGATTAACCTAATCTAACCCCCAATTCTTGATCTATTTTCTAAAATCTATTACATGTTCTTACAAGCACAGTGGCATGTGCACACACTCACAAACACACACACAATGTTATCAGAGCCCAATAACTTAAATATTTGTGTCTGACAAAGACATATCGATGGAAATAAGAAGAAAAACCAGGCAAGATAATAACAAAGCTGACAATTAATTAATGACGTCAATCACACAAAGTGATGACAGGTTGTCACACAAAAGGAGATTGGAACAATATCTATTACCATGGTAACAGAGATTGGCTCAGCTACACTGATCGCATTACAATTAAGACTTCCTAATAAACCAAAAATATTCTATGATCTGACCATGCAAAAATATCATTTCTAATCAATCAACTGATGGAATAGGCCATCAGACAAAATAAAACTGATCACTAAATCATGTCATTTAGAAGAAGAAAAATGCTTCTAAGGAGCTTTATTATTTTATTGAAAAAATGATCTGCCGTGATTAATATTTTATAGCTATGCTACACTTAGTTTAAGGCCAAGCATTTAGATCCAGAGATAGTCAAAACCCAAAATCCTTTGCCATGGTCTCCACCAATAAAGAATATTTGTATAAATACAGGTAAGGCAACCAAGTGCCAAAAAACCCATCAAGCTTTACAAAGTAAATAAGCAGTGATTTGAAATTGTGATTAATGCAAATATCACCAGAGAAAGCAAATAAAAACTAACTTCTAGCTTAGCAGCTGCCCTGTATTTTTATGAGCAGCAACAAACAAAGCTAATAATCTGTGGGCAATTTTGAGTGTCTTTAAACAGGTACAGATTATTGGAACTCTGCCATGTTAATTTCTAAACTAGGCCACTGATTAGTTTTTGGTAATTTTAATTTAATCAAACTTTAGGTTCAAAGAGTTTAATTTGCAGATATTTAAAATTAAACACTTTAATGCTTTAAAACAAATGTGAGCCACTGAAAAACCATAGATTATATCAAAGTCCTGACCAGTGTATATTTCATACCCAAACCAAACAACTCTCGTGACCAGAACATCATGGCAAGCATGAAATATCTCTGATTGCGTAACAGCCAAGGATCATATCCTGCGTGCCATATTGTTTTTATCCATCTTTATTCTTACTGAATTTTTCCATCTCATTTTGTATGCATTACATCGTGTCTTCCTTTCGAGAGAACTAGGTAATATGGATATAACTGATGAAAAGATGGGCTATATACACACCACTAATTTTTTGTCCTCCATGGACATTTTCTCTGTCAGTTTTAGGTTCGCCGAGCACATCATCGACTCGTCCACCGACAGATGTGGCAGCAGATGGTCATCCTGCATGATGTAACAGGACATCTTGCGGAACTTACGCAAGTCGCGCTCCTTCGCGTTCACCAAAATGTCTCCCGTCACACACTTGTTCCTGCATAAAATTCACACATATTTATTAATGAATAGGAAAAAACCCATGTATAGATACAATAACCCATCATGGGCCATACATAAAGGAGCATAAGTTATCTGCCAAACGGTAACAATAACTGTCATTTATTTCGTGTAGAAAAAATATTAAACAAATATCTCCTATCTGACCAGACAAAGCAGCTACAATAAGGTAACTCCTTTGATGAACTGCCAAAATAATGTCATCATAATTTGTGATTCTATGAGCCAGGGTCCTTTTGCACACTACTAACACGCCATTGACCCATTTCACTTTACACACTGGGTTAGATCCATCAAGACACGGTCTAGCCAGAGCATGGCTAATCAACTATGTATGAGATTGGCAGACTTACCTGTATCCAGCCAGGATATCCATCAGTGATGACTTGCCAGCACCACTTGGACCCATGATAGCACTTAGCTGACCTGGCCTGAATCTCCCAGAAATACATTTCAAGATCGTCTTATATCCTACAAGCAGAGATAACATATCATTTATTAGTTATTTTCACCTCACTTCACACACACACACACACACACAGAGAGAGAGAGAGAGAGAGAGAGATGGGAGGGGGCCATTTCAAACATTAGTTATTCTGCACAAAGATGGCTTATTATGATGAATCATGCTGCTAAGACCAACAATAACACTGACACTGTAACACAAGGTCACAGTATAGAAATTCACACTACACTCTTTAAAAGTTGTTCCATTTACTTACTGAGTTACTCCTTTTCAACATGCTAAAATTGAGATAGCACCAACTGCATGAAACCAGTGTAAAACCAAACAACTTATATTTTTGTGACATTACCGTTCATAATTTTTTGTTATTTCTTTTATTCCATATAAAAATAAGACTAAAATACAGTGCCATTTTCTGTACTGAATCTGAATCTAGAGTGATATCAGTTTTGTGTGTGACATTTTTGGTGCTAATATCCCAACAGAATTTGAGCTCAGTGCATAAACAATGAAGTGATTTATCAAGTTGAAACTTATAGTTATATAGTCTGTGTTTATGTGATATTAAAAGAAATCAGATAATTTTACCATATATTTAATTGAGTTATAAACATATCTGATGATTGGCCAGTACTGTTCACAGTCTTCAGATATTGTCAATCATTGGCCGAATAGCAGATCCCAGCAAACGAGAGACGGCTAGGTTTGGAGAACATAAAACACCAGGCTATTATTGTAATAAGACCTGACATATTCACAATTTACTCTTCATGATCAGACCACAAAGAATAAAAGTTTCCTTCAGCATTCAAATTCCACTGAATCCCACGACTTCCTCTATTAGATGAAGGAGAAACCATTTAAACATCCCAGAATATGCAGTAAAATAGTGTACAAGAATCAGAAAACAGTTTTAACTCCATACATGTAAAATGAGAACCTGTGAGACATTACACATGTTTCAGTAAGAAATGTCACTTCTCTGGATTCAGCCTCATGATAATTTATCTTGAGATTCAGGATTATCTAAGCCAGTGCCTTATTCCACACACATACACTTGTAAAGGCGATGGAGAAAGTAATAAAGTTATTTCTAACAATAACATGTTCTGTGCTATGGCAATGTTAATGTTATATAGCAGACAGTGTACTGTATATAATAGCACATGCTGAACATCTAAATCAAATTTGAATATACAATATCTCATGTAAATCGCGATAAACCAATGCTGTTTAGACAATTTATAAGCATAGGAAGCGATTTATCATGGAAATTCAGCTGATTTGACAGAGGCGAATAATTGTGTGTGTATTGGGGGGGGGGGGGTAACAGAGCATTCACTTTGGCACACAATGATGACAGATGTTTCGAAGCTATAACCTGTTAATTTATTTCTTAATGTGTTTTTTAATTCTCAGTGGCAACACAATGTTATAAATATTGAATATTCCAAGAATATGTGCCTTAATCAGTTAATGAATTATTCTCTTGTCAGCTAACAATCTTCATTTTTACCTAAATATCCTACGTAAGTGATACTAATGACATATTTTATATATTCATGAACTCATACCTATTCGTAAATATCATTTCAATGCATTTATCAGCCAGCACATAAATCATCAATCATGGAATAATTTAATATATATCTTCTAAAAATCATCCACGGCCCCATATTACAGTCACCCAAGAGTACAAAATCCCAGGACACACACAGAGAGAGAGAGAGAGTGAGAGCAGAGAGAGAGAGAGAGAGAGATACACTGAGAAGCTGTTGCCTTGGTACTAGTTGGGTCTAGTACGGAATCTCTAGAGAATTATATTAAATCCACCAGGAACAGATAAGCATATTTACAAAATTGCTAGTCATAATGATGGATCGACTGTATTGGATCCAATATTATTATATCAGGTACCACTGCTATAGACGGTTTAAACGCCATAGTATGTGAACTAAGTGTTAAGTGCTGGACACACACACACACACACACACAGGCAGAAGTGCCGTGTTTGTTAAAGCTATTTGTCCATTTATTTCTAAAACTTTCTAAACACTCACATAGTCAAATAACTATATTATGCTGTCAAATTATTTATTATAAAACTCTAGCTACGTCCGACACACGATTTAACATTACTAGGTCACAATATGACCTGACACTAACCTCAACTGAACAATGCAACTGGTCCAGTAATAATTAACATATTTTATGAACTTGTTTAACCGAGGTTCACAGAAAGTTCACAGCTCAGCTAGTACGGTGTTAGCTGGATGACGCATTTCATTATACTAGTTATAGCATATAACTAAATCCCAGGTTCGTGTCCTGTTACTGAAGTTAAAGGTTTGGGTTGCCATCTTTCAACATAGATTTCACTCAATTGTCTACTCAATTGTAAATGAGTACCGGATGGTAGATGGACTGTGAGTAACAAGTAGGCAATGAAATTTGTTAGCTGAATAATACTCCTCTGGTAGCTGAGGAATTGTTAGAGAACTGACAGAGCAGAGTGATACGACATAAGCAAGCTAAAGACAATTTACACCTGGATAGGCTACACCCCACCATTTAATGGAATAAGTAAACAAACCAAAACAATAACATAAATTAGTGTCAATTATCTGATCTTTTGAAGGGTGTGGTTCTATATAGAAGTCATCCCATTATCTAGACTTGAAGCTTAACATTAATCATAACTAAACATCGATCATTAGCTATCTTTATGGTGACTGGTTTATCCATGCATAAGAATGTGGTGTCTAGTGTCGAATCATACCATCGATTTCTCTGTGTACCGTCTGGAGTTTAACAAACAATGTCTAAACCTTATTTCCTAACTTAAGGCAGTAAAAAGATAAATGCTACAGAGCAGTAAATGACCACAATACTATACAATACTGTAATGTAACCATTTCCTGTACACTAACGGTGTTATATATTTTATTTCCCAGAAATGATATCACCATCAGTGAGTATCTCCGCCACAGCATTTAATAATCTGGATAATGATGATGATGCTGATGACACCCATGTAGTTCTTGTTCTGTCTGAGTCATTGACGCAGTGGTACCAGCCTTCCATCGATTAGCATTCATCATATATCAGCTTGAACCATGTGTCGCAAAATTCGATGACATAAGTCGGTTGCTTGAGAACATGTGTACTTAGAAGAGATCTTATCCGGTGCACCGGCACTCAGTGGATGCGCATCCTGTGCTGGCATCACAAGAACCAACCACAGTCAGTAAGCAAACAAAGGGATTCTGACAACAACACTTCAGGCAATTAGCATTGGCAACTATCTTTCAGTACAGTAATCCCGTTCATTAATGTCATCCAATTTGTGTATCGGGTAACGGAATTATCCCATTTATCTGTGTAATTTATCTTGCGGTAGCGTTTATCGTAATTATTTTATACCGACACAACCTATAGAACTTCCTTCATTGACGGGTCTGTCGAAATGGAAGGAAGGCATAGACTGGCACTGACTCGAGAAACAAATGTACATACAAGAGATTTGTAAAATAAGAAAAATAATACGATAGCTAAGTGGAACTTCATTTTAGATACAGAAGAAGCCAATAAGAGAAATGCTTAAAATAGATACCACATTATTAGCTATTTTCAGGCCACGTGACAAAACATCTACAAATATGGACAAAAATTTTGTGTTTACCATTTGAGTTGAGGCGAATACGTTGGCCTTGGTACTGATGAAATTTAAGACATATGGTTGATTGATATCTGTCAAGCGAAATATATGTCGACAAATACAGGTACGAGTCAGATTTGAACTCATAACCTGAAGGTTTGCACCAGTGTACTGTAACTGTTTGTAATTCAGCTGACTTCCATTGTAATGTGACAGTTTTCGTTGATCAGTTGTCGTTTTTCATAATTTGTTGCATTTTGTTTATTCATCACAGATACAATAAAACATATCAATATCAACAAACAATACAATAACTGACCTCTATCAACTCTATTTATGTCTCGTGGGGTTATAAATGATGCTTAAATTGATGTGTGAAGGAAGCAAGCATTACTGATTAGTAGATGTCTGCTTCTATTCGTTTTAAAAAGTAATTACCATCCAAATGTGTACATATTTTTTAAAACTTTTTCTAAGACTAAACTATATATATATATATATATATATATATGTGTGTGTATATATATAACAAAGTTTAATTAGTAGTCACTACGTTAACCCTTACTCACTCTACATCAACAACACTTTATTCAAACAACTATTAAGAGATATCATTGGAAGAAATACTATTAGTCTACAGAGGACATATTAATTGTCAGTTTACTCAAACATAACGCCTTCAGAAAAGTTTACCAGCCTGATACACAAACAAACACACAAAGTGTTATCAAACAATTTGCCATCGATTAATAACGTAGCACGTTCCGATGTATCTAAAGCTGAATTTGAACCAGTTTTGAACTTCTAACAATACTGTTGCACTACCCTGTTAATTTTGTGTCAACCAAAGCAAGGCATTTAGTAAGAAATTTTTCGAAGCTAATATATGCAAACAAACAGTTTTGTGGATGAATTGACATTAAACCAACAACAGTGAACAAGGCAACCAATCAAGCAAGCTTCAAATTTTAGAAAGCATATGGGTCATTCCATATAAAATTAACCAGTGCCTCCCACCTGACCACTTCAGATTGTATTAAAAACATTAAAAAATTTATAAATCAACTTTAATGTATAAAATAAAGCCTGGGATAATTTTAGGTTTCAATCAAAAATAGTTTCAGAATTAAATCACACTTCATGTGCCGCTTTCGAAATTGCGCCTAATTTTCAGCTTTGTTTGAACCATGATAATTCTTTCATTAATTGGCATAGAAACATGAAACATTCACGGCTGAAAGCTGTATCACATATCTAATGAAAATAGAATGAAGCTAATGAATAAACCTATGGTTGGTTGGCAGGTTAAGTCAAAATAGGGATTTTATCAAGTTCAATTGGTTTTTTTACCAACTTTGCAAGTCAATATCTTCAGAAATATGAACTAGATAATATTAATAAAATGCATGGCAAGCATGCACATAACCTGTTCTCAGAATTTAACCACAGAAATCTAAAACAATACTGTTTTTTTTTCTTTGTGGGTTCAAATCAGCATGTGGGATAAGTGGTTGATGGTAGGTGAAATCGTACCATGTGATAGAGCTAAGTTTTCTCTAAACTTTGCAACCAGATTCAATGTCTAGCCATGTTTCCTTCCACACTAAAATTAATTTATAAAATATGCATATTTTCTGACTCTGTTGTCTTCAAAGAAATTGATAAAAAAAACTTGTACATATATTCAATTACATGGTGTAATTGTATTAATTTATTAATAACAAGTGTACTGATTTGATACAATAATATGTTTGCCTGAATAACCAATGACATCAAAATTTGTATACAAATTTTCAAGTTAAGGTATTTATGAACAGTTTATAATTTTGTCAAGTTCATTGTTAGTGATGTCTGGTTAGGGCAAACAAACTTAATTTTAGGACTAACAAACTTAATTTTTATTTTTGTCTCATGCACAATGCTAACGTCATCAGCTGCATGCTATTTTCACCACTTCCTGATGTCAGCACTGTTACAATATATAATTTATATATATATATATATATATATATATATATATAGGGAGAGTGAGAGCTAGCCTTTAAAGAACATTTTAGATAATCACAGCATATGGAAACAAGGTTGTAAACATTGTGGTGCTTGGCCTCATCGTATACATGGTATTAATATATATACAAAATTATACAATCTGAAGTGGTCTGGTGGGGAGTTTTATATAGAATGACCAATATAGAATTAGATATATTGGATTTGATATAACACGTTAGTGAAATGGCGAGATATTATTTTTAAATGATCACGCGCAAAAGTAGTTGGTTGTGTCAACAGCTTATAAGTAAAAGTCATCGAAACTAAGTAAACACAGCACCAGGTAATGTGACTTAGTGTATAAAGCTACAAGGAGCTACAGTATTTAATCATTTTATAATCGGGACATTCATTCTCCATTTCACAAATCAATTGTCACTTTTATTTTACTTCAAATGCTCTCACTCTCTCTATAGCTATATCTAACCCTTTCTCTCTCTCTCTCTCTCTATGTTATTATTTAGTATTCAAAAGGGCACTGTGTGTCAAAAGGGTGATGTTTGATTTCCTTCACCTAACTGAATGCTGACCTGATGAGCTAGTTTCAAAACAGACACACACATTATGAAACCATGTGTAAAATATACAGACAAATGGAAACACGTAGGCCCATAATAGGTGGTCTTAAATTGGGCCACTACAGGAAGCATCAAAAAGATAACATCAACAAATTACTTAAATGTGTACCATATCTCAGAAGAGAACTTTGCATTCATGAACAAAGAAATGGAAAAGATCCAAAACTGATTAATTCAAGAAAATGATTTTGGGCTAAGAATATAAATCATTTAAAACGAATCGAAAATTCTATTTTGCAATCACCTGTCGTAGGTCATGGCCGTTAACCGTATTGGTTCTCATTATGTGGCCTCAAAGTGACCTTGTAAGTGTTGATGGTTTAGCTAATGATTTTTTTTTGGATAATTCAATAGCATACCCACTTCTGGCAGTTTATTCTAGAAAGAGCAATATTATGATCACACCCACACACACCTCCTGTGGACCACACAACTAACCCAACATAGGAAAGTGGGTACTGGACGTACTGCTGACATAGTGGACAATATGAGCCATCTACTCTAAATGTAACATAGTTGAAAACACTAAATAATTCATAAATATATTACAAAAACTCGGAAGAACAAAGACATCCACAGCACATTGGATACATTTTAGCTGCTGCCTAAAAACAGATGACATCATGTCACACGATGACTAAAAGAGATGACTTATGATTAAAAGGCTAACTGTATTAGTAAGCTTTGTTTAGATTACAAATAACAATCATCAATTAATAATATAGTAAAGACTACCACATACCTGAATTGCAGTCCCAAATGTTTCTTATTCCAACTGATTTAGCGAAGATCATTGGGAAAGGGAAGAAAAAGGGGAGAAAAAATGAAAATTATTAGAAAAATACGCAGCTACTCAAAATATAAGTATACAATTATTTGCACATAACAATCATAGAAATTGAGACACACTGTCTGTGAGTTGTGTCTATGTATGTCTGCTAAGAGTGTATGTGTGTGTGCCCAAGCGAAAGTGTATATGTATGCATGTGTATGTGCATATGCATAAAGCTCTAAATAATTTAAGTGATAATTAAATTATAAGTGATACTTGATATTTTTAATAAACATACATCTTCAATAATAATTAAATACCTATATATATAATCCATGACATTATATTCAAATGATCATGTTACAATATGTTGTCAGTTATAATTAAGAATAACACATAAAACCTTCTTTACCCGACCCCACTCACAAACACATCATCAGATGGTTCCAGTTTACTATTTTAAAATGTACAGATAATAAACGGGTAACAAATAAAACAACATTTAGATAATGGCCTGTTCAAGGTCAACACTCCAGACCCTTAAAGCCCCACAAAGAAACCATTAATCTAAACCAATGGGAAATCACAATATACAGTCTTATAATAAATAAGGACAGATTG
The DNA here is from genome assembly GCA_025642065.1 of Paralvinella palmiformis. Taxonomy (NCBI): domain Eukaryota; kingdom Metazoa; phylum Annelida; class Polychaeta; order Terebellida; family Alvinellidae; genus Paralvinella; species Paralvinella palmiformis. The sequence goes on along the minus strand of JAODUP010000575.1, from coordinate 337,405 downwards.
ATGATCTGTCGCACGTCATTCTAACATTCCTCTCGAACCATATCTAAAAATTCTAGGTCCATAAATGAAAGGTCCATAAAAAAAGTCCATGGCACAAACAATGCTTAATGAATTATCTGTAAGGCCTAAGTGCGTTCATGACAAAAATTAGTAAAAAAAAGGGTTTAAAAATCCAATGCAAATCATGGTTATCAAGGGTCTTGGTGGTCATAGACAGGTCGCAGCAAATGAAAGCCCACTGTTCAAGGTAATTAACTGCCGTTGAAGATTGATGGTCAAAGAGAGTAAAGAAGATGGCATGATCAAAAAGAGTTCATGGATAATGCCAACCAACAGTCATTAAAAGTCCACGGTCAAACAGATTATACGGCCCCGCCATTCATGTTTATTGACTTCCCGTACAGTTGGCCAGAGTTCCCGGCTATTCTGAAGCTATTAGAAACGTCTCTATCTGACAGAATCCACGGCCCACGGTCAGCCAGACATCATTGTGTACGCAGTGTAACAGGGTTGGAGTAAACAGCGTTCTGGGTTGATAGGTACGCGGTGGGTTAGTTATATTTCGGTGCCTCTCCGCCACAAATGACTGTTTACCGGCATAGCATATATTAAAGCATGAATAATTAACACCAATTAGTGAAGGCAATACCATGGCTATCCTCTGTGAAGGCTGTGCGAGAGCCCCTCCTAAAAACAACCACAGAGTTATCTGAAATCACGGGTGTAAACAAGAGCCACCACAGAGTAAAACCAACATGGGGATTGTTCGTTAGGATCTTAGCGATCAAAACATCTATGTTGACACTCACTTACTATGATAAATATCATATATCTCAACTGCAACAAATATAAACTATTTACACTGGCTTGGTTACATTTGGGATTGATCTAAATTTCAACAAGAACCAATAACGACACAAACCCCGTGTCCCATAAATGTGGCTTCCAACATCCTGTATAGCAGCTGATATCGAGTGGAGAAAGGGCCCTCCACTTATTTAGAATAATTCTGCCAAAATACTGGAGCTGCCATCAGTCGAGGAAAGTGGCAGCAGCCGGCGCCCACACGGATCAATAACTAGCTCTGTGCCCAGGCACATCATACAAAGGCCAAAGCTCGTCCAGTTCGATGGTCTAGTTATATGCCAGCACTTCCTCTGAACTACCATTGAACGCCAGCAGCGGCGTGTTGATGTTAAGAGAGGGAATGACGGAGATGGATAGGTACACGTGTACTTTGCGGCAGCACACAGTACATTGGCGAAGGCCAGTTACCTGAGCTGCAGGTAAAAATATACAAGTCAAACAGTCATTATGTCACAAAAGCTAAATGTTGTCAGTGCTGTAAGACAAATAGCTCATTAATTGCAGGAGATGAGCTATTTTCATGTTGGTTCTCCCTCTCTCTATCTCACTCACACACTTCATACCATAAACGTAATAACACATGTTATGAAATCAGCGTGTAATTGTATTGGCAGTACTAGAAGTTCTTAATGTACAGAGTTACATATTACAAATTAGTGGCTGACTACATCAGCTGTAAGCTACCAGTTGGTAAATAACTACATTGTAGTACTGCTGGTAATCTACAACATAATAAAATTAAGCTACAATCTACATGCCACTAACAGCAATTCATACGTGTCTATCAGTTCCAGTTAACAAAAATAACCAGTGTCTAGTTTCACTCTAACTTGCTGTTAGATCTGCTTCAGTCACCATTCACTTCAGTACAACTAGCTACCAAAGAGAAGAGCTGACCTAGAGATCTCCATACAGAGACAGATAGAACGAAATACAGTAAATCTTCATCCCATGGATCCACATTAGACAACAACATGGGACATCAAATAGGAACGTTCATTCTATTACAGTCATAATTAACTAAACCCCAAACTGCCTGCAGTCAAAGCCAGACTTATACTTGTTACAGTGTTTATACACACACATACACTACTGATAGCTTACATCAGTTAACAATGTTGAATATCAAGGGATGTCACTGTATGGACAAATTGATGCAGTTTCGTATCTAGATAAACTACCATCTTGGGCATTCTCTAGAGGTATACTAAAATATCAGAATTCTTCAAATTCAAGCTTTCAGTTACGTGAAAAATGGCTAACAGCAATTATAAACAATATCTTGACCGCCCCCTCCCCCGCCTCTCCCAATATGTATTTGACAATGCCATACATCATATGTATACATGTATATACTGCATTGTAGAATTGTAAAATGCACTGTCCAATTACACACACCTAAATAACATCCCTTACCCATTCACCTAACTATCAACTGGCGTTAAGTTTCAATTAACATTATACCAACTGATAACAAACAAATCGCATAATACCTACTGAACACAGGACAGATCTCCAATCCGATATGATTCTGGGCTGACAATTATGAACCTGGCAATAAATGTTTGGATTGTTTTAGTTCTCAAACAGGAAAGGTTAGATAGTTCACTGACACGATAGCAACTCTTTGTCTAAATTGGCATAACTAGTAGTGAAGGTTTGGTGTGATAACATCAGCCCCCAGCTGTGTATAGTTATGTGTGTAAGGTTAATGACTGAATGATATTAGAGAATCATTCATATATATACTATATATAAAAAAAATTCTTCACAGAAAATTGTGTAATATGTGTTTGAGTACATCCACATATACTGCGTAGAATTACCAAAATGGAATTAAAGTATGAAATAAAATCAATGAATACACATGAAAATAATAACCTGTAGTTGTATATCAAGGCAACTATTAAATCATATCATATAATGAATAGGGATGGGTACCAAATTTAAAATTAAATCTGTTTAAAAAAGAACAGACCTGAGTTCTGTAACTGTAAATAATTCCATTTTCATTATACAGACTTCCGCTCCAAATAAAGTGCAAAATTATGTGTTGTGCTCACAATAGACTGTTTCCTAATAAAATGGATCATGAATGGATGTATATAAAATTTACCTTTTTTAAAACTTTGTTGAACTAGTTAATTTTTTACTAATTGTATACTGATAGCTATATATCACCATTAAAGTGTGGAAAATAAGGGATGGGGGAGGTTCAGAATATACATGTCATCACAAACTATGAAAATGACAAAAATAATGTGCTAATGTTTGATGACAAACTTAGTGCATGAAGGATTGAAACAATAGCTTCCCAACATATAGCAGAGTTTATATTTCCATGTAAAACTGAAAGACTACCAGTAACATAATCATAGTTTAGATAAACTGATAACTTTGGGATGAAAGCTGTATTAAATTTATAATTATACATGACTGATATCTGTCATCACTGACATCTAAGATGTCACACCTTTGTTATATTAAATAAGCTACACTTTGGTAACCCTGGTGTAAAACCAGCATGTCTGCAAAACCAACCCTTAACTATATTCAAATAACTATTACAAATACTAAACAGCTCTTAGATTAATTATCTTTAAGATTAGACAAAGGCTTTGTCTAATTTTAGTCACAAAACCCATGAGACCTATACAATAATAAATTCCATCTTCATTAACTAATATCAGCTACATCTGATGACCCGCCTCCCCTGACTCCATGCTTGGCTTGGTGGTTTCCCCACTGATGATGTTATTACTAAAACCACATATGGGGGGGTCATATTTCTGTTCTGATGGGAATATGTTGTTATTATTATAATTAGTTCATTAGCATACACAGTGAATGATTAAGATGTGTGTAGCTATAATAGCTGGTTGTTGTTACTAGCCAACAGTAAATTCCTCAGATACATATAATGTAATGGGAAGAAAATTAAGTTATTCTCTGCTTCAGGGACAAGAATGGTCAATCTAAATCAATACCATCTTTAAAAACTGTATGAACCAGATGCAACAAGTGATCCAGATATTAAGGGGCATATACTATGATACAACAGAATATTCTGTACTTATATCTGTCATACTGACTAGCAGCTATAGAACACAGAGTAATGTCTTTAAATTGATTAAATGTCATAGATTGAGTGTTATATTATAATATTATGGAATGTTGATGGGTTTTAAAAGGACCACTGAAAGAATGGGTATATTAAACCTTTTCAGGGGTTAGTGGAGTAACTAAGTGTGACTAGATGCTTCTGGCAGGTTAGCTGAATGTAAATACATGTCCAGTATCTGCAAACAGTTTAGAATTGAATTTGTTGTTATGAAAATAGGATAGTATTAGTATTGAAATAATAGGTAGCCACTTAACTGTGATCATTAACATTGGATAAACAATATTTACTGCTAGGAAAGCAACTGCCTGCCAACTTGTAATTAAGACTCATAAGTTACTTGCAATGTTGTTTGTCTGCTGGATTAAAATTACACACAATATATTAATATGAAAGCCAAAGGGTCAAATTAGACATACTTGTTGTTGGTATAACGATGAACATTGTTCAGTTCAGGCTGAATGTAATAATTGAAATACATAAAACAGGTGGTTTATGACTGTTTAATATCAACAGTATGGCAATCTGTGTTTTTGTCATATCATATGCAGTATAAGTATTAAAACATCTCAGTCTAATTGATTTCTACCAACTAAAAATATGACAACCGTCAAATGATCAGTAAGGATATGATTTTGAACGCAAGACAAAAATTATTTGCATCAAAACAAATGTGAGCGAAACTTACACTTTACTAAATATAAGCAGCTATTGTGACATTGTCATTGGCAATAACATGACAAATAATTGTAAAATAATTCCTAAAAGATATTAACCAAAATGCAGCTAACCTGTTGCCTGTGTTGGGTAGAGAAAGCTTTGCCATGACTGACAAAATCAAAGTGGTTTGAACAAAAATTGATTAGATTTAATAAAGAGAATGTTCATACGGTCGCTGCCAGGGATGCTGTGTGAATTCTTAATACACACACACAGTTGACTGTACTGCGGTGTGTGTTAACACTGCTTGTACCTTTGTCAACAAAGGCAGATAGATATACAGTAACACAGAGACACAGTGTGGGTGTCATTCAATATATACCCGATATGAAAACAAAAATATATTTACCCGGTTCATTCGCGGAAAGTGCATGCAAAAGCACAAACCAAAAGCTAAGAACTTCCAACACAAACTGACAGTAACAGACTATTTATGTCAATTATCATGTGACTGATTCATAATTACCCTTTTTCCTTCCCTCTGATACGGAGTAGGTGAGACCTTTGAACTCCAGATCGACTGGTTTCCTTTTCTTCGACAGATAACTTAATTTCGGCGTGTCCAGCGCGCTGTTCTCCACCTTCTTCAGTCGACTGAAGTTTGAAGGTGGCGGCTTCTTTTCGAGAAGCCTTCCATCTTCACCCTTTGTGATGGGCACGTGAACTTGAACGGACAGCAGTTCGGCCATCGTCTTCACTTGGGCTGGAGACGAGAGCTGATCAAATTCGGATCGTACGAACGATGTGATCCGGGCGACCTGGCCACTTCAAATCGGGGTTCTGGTCGCGCTCGGATAGAGTCAAATGGCTGATGGAAGCAATCCGAAATGGGACATGTTTCGTCTGATGGCTCTCCGTTCCTGAATCTCCAACCACCAAACACGACTGTGATGTTGATGCAGATGATGTCAGTCACTTCGCACTCCGTTGTCCTTTGTACGCTCGGTGCATTTGTACTCGGATTGTTGTGCTCCAGTGCGGACCGGTCGATTGCTATGGGTAGGGGGGTCGTATTTCGGGGAGCACAAGTTCGTGTAAACAGAACATTCTTATAACAAATAAAGACGAATAATTTGGAGATATAACTAATAATTAATCTTTTCTACTTAATAACGTTTGTATTAATTGCTTTACTTTGTATGGTGACATTACTGATTTTTAATTTACGGCTATTTAACCCTGTTCAATATTGCGCAATGAACTCGCCGAAGCAGCGCTCAGGAAGATATTTACATATTTATAATTTTGGTTGCTCGACCAATAAAAGAACCCGATGGTTGCACGTGACCAACCTATTTATAACTTTGAACCAAACAATGTGGTTAGTCCACGTGTCTTTGTTTACATGAATCAGCTGTTTAGCAGGGGAACAAAATAAAGATCAAGCGATTGTATAATAATAACGTACTATAAGGGAAAATACAGACGATTCATCAATATTATAATAATGATAGATAATATATGGCTACTAAATATTTCTAAAATGAACAGGTGATGATTATATTTTAGTTTGTATTAGTCAATAGTAAAAATTGTCTGGTGTTTTATGGCAGTTCAGAAATTCTATATTATAAAGTCGTGTATATTTTTCATTTATAAGTGAATTACACAATGTTAATTAGATTCGTTTGAGAATTGCTAATAATAATAATAATATAATTTGTTCATTCTAATATTAAAATACATAGAGTGCAGGCACATACGCGCACACGCCACACGCACACACACATATTTATACAGTAACAGTAATATTACACTAAGTTAGCTGTTTCAGCTTCATAAGCAACAATTAGTATCACTGATATTTTTTAGATACAGATTTACTGTATGAATATTTTACACAAAGATCAATATTTATATAAATTAATTCAAAACTGTTTGATGTTGAAGAATCACACCCTCTGATGAGCAGATAGTGCTTTATAATAATATTCATGTTATATAAAAATTTGAGACATAATTATTGTTAAATACATAACTTAAGGTATTTAGTGATACTTGATTTCCTGATACTTTATTTCCTGATACTTGATTTCCTGATACTTGATTTCCTGATACTTGATTTCCTGATACTTTATTTCCTGATACTTTATTTCCTGATACTTTATTTCCTGATACTTTATTTCCTGATACTTTATTTCCTGGTAATTTTTTTCCTGATACTTTTTTCTTGATACTTTTTTCTTGATATTTTTTTCTTGATATTTTTTTCTTGATAGTTTCTTTCCTACATCCCAACAAAACATATTAATCTTGTTTTTACTTATTTATAGATTCTAAATTTGTCTTTATTAAACATGTATTTGATTGTGGAAATTTGTGGAAATATTGATTCACCCCAAAAAAAACAGCGAATTATTTAGGCCATGGGACTATTTATAAGCCCTGAAAATTTGGTGAATCGTTTTTTAATATTTTAACTGAAGCTAAACTTGCTTGTAGTTCGGGAAGTATCGCCGAGCTGTCGCTTGTTTGGCACAGCCTGAAGCTAAAGATGGATTACAGGAATATATAGGATGAACAGTTTAAAAACTACATACACAATCCACTGATTTTCTGTACATAACCATATTACTGTTAATATTATTGTATTAACAGCAACCAAGCTATGATGCAATAAAGATTTGTTTTAACCTAAGTGCCACCTTTCTAATAGCAATTTAGGTTTTAATAACTCTCCCTTCATTCACAATATAGCTGGTGGTTGGTTAGCCAATTAGCATAAACAACCTCATCAGCAGCAATAACACCACATTAAGTCACCGCTTGATACCCATTAGATAAGCCTATAGAAGCTTTTAATCATCAGAAAGGCGACATTTCAACTCACACACCATCATCCCACTTCTCCCCTAAAGACCCCCCCTCTAGACACCACCAGCATAACATCACAAAAGCTGACTGTCTCAGCTGACTGTCTTAATAGACGACAGCCAGAGACTGTACACCAAACCTTAACAACAACAACGATTACTTAAAGATTACCATAACAGTTCCCGGGATCCGGTCAATAGCCCCTCCGATCTTTTGCGCCGGGTAAATTTCACCCACCCCCCTCCATTCCCACCTGGACTTTTCCATTTAATTACTCAAAACTGTCATCCGAAATTTGCCTACTAACTGTAACTCAAAGTATACCCTTCATTACACTAGTCCCTGACTTGCATGTGTTATTCTCGAGCATAATGACTGTAAGTGATTAGCTTTTGGGCATTTTGTTACACAGCGATATATGGACGGGTGACCACCGGACAAAAACCACCTGGATGAAACCCCCACCGGACATAATCCCCCCTCTTAACAAGAAAATGGACAAAAACCACCCTTTTATCTTCTGAAGAAATTACTGAAGTACAGCTATATTTTCTTTTAGCTTATGGTTTTGTATACGATGTTCATCATTTATTAGTAAATGTAATTGAAAATGTATGGCTATTGTGTCTGTTTGTATGGTAAACGGACAAAACCCCACTGGATATAACCCCACTCAGACAAAACCCCATCGGACAAAACCCCACTCGGACAAAACCCCACTCAGGCAAAACCCCATCGGACAAAACACGACGGGAATGATACAAGGCAATGTGGCAATAAAATTATTTTAATTACATGAAGCCTTCTACTACTGATGTCAGGGATGATCCTTTCATGATCAGTTCACAATTACGGTGGCTTCTTGATCTAAGGGATAATCACAACTATTACAGTAAAGCAGGTCAAATAGTTATTGAAGTTCACACACACACACACACACACACACACACACACACACACACACACACACACACACACACACACACACACACACACACACACACACACACACACACACACACACACACACACACACACACACACACACACACACACACACACACACACACACACACACACACACACACACACACACACTTTATACATATATATATATATATATATATATATATATATATATATATATATATATATATATATATCTATATATTTACTTATTTATAAAGCACTTTTGAACATGTTGTACAATATTATGGAGAGTGCTATATAAATGTTGTATGTAATAATAAAAATGATTATTTAATTAATCAATCAATCAACAGCACCAAAGGCCTAATAAAAAACATTTATTAAATATTATTTTAAGAGTGGGGTTATGTCCGAAATGTGTATTAGTGAGTGGGGTTTTGTCCGAGTGGGGTTTTGTCCGATGGGGTTATGTCCGATGGGGTTTTGTCCGAGTGGGGTTTTGTCCTGGATTCATTTGTATGTACATGAAAGTTGGTGATAAAATATAAAAGAAACACACATTATTTGGTTCAAACAATTAAGGAGAGAAGCCACGCAAAATGCGATCAAATGAAGCTAAAAGTGAAGCAACTTTTTATTCCTCCCACGAAGATGCATCGCATAGCACCATTATTTCCTCTCGAATTGTGGAACGTTCACAGTGGCGGATCCAAAACAAACAACATATGTGAATCCTGGAATAACTCATTCCGATAACTCGTTCATTCGTCGGCTGTTCTCATCCCAACATATGGAAGACCATTGACAATCTTCGATAAGATCAGAACAACGTCCTGGTGGCCATTTTTCTCGGCGGGGTACGGAAAAAGTGGCTCTGGAAAAAATGACAAATTGGAAAAATGGCTTTTTTTTGGGGGGGGGGAATATTTTACTGTATTATTTGTGGGTTGGGCCCTGAAGTTTGAGCCCATTCACCATCGATAATTAGATCTTGAAGGGAATTTAGTTCTGCAGGAATGCGGCCAAGTCTCTGGTTACGGAAAGTCCGCTTAACAGACTCTTCTCTGCCGATGTGGAGCCTAGCAGAAATGTCTACTTCACTGCAGATTTGAGACATAATCTGGCTGGGTTTGTCGAAACTCGGCTTTGCTTGCTGTTTCATCCGGGATCAGCACTTGCTGGCTACCACTTTACTTTCACATTGATCATTGTTGTGACTATAGTCACTAACTTGGGGTCATCAAGATCAAGAGTCGTAGTCAGAAGTAATTTGCAGTCAGTAGTACGCTGGACACATCTCCATCTAATGTTGCGAGGCTTGGTTATCTACTTGGTACAGATGAAACCATATAGAAGTATCTTCTGACCACCTTTGTTGCTAGTAATAATTTCTATCTTTGACTGTCACAGGAATCACTGAATTCGTTGGTTTGGTTTGGTTTTGTTGTTCGGGGAGAATCCCCAGGCTGTCGCTTAATCAGCACAGCCTCTATGTTGGAGTGGTTGGGAAAACTCCTCCCCCACCACTCACAGGGGAGTAGTACGGAAAGATGGAGCCGAAATACCATGAGGGTGGTCTATACCAGAGTGTTTTACGTCCTCAGGGGGTTTTAACGTCCCCCTTTATTTTAAATAATTGAGTGAAGACGGCAGCGCCATTTAACGTGGTCAGTTTTGGGGGTAGAAGATTTTAGCTTATTTTGAGAAGGATGTATTATTATCCTCGTAATTCTTTCAAATTTAACTATCTTTAACACATATCTAGATATTTACGACTAGATAAAACTGCTCCTCGTACGTACAGTACTGTATTATGACCCCACCACCACCACCACAACCACGCACACACACAAACTGAGTGTGCTGCAGATAAATGACGAAGTAGGCAGTTCTCATATATTACTTTCTTGTGTACGTACGTGAACGTTTTAAGATCAAGAAAAGGTCGTATTAATTGAGATCGTTATATCCTACAAAAATCACGATCACCTCTTTTAAGGGTCACATTAACTGAGATGGTTATATCCTACAACAATCACGATCACCTATCAAAAAGGTCGCATTAATTGAGATCGTTATATCCTACAACAACCACGATCACCTCTCAAAAGAGTCACATTAATTGAGATGGTTATATCCTCGAACAACCACGATCACCTCTCAAAAGGGTCACATTAATTCAGATGGTTATATCCTACAACAACCACGATCACCTCTCAAAAGGGTCCCATTAATTCAGATGATTATATCCTACAACAACCACGATCACCTCTCAAAAGGGTCACATTAATTCAGATGGTTATATCCTACAACAACCACGATCACCTCTCAAAAGGGTCACATTAATTCAGATGGTTATATTCTACAACAACCACGATCACCTGTCAAAGGCATTGCAAACGTACAAAATCACCTCAGAACAAAATCCACTAGAGACAAAATCCCCTCAGGACATAATCACCTCACATGAAGAATATATCGTATTTTCTTAATTAAAAACTAAAATAAAACCTTTTTTTAATTTTACAGTTTAATTCAAAAACTATTTTCTCATTAGATCTATTGCAACTGCAATGTCTATTTGTAAAACACACCTCATGACCAACACGCTCAGAAAACTTAACACCATTTCGTATAAATAAAAACGAATGTGTATGTCTCTGTTTGAGCAAAAAACAAACATTCACCAGGTGGCAGCACTTTATTGTGGCTAACAGATATTCCCCGTGTTATTTGAGTTAATATCATAGTTCTCCGAAGTTTCATTTTAATGAACACGCACAGAAACAAGGTTTAAAGTCCAGGCGGGGCGCAGATTTTAAACTTGAATAGTCCACAGTGTCATAATCACAAAAGTATTAAAGTAGGCTACTTGTAGGTCTATATAACAACTGCAAGGTTGTCTGTGTGTAAAATACATCCAAAATTATTTCCATCGAACAGAATGATCAACACCCCTTGGAAGATTAGGAATTGTCTTGATATTCTGGCTCCTGTCTGAACAAAGTTCGTGCAGCTTGGCCTACAAATGGACCTTGTGTACTGTTTTCTGCACTTAACTTGCGCTTCACTACGACGAACATGAAACAAGACCGTTGCGACTTAGGACTTGATCTTTGCGCCGACTGTCAATGACTCTTCATATAGCGGGATGGGCGTGACCAACAAGCTTCATGGAGACATATTGTTCCACAATTCGAAGATTTTCTTGATCCTAGAATCTCCAGCCAGGGTGGTGTCATGCACGTTCCAGATGGAAGGTTCAGAAGTACAAAAACGCCTCTATGGCCTAGTGAGTAAAGGACGTGGGACTTTCTTACCCATAGTCATAATATGCGGTTCGAATCCCGGTCGTGACACTCTAGTAGGGGGAGTGGGCTCATCCAACCAGGCAACCGGCAAGGTTTTCTCCACCGAATATGTCATATATTGTAAACTCTAAATTTATTTTGAATTAGTCCCCATGGTGAAGCAGTAAAATACAAATCATATGCATCCCCCTCATTTGAGCTACTAGTAGCTAAGCCACGTAAAATAACTGCCATTTCGGCTATTATTATTATTATTATTTTTATTATTATTATTATTATTATTATTATTATTATGTTGACACCCAGCGTAAACAAATAGGTGGAAAAGACCCTTCTGGACGTGGGGGTGGCTGTCGCCGACAATATACACCAGACATATATGTATAGTTGAAGTAATCAATAAATGATTCGAGTCCTTCCGGAAAAGTGTTCCGAATAATGTAGACAAGGCCTTCTAGGACATCATCAAGTGGTAGAAAGGCCAGACCATCAAGGATCAAGAGTAAGAGATTATATCGATGAGAAGCTGTGTGAGCGTTCCACTGGAACTTGCAGTACGTTTCCTCATCGTAGTACGTAGCTTGGTAGCTGAGACAGCAGTATCGTGTGGCTCATGTGTGTGAGAGAGGTATAGAACGAACTGGTCATAGTCTTCATCTCAAGGTCAGTGATGATGGCAGCCTTGCACGAGAATGCAACACGGTTGGAACTTTCCCATCTGGCGGCTGTCTTCCGACTTCTTAGTATGCTTATATCCATCCTGTATGAACTTGAGTCGTCGACCCTTCTGACTCTTGATAATCCCCGCAATAGCGGTAGTAATGGTTCTGGTAATGTTTAGATGTGGTCATGTTGCTGCGAGATAATATTTGGCTACCTTATAAAACAATGGACTAGTGGATTCCCTTGGAAAGTGACAAGTATATATATATATATGTATATATATTGTGTGTGTGTGTGTGTGTGTGTGTGTGTGTGTGTGTGTGTGTGTGGTGATGTGTGTGTGTGTGTGTGTGTGTGTGTGTGTGTGTGTGTGTGTGTGTGTGTGTGTGTGTGTGTGTGTGTGTGTGTGTGTGTGTGTGTGTGTGTGTGTGTGACTTCCAGTGATACCAAGCAGATTAACAAGTGCCGGGCTTCATTTGTTTACAAATTGATCTCCTTCATCTCAATGGACTCTGATTGTGAATTGCAATTAAACTAAGCATTAATAATTAAAGCACTTTATTTACTATTGGAAGGAATTTTTTTAATAAAAACGTTTTGGTTAAATAATATCATAAAAAATTATATTCTTCATGTGAGGGGTTTATGTCCTGGGGGGATATTGTCCGAGAGGATATTGTCCGAGGGGATTATGTCCTGAGGGAATTGTGTCCTGGATTCAAAAGACATACAGAGCTGACCCTATTGGGGGAACGGCTCCATCTTGATGGAACAGACTGACATAAATCATTAGATCGGCATTGATAAAACAATCAAGTATTTTAGCTTTTTGAGAACTCCCCTTTTTGTTTTGTTTAGTATATATTTCGTTTACTAGTTTATTATTATTATTATTATTATTATTATTATTATTATTATTATTATTATTATTATTATTATATCCTTGTTGGCGTTTCTTCCTAATCGCGTCCCGTAAATAGTCTAAGGATGGATTTTAATTTTAGAGTGTTATGTTTAATCTATCTTGTTACCATCACAACGAGCTGGAGAACAATGAATACTGGATCATCTGAAGCTAATCTTCGACGGTCGTCCACTGACTTATCTTCCAGGGACGAGATATATCAGCGGACAAAGAAAACTGATTCACACTAATAAGATGTTTGGAGTAATCCGTGCGTGCATGCAGTATCTGATTTAATCCCATAGCTCATCAACAAGGTATAACTGGTAGCCAGCGCGTTATAGCATCTGAGTTCAAACCCCGGTCAGTCTATGCCTGCTGAAAGGTGTTTCATCTTTCTGGCATCGCGCCAATTATAGTAAGGGGACGCTCGGCCAATTTAGCCTACAGTGTACACAGAAGTGGCCGTAAAACAGCGATGAATTTTCTGATTTGGTTGCTTTTGATTCATCGCCATTTTCCTAACAAAACGGGAGGATGCCAGACACCGGAATTAACACTCATTTACAGCATATATACTCCCTCATGCTCACGGGTGGGCTGATAGTATATCCCCCGCCACCAATCACAATTAAGGAAACAGTGTGGGGGAAATAGAGCTAAAATACCCGGATGTTAAACCACCATCATGCTAGTCTATCTCTGTTATTTCGACTATGGCCAGTCGTACTGTGTGGAAATAATAAAAAATCATTAATTGGCTATATTATTAACTATTCACTATGCCTTTCTGTGTGCCTCGGTGGTCTAGTTGGTAGCGCGTTGGACCACATATCACTACCACGTGAGTTCAGATCTCGGTGTGGGCATATCTGAAGGGTGTTTCACCTTTGATTTCGCTTCATTGCCCTTGGAGGTCGCTCGGCCCATTTAGTCTACCATGTGCACAAAAATGGCCGTAAAGCATCAATCATCATTATTATATCTTTGTAATATAGACGGGCTGATGACCAATTAATGCTTACCTGTATGTTTCAGTGATCGTTGATTACATAATTTTTTAGGTTTTATCGCCAAATAACTTTTTTTATATCAGCTTCATAAATTCAGTATTATAGTTAGACTTTCGTATTTCTGGGATTTAGTTTGGAAGAATCATTGATCTTGGAACACGGAGAAATAGTTTATCGAGAAATCATACTTAGCGACGAAATAATGAAATTCTCTTGTAAAAAAAGTCTTTGTATTGCATTCTGAAATTAACTTTAGATCTATAAGGTTTTGTCCTGTTCGTAATGTAAACCCTTTTTTAATCATATATTTATTTAGCATTTAAGGGGGGATGCATTGTATAAGCCATTATTGCTTCAAGCATTCTCCTTGTCAACATTCTATATGCGGTTGCTTTAATTAAAATCATGTATTATGAATGTTGAAATAAACAATTTGAATTGAATTGTAAAAAAATACATTAAAGAAAACATGTAGAAGTAACATGAACGGATGTACATGCTGATTAACATTATGACGAACTAATTTAAATACAATTATGTTAACTACATAAAATCATCATCGTCACTAGTTGGTATAATTAACTAGAATGAGCAAAATATAAGTGATAAAATGCCTCATTTACACATCATTCACACTGTCAGGGTAGATATGTTCAATGGGCTACAGTGAATGACAAAATAACGGGTTGTTAGCCCTTTTAAATGTCTCCTCTGTCGTAGATTGTGGGCTGCGTAAATAAATTAGTATAACTGTTATTAAACGTCATTCTTTCAGGAGGTGGTTAATTAATTAGAGCCTAGTTGTATTGTTATGGGTTAAATTAATACAGTATGGATGATATTTTTGTATTTGAAACAAAATCACCCGAACATTGAAATTGAGATTCATAATATATACCTATGTATATATCTTTTAGATTCATAACACCGGGGGACTGTGATATATACGAATGGGACGTTTAATTCTAAATTTCGACTCTCTCCATTAAAGTTAAATGTTATTTAGAATAAGTGTATTGTTCTGTGACAACATGTATACGGCTCGCTGTAGATTATATGAATACTGACGACACACACTTCAGTATAGCTAGATAATACACGGTGAGAAGTTGTAGGAATATAGACCATAGGATGTAGGCACGCACTCTAATAAATTATATTTTGCCATTTTGTGTCCACTTTCGGGCGAAGTGAAAGATGAAACACCCTCGATCCAGACATATATTCCACCCGGGATTTTAACACAGGAACTAGGGGTCGTCTCAAATAGAGTGGGACATAACACTGAAACCAAAGTTATTAGTCATCGAAGGAAACAAAATCATAATGCTTTTAATTTCAATTCCGACGCTAACTGTATTAGTATTGGTGTACGTTATGAATTAGGGCTATGAGTATGAGTGACGTTTGTGTTCTGTTTACTTCTATCGATGACAGTAGATGATGCTGTCTGTATCCAGAAGTTGTGAGTATTTTTGTGGACCATAACCGCACAACAATCTCAGTAACATGATTACGGCTTATTATTGACACAGTTTACCTGGTCTAGCTGTCAGTTACTTTAGATTAGTGGTCGGTGGGCGATAATTAGTGTAAATATTTTAATACAGTTTGAGTTCGTCAACTTTATGGACTTGATGTTATCGTGCATCTGCGCTTACTCGTTAAACTGAAAATGATTCTACACCATTGCCAAATAAGTAACAAGTTTAAAATTTACGCAGTTCAGTATTAATTAATTAAATGAGTTGAATAATTAAAATTGTTTATTTATGAGACGGTCACTTCCTCATTCATTCATTCATTGTTATTGTAAAATGATGGTCGATTTATTAAATAGCTGTATTATTTAAACCAGTTTACCATTTTAATTCTGATATAATCACCGAGTTAAACCACCAGATATGTTTGAATTATACTGTCAAGCTGAATTAGGTGTACACAAAAACTTTGCTCATCTAGTCAGCCAGGTATAGATCTATTATTATATCATGTACACATGGTACCTGTGTGCCAGCTCAATTTATGTGGCAACTGTGCTTATACTTTTTAGTGTAGTAATCCTTACTTTGTGGAATAGGTTGATTGTAGAGATTAGAAGAGCATAAACTCTTGCCATCTTCAGATCTATTATTAGATTTCACTTGTTCACTAGTACGGTTATTATTTTGAATATTTTTTTAAATTATGTTATGTATACAGTACATCATACATGTATCTACATGGTAAATACTAAATGAAAATAGTTAATTTATAATGATATTACATAAAGTAAAATATAAACATCAACATGATACACAAATATGAGTGTTGATATTAGATACTTCACTTATTTACCAACTGTACATTTGAAAAATTAATTTCTGTCATATATATATATATATATATATATATATATATATATATATTTCCTCAGGTCTCTTCATTGGAGATGAGATCTATATGGAACAAAGTTTTCATACAATGATAACAGATACAACAAGTTTGTTATGATGTTACAAATGTATGAAAAAAGTGTTTTATAGTAACCTCTATGGTAACACACTTTATAAGTTTGGTATTATAATAATAGTAACCTCAATGGTACCCCATTTGGCTAGCACTGATCCTAAAATATGTTTAACCAAATTGGCTAGACTCAAACTTTTTTTAGCCAAATATGGGGCACCTCCGTGGTCTAGTGGTAGCGTGCTGGACCACAGATCACTACCACCCGTGTTCGAATCCCGGCGTGGGCATATCTGAAGGTTGTTTCGTCTTTCACTTTGTCTCATTACCTTTGGAAGTCTCTTGGCCCATTTAGTCTACCTTGTGCACAAAATTGCCCGTAAAACATCAATCATCATAATTTTAGCCAAATAAGATCATAGTTAGCCAATTTTGTTTTAGCAACATCTATTTGATAAACACAACACCAATGTACAAGAACAATATAAACCAAAAATAACCACATCACTATTTTAATGGACGAAAGTGTCTTGTTTAACTAATTTAGTGAAACCAAAGTGTGGCTAGCAGTCAACAAGTCCAACTGGTGCTGTGTTAGCAACATTAATCTGCACTGGTCAGCAGATGATTCGTGCTTTATCGTATCATTCTTCTTTGGTTTGGTACAGTCCTTTCTGGACACAAAACTGCCTCGCCACAAATATGCCGAAATCACTGCATCGTTGCTATTTCGGTGATGCAATATTTCTTATTTCACGTTTCATCGTCAGCAAGCAGTAAAAAATGATGCAATAAAATCACTTACATTTCTGCAACATTGCGCATAGCAACGATATATTTTAAGTACCTCAAAATCACAGAAAAAGATTAAAATTATAGTATTTCCACCCAACTTCTATGTAGCGATTTGGGGTACCTCCATAGTCTAACTGGTAGTGCGTTCGACCACAGATCACTACCACCTAAGTTCATATCTCGGGTTGGGCATAGCTGAAGGGTGTTTCATCTTTGACTTCACTTCATTGCCTTTGGAGGTTGCCTGGCTCATTTAGCTTACCATGTGCACAAAAGTGGCCATAAACCATCAATCATCATCATCCATGTAGCGATTTGTATGGCAACTTCGTAAAAAACAGATGGGGGAATCTAGAATATGATGTCGGGGGCAGGTGTTTCCAAAACTTTTGTTGAGTTTTAGATTATCTGATTAACCTGAAGCATTTTTGGAATTTCTCCCAATCAAATTGTAGTTCCTTGACCAGGTTATGGTATGCTCTTTGTTGAAGCTGGTTCTTGTTTATGTTGTGCACCCAACCGTGGTGGTTTCTTTGCTTATTATGTTTTTAATAGCATAAATTTATATGGAGTAGTAATCAGTAACAAGTTATGTTACTCCATTTCCAACAGAGAAAGCTGCAATTTGGACTAATTGTATCCATGTTCTTGGCATGAAAATCTTCGGCATATTCCTGAATAAGCATTCTAAGGATGTAACAACAGGATATTGTTTTAATAATAATTTATAGTTTTTTTTGTTGGCATTTATAACGTGTAAATCTGTTTTGGGGAGTAACTGATATACAAACACACACATACGCACACACCTGTTTGTTTTTTTGCTATCCATTCTGTATTTCTATTGTATTGCTATGTCTTGGGATGAAAATCTTATGCAAAAAAAACTGAATACAAACGGGAAAAGTTTATATGCAATCACACATACTGCATGCAGTATGATACTTTGCGTACAGAAGCAATAATTTGGACCCCATACCCCCATGACTGACTTTGCGCCTTTGGCACTGGCCTGTACTGCCTTGGGCTGCTTTTTACCCAGGGGAAACGCTGAACATGTATACACATCTTGCAGTGAAAGTTGCTGTGAATCTCATGAATCAGCCTTTGAAATTGACAGATCAGTTTGACTTGATCATCTGTGCTGGTGTCATCATTATCTGTCTTTTCTTGACGTGTTTGTTCATCATCATCAATGACAATTTACAAATCACACTGATAGCTCATAAATAGCTCTTAAAGACATCTATACTGATTCAGTGATTGGAAACGTTATTGAATCTGCCCAACAGGAGCCAGTTGGATCAAATGAAATGAGCAGGGGATGTATACAATTGGCTATCACCCGGATTAATTAACTCATTGGCTTATTGTGGGATGGGGGAGTGGCTTAAGGCATTGTCACTGCTAACGCTACAATGCGCTGTTGTTAATGAGACCGTGAAATCATTTTGCCAAACTGGCGAATAACTTATTTCTTCTTTTGACGAATGAGAATCCATTTTTTCCTATGGAATAATTGGTGTTTGGCTGTAGTAAACAAGCTCCACATTTCAGTTTTCACACTTGAGCAGTATACAAGTGCACAACTGATATTAGTATTTTACTTGTGATATTAACATATATTTACTATCCTGTTTATGAGGTTCAGTGCATCTACATGTGGTGTGGGACACTTAGTGTCAGGTGTCTTCTTTTCATTTCCAATATCTTGGGTGGATGAGCACATTAAATGGTGCTGCCTTCTGACCATCCTGCAATTATTTCAGCTTCCTCTTTCCTTTTATCAATGGTATGGTAGAAACTAGTTTCAGCCATTCATCATATACAGACGATAATTGATTAAGTAAGTGTTCATGGGCATAGGCCCTGAAGCAAAATGAACTGAGTTAGCACTTATTTGATTTTCATATTTTGAACAACGTAATCAATGGATTATGCATAATGAGGAAACTTAATTTTATTATTATATGAATGACAAACAATATAGATCAGTTTAATTAATGTAGGGACCTCAGAATATATCTAAGCACTTTCTCATTCACTGCATATCGTATTTTTTTTTACACACACACACACACACCAAAGGTTCGTGCACTTGATCAAAGAAAAGATCATTATCTATTATCCAGACAATATTTGTCTTTTGAAGATTTATATCTTTATATTTAATTGTTTATTCATTTATTTAATTTTAATATTTTATCGTCACTTTTCATTATTTCAGAACACAGTGACATGTCTCCGGATCAGTTCAGTCCAAACAGCTTCAGTGTTATGATTCTCTATTAGGGAGCAGTTACCATGGGAACAGGAAGTTCATTTCAGCGTGGGCACGATGAGGATGATGTCCTTGGAGAAGAGTACAGTTCGAGTCAAGGCGTCATCAAGCGCATTCCGATCGAGGTCAAGCCAAGGGGACGACTGGGCCTGCGCTCAGTCCGATCCCTGGGAAAGCCCAAGGGAGGCAGCTTGCGCAGTGCCTTGTCAATTGACCTGGAGAATCCTGAAGTTGAGAAGATCAGGAAGGATTTTGAGATGTACCGGCTGAACAAGGAGAATGAACATGCCAACAATCAGAAGAAGGTTCAGAAGCTAGAGACTGAAAATAAACGCTTAAGAGCCGAGCTCCAGACTCTACAGAAAATGTGCCACAAGTTGCGAGATGAGAGAGATGCAGCCATTGAAGCAGAACATCAGGCCCTTGTCAGAGCTGCGGCATTTGAGAGTGACCGTGATAAAATACAGAGACAGTTCAAGGTCTTTCATTATAGCAAACTGTAGATATATTATTTTTATTGATATTATTAATTGATATGGTACCATAATAATTCCTAACGTATTACTGCTGGGTTTTCATATTTGCACTGACATCAAAATCAAAACTTTTAATATCAAGAATAAAGTAATAATACTACTAATAATGTATATTTAATGAAGTACCCTTACAACAGTAGCCTTTCAAAGGCACTGTATAAATAATATGTAATATCATTCTTCTAAGTACTTCTATGGTAGCCTATCTTATATATGTTATCACACACACACACCAAAACACCCCCCCAACTCAGCATTATTCATTAGTATTATCACTGGTTTCCTGGATCGATGTGTGATCTGTTATTTATCCCATTTTTATTGCATCATAATATTCAATCTGATTACTGTATATAGTGTTGTGTATGAGGTGAGGAAATAATCCTGGAATCTATTAAACATAAAACTATTCAACTTATATACAAGTAGCAGCCAGCAGTAAAAATATCTGATAGAATTTATTGATCCACGAAATAATCATGGACAATAAATGAAGAAGTATACTCTTCATCACCTGTCAGCACTCTGATGTATTCTATATCACAGAACATTCCTACTGCACAGTAATATCACAAGTCCTATTTTGTATATAATCAATGTCACTGTGCACAATTCCAAATTAAACTTGTCATAAGTTCATTTTATATCTGGTCAGTGCAAGCTAACATGCATGCATGCATGACCATGTAATTTGGTTGTATGACCTTTATGGGACAAAAAGGTCAAGCACTGCAAGGTAGAGAAGACAATATTTCTTAATTTTCTAAATTTAATGGATATACTGTTCTTTGGGACTTTTGTGTCAAGTTCATCTAGACTTCACTTAATCCTTTTGTGCTGTCAGGTTTATCATTATATGTGTTTGGGCTGAAATTAATTATTAGCTTCTAATGATTCATCTTTTTTCAGGAGTACATAATGATAAAGGTACAAAGATATTGCACAAAATATTATTTAAATAATTTTTATAAATATTATATGAATAATTATTTTGGTGTAATATTGTTAAAAATTCAATGTGAATGGGAAATTGGAGGAATGAGCATATTTTCCCTGATATAAATGCCACCAAACTTTAAGACAGGTTAGCTGCAATTTCCTGTGAAGTGATAATTAAACTTATTTCATTTTGTACTTTGGCTCTTGCCTTTGAAAGTTACTGCACCCACTTAGCTTATGTGCTAAAATGTGATCTTAAATAGCAACATTTAATTATTTTTTTCTTATACATGTGTATACAGCATAGTATTATGTATAAATAGGTTTTCAAATGAGCACTTCATCATTTGCTAACTTTTCCGAGTTTGTTTTGCTTTCAGATATTTAGGGAGACAAAAGAGAGTGAATTGCAGAATTTGTTAAAGGCTCGTCGTGACCTAGAGAGCAAACTGTTCAAGGTTGCAGGCCATGGCATCTTAGATGACACTGAGTCTACTTCTAAAGTAGATGCTTCTATAGGTAAGATCATACTGGCCAATCATAAAGTCTAATTAGGACAGTGCTTAGATGATGTGAACTAAACTCATGATCCTTACCAGCCAGCAAGGCTCGTGTAATTTGAATCATTCCAGTCTTTGCAGTCCTGATGTTTTCATATATCTCTAACTTGATATGTTAAACCTTAATCATGATAAGCATTTTTTAAATTATTTAAAAGTACTGAATATGTTTAATCTAAGTTTGTATGCAGATTAAGCTTCTCAGTGAATAGGCAATCCTTGTAGTGCAGGTGATGGTACACTATTCTGCATCACTACAGGGATGGTGTTCGAATACTAGTGTTACTTGTCCAGCTGTCACTTTTCACTGGAAATAGTCCCTAGATCATATATCTCAGACATCACCAGTGTTTAGGTTACATAAAGCATTTACAGATTGTCAAGTGTCAACAATTCACTGTTTATAAACACAAATAAATATATATCTTGGACAAAATGTTGAAACACAGCACATTCAGATTAAAATATCAGCATTAACTTATATGCTTTTAAGCAAAATTGCCTAATATTTATACCACTCCTATAACATTGGGTTCATGTCATAATTATTCAATGCCTGCTTCTTTCACACCCAATGAGTGTGTGTGTGTGTGTGTGTGTGTTGTGTGTGTTAAAGTGGGACTTTACTCGAAGTTATTGTCACTCCCTGTTATATGGTATCTCTGATTATAATGGAAATCGTTTTTGTAAAATTGTCAAAATGGTGAAAGAAATTGTTAAAAATGTTATATATCTTTTAGGTGACATCTTTTTCAGTGTTACGGATGATTGCTTGAGCTAGGTGACCATCACTAAAACAAAGAAAAAATATCATTCTAATATAGGAAACTAAATGATTTGTACTGTTATTCATGGACATTTCATCTATACCTCTTTAAGATAAGATAAAACCTTATTTCAATTCGGTAATACATACACAAGTAACATTAGCTAAAAGCTATTAACCGAATATAAATAAGACGATAGTATGATTAAAGATTGAATGAATGGATGAACATGATGAAGAATGAATCTTGATTAATACAGTGAATATTAATAATGTACTAACACATTAAATTCAGTGTACAATTAAAACAATAGCAAATAGGACCTTTCCATTTCTTAATAGCTTTAGATTGATAACTCATTTAATATCGTCATCTACCTGAATCCATATTTGAGCCCCTTCATATCTCAACGAGTACTTGCCATACTGTATAGTTCTAAATTTAGGTATCGTAACCCTGAATGAACCTCTGAGGTTATGAATATCTACCTCTAACAAAATATGAAAGAGTTAGGAATTTTATATGTTACAATAAGTGAAGTATCCAAACCTATTTTCTTCATAATAAACACTGGCTGCAAGTGTGGGCATTATGATGGTGTAGATGTTAGAACTCCATACTGAGAAGCTTCAGATTGTGGGTTCAAATCCAGCTCATAGCTGTATTTGTGATATTTGTCTCCCAGGCAAAGCAACTCAACTTATCTCAACTTTGGAGCAAATGTGTGTGTCTGTAATTATTAATTATTAATTCCACTTCCATTCCCCTTTAGTTGGCAGTAATCCTGGTGATTGGTGGACAGCCTTAGAAAGTGAGCCATCCATGGGTAGTACGACCCAGTTACATATACCTGTGAGCTACAGAGGACCAGAACTGGGACACACTCTACTGGAGATGGAAGGGCCATATCTCAATGTCAATAAAGGTCAGTCAATAAATGTGATGATGATGATGATGATAACATAGAGTTAATGAAGTGCCAGTACTAGAAACATTGTAATATCTAGTTTTATTACAGAATTACCTTGTTTCATGATGTAAGGATTCTTGTTTATCTTGCCTCTTGTGCTTTGTTTGTATGAAGTATTTACCATGTCTAAGTTACCTAGTTCATATAATGTGCTTATATAAATATATATATATATATATATATATATATATATATATATAATAAAAAAAGAGCTTTATAAGTTTGGTATTATAATAATAATATATATATATATATATATATATATATATACTGATGATTATCCTTCACATCCAGATGATTGGACTGCAGCAGCAGCAAGTCTAGCTACAATATTTCCTGCCATTCCCGAGTCACTGCAGACAAATATCATCAGAGTTTTTATTTCATCGCCATCAGATACATTAGAGGAGAGAGATATTTTTATGCAGGTATGCCAGTTTAACTTTTTGATAAATCGCTGTATGATTGATTTGGCAGTGTTTAAAATGGCACTGGCAAAGAGATAACTAAATACAGAAGAATGATATTTGAAAACAAGTTGTGTGCATGCGTGTGTGTGTGTGTGTGTGTGTGCGAGTGAGTGAGTGTGTGTGCTTGCTTATAATATTATTTAAAGACTTATCCTGGAGTGATGCAGTGCAATTTGAACTTTATACCTTAGAGATAATCCATGATCAATCATGATGTCTAACAGTTGTTAAGTTTCACGGATTTTGGGATTAATTTCAAGCTCCCAATGTACGAGTTATGTCTCTTAGACTTATCACGATTATTACCGTACAGTGTACTCTTAAATAATTAAACCAACACAATTGAGGTGTATATTCAGGGGGTGTACAAACTGATGGGGGGGTCCTTTATACATTGAATATGAGCTAACAGAAAATGTGGGGATGGAAATACATTTTATTTCAGTAATAATATGTCTCATAATATTTTCACCAGGAATATGGACCAAAACTGTCAAGGCTTTGTAAGACAGAAGGCCATTTCTATCTACCTGTATATATGCCATGTCAAGAAGGTGATAATTTTGCTGAACAGGTAATAGATTAACATATGTTACTGTAGAATTATTATTATTAATAAGATAATACAAATACAAGTGTAAATACCAATATGACATATAATCTACATAATCATCAGTTCAGTCTGATATCTGTGTGAAGTTTGATTCAATTTTACTTCCTAACCATTCAAAATACAAAAATATTTCATTTGTGTCTCAAATCAGTATTATTCCCATTGTTGCTAATCATTTGAGTAATGTCAATTAGTTGACATTGTACAATTGTCTTGACTATTTTTTGCCCAGTCTCTGTTCTTTAATAATAATTACAAACTTCTATAGCGCCAATATTCTAAAAAGAGGTGGACGTAGTACAGCGATTGGGCAATCTCATAGTCAAGGTACAATGTAAAATTCTTAGAATGCTAAATTTATGACTAGTTACATTGTTGTTGTTGTTGTTGTTTAGGAGAGATATATTCATGCAAGATGTCATCAGATCGATCAATCATCAATCTTCTTAGCATTTCTGGCTGATCAGACAGAGTTGTATACACAAAATGATTATAATCTTGGATATGTGAAAAATCCAGGAACCAAAACGGCCATATTCTGCTTCAGACCTTCCAGAAGAGACAAGTAGGTTAAGCACACACACACATACACACACACACATACACACACACACACACACACACACATTATAATGTGATAAATTATTCAGCTTTTTATCACAAGCCATCACATTTTAACATATATTTATCCTGTTATAGAGAATTACCTGCTGAAGTGTCTAATCTGCGTAAACAAGTTAAAGAGTCTGCTGGTGCTAAGATTATAGAAGATTACACAAGTCCACTAGAAGCGGCTGAACAAGTGTTTATTGAAATGGAAAAGATAATCAAATTTGTGAGTATTGTGCGCATTATTTAGCCAAAGCGTATATATTCAGTTATCTATGAATTATCTTTGCAGGTTATTGTATACACTTATGTAAATGATTTTAATGTCATTATTATTATTATTGTGTGTGTTGTTATTATAGATAAATCAATCTGAGTCATTCTCTGTAGACATTGATATCCCTGTTTAAATCATCCCTGCCCACTTGTCCCTGAATCAGAGTATTAAATTTGGTTTAAAAACTGACTAATATCTGTTCTGAGCTTTCCCCAAATGTCATATTCCAAACTTCTATTTTAAATGAGAAATGAACAAATATAATGATTACCGCAAGCAAAATTGACAGTAAAACATCAAATATGATCAAATATCTAACGCTAACGATAGGAATTATATTACACTTCGTAGTTTCGACAATGAAGATTGTCTATACAGTTGACAATTGGTTCTGTTGTGTATGTCGTGGAAGCTTATACACCATCAACTGCATTTGATACAAATGAACAGTCTGTGTGATATTAGTGATGCAAACTTATAAATGCAAATTTGACAATAAATATTGAAAAGAATTAATTGTCTATTGTAAAAAATAAAATTTTACTTATTCTCACACTACTTAGTGTCAATAAACTTTACGGTATAAATTTTACTGTACTTAAATAAAACAATCATTGCCGAAAAAGAAGTGTCTGCTAAACAATATATTGTCAGGTAAATAATAATAATAATCTTGTAATAAAAGATTTTTAATATCTATTATGTTAATAATTGATTAGTAATAAAGGTTTTGAAAATATGATATGGATATGTAGATTTTAATTGCTTTATTACCCTTTTATTATAATGATTCCCTTTTTTATACCTTAATCTCATTCTGGTTTTGGACTTGTTTTTTGTGTTTTCTGCATCAACTTTAGATGGAATGTTTTAACAAACCAGACAGGTTTGATGTCCAGGATTATCCCACTGTGTCATCCTGTATCTTGTGACTGTCAACTAAAATGAGGCAGCACCAAGTGACCTTTTTTGCAGAATTATCATGAAGTCTCACTCACTTGCTAACTCACTCACTCATATGATAAACCAGCTACCTGTCTAAAATAGCCATTATTCATCTTTACAATCATTATTATTATTATTTTAATTATATATATATATATATATATATATATATATATATATATATATATATATTATATATATATATATATATATATATATATATATATACAGTCAGAATCCATTATTCCGACAAGGTTTGTCACATGATAATATGTCGGATAAACGAGAATGTCAGAATATCCAATCTGTGACATACCAGTAGTCTGTGTCACACATTTTTAAATCATAAAGATATATCTCCGTATTTAAACTAATATTCAATAACCATGCACTTGATATGGAATGGCATTGAAGCCATTGATCATTTTGATGTTTGTTAATTACAGATATTATAAAGAAATACCTGTGTCACTTTGTCCATCAGATTAAATCTGATCTACTCATTGGAAAGATCACACATTTATATTTTTAATTAGCCATGAATGATTATGATTGGCTGTTAGATAGGCACAGGCAATGCAAGCATCGTGTGTCAGTGTGTATAGTCAAGGATCATTGTAATTGGTTACGATATAACAATTATCGCGGTGGGCAGGTTAATGAACCATTACTGACATTTTCGTGTTGTCAGATTATCGAAGTTATTTTACATTGAAGTGTAACATTTTGTTGGCGAAATGAAGTGTCGGAACGCGGAACATGATTTGGTCGGATTAACAAGTCATTTATAATGGAGCTAAATCCGTCACAGGCAATAATGTGTCGGAAGGTGGCTTTGTCGGATAAACAATGTCCAGATTTATGGATTCTGACTGTGTGTGTGATATATATATATATATATATATATATATATATATATATATATATATATATATACAGTAGGCCCCCGTTTAAACGTGGTTGTTGGGGTCCACACCCTGTCGTATATATTATAATATCAAATAATGATATGATTATTATTGTCTAGGAGTTAGGAGTTGACACTAAAGAAGCTGATTCTGGAGAGAAGCTGTTGGAGTTAGATGGTCCTAGTGCCTTGTGTGGAGGGTGTCTGTGGGACATTAACCTCGATTATGAGCAGATGGAGTCACTGACCTTTGCCGGAAGGTCAACCTGTGAGCTGGGCTTTGAAAAGGTGATCAACAGGTCTTGAAGTGGGAGTTAACTCGCCAAACAATAAATCGGTTCATGTATACGTGCATGCACATACACAAAGACACAGATGCATAAATCTGGACACACGTGCATAGAAAAACTGATGGATGCATATGCTGATACACATTAAGTTATATCTGATTGTGTATTTATAATTTTCCCCTTATTTTGTTGCAGTATTACGATAGGCTTAGTGCTCACGTGGCAGCACCTGGTCCGTTACCCCCGTTGTTAGTATCAGGACCAGCAGGTTCTGGGCGATCACTGTTACTAGCCAAGTGGTAAGATGATTTGTTTTACACAACTTCGGTAGATTTAAATATTTAAATTCATGTTAGTTATGTTGTAATCTTTATTGGGCGTACGTTAGAGATATGTGACATTTGGCAAACAGATAATAGTTTTGATGTTTCAACAATAAAAGTAACTTGCACCTCTTAAAGATGATTAATAGCTCAAACAGAAGAGCAGGTTAAAAGCACTAGGATTATTATTAATTATAAATTTGTAAGCATTAATAATCATAAGTATGGAGGTTTTAATTTACTTTAAGTTGGTGATTGGCTCTATATTTTCTTTCTGATAGTATACATTTAGTATAAACATTTTGGTGATCGTTTGGCGGCATTATTAGACATCAAGGGCTAGGCTCTGATAAAGATATAAATTATGTAATATTTGAGATTTTGCATCAATCGCTATCAATCTGAGGGCTTCACCAAGGCTAAAATCCTATCAGTTTGTACATGTTTACAATTTTGCACTCAATATTTTGTCTATTTTCAGTCAATATTCTTCCTCATAAATTATACACCCGTGATATCTGACTATGTCAAAGAATATTGAGTAAAATCTCCCTTTACTCAAATTCTTTACGCTGACCTTTTGCTTATTATTTGAACTGTTGTTATTTACAGGATTGGACTACAGCAGCACAAGGCATCCAACATGATAATATTATATCATTTTGTTGGTAGTCCATCGTCCTGTAGTGCCGAGCCTTTGATTATGATAAGGCGGTTAACGCAACAGGTATGCATAATGGAAGATGTCTATCTATATAACAAATATATGTCACACGTTTATGTGTTGAATATATTTAACATTCCGAATAAAGTGTCATTGAGATGTTTTGGCCTCTCATATAATAATAATTTCCCGGATGGGATCAAGTTGATTTACATTTATTTGGAACATCTTTCAGTGAATGGGGTAATGCATGCTTATGTCCCATGAGAAACCATCCAAGTTTGTTATTTAAAATTTTTTGAAGAGCAGCAGACATTACTGAACACTGCAGAAATAAGAGATTGTGAATGCTTTAATTATGAAAGAGGAGGCTATTACACCTTTATTGGAAATATTGTATATATATATATATATATATATATATATATATATATATATATATTTAATAGGTGAATGTGATTATCAGACTAATTCTGTCAGATTGTGTTATGTGTAACCAGTATAATGACTCTTGACATCTACATATGATTTCAGTTAATGCAGCAGGTGACATCACCCCCAGCTCTGACATGTGACCCACTTAGACTTGTTGAGGAATTCCCAAAATGGCTGGAAAGGGTATCCTCTAAAACTCCGGGTGGTGTTGTTCTCGTTTTGGATTCCATTGATAGACTTCAGGTTTGTAGCTGGAATAGTTGAGGTTGTGGTCGTTGTTAAAGTATTAGTTAATCTGACCTTTGCCCTGATGTGTCAATACCCAGATGTATAATATGCTGTCTATTCATCTATTACTAGTCGTATGTCAACATTGTTCATTAACCTCTGTTTCTAATCCTGTTCTACCATTTATTATTATGCCACAAGGCGTGTTATAAGTTCATCTTAACAAGTTGTATGCTGACAGTATTTCACTTTAGGCACACAAAAACGACTAAACAACACATTCTCTTTTTCATTTGTTTAACTTGATTTGTGAAAAACACAAACATATTTCTTCATTAGTCGATAATTGGACTACAGTTTTATTTGGGTGAATCATATACAGCTCCTTTGTTTAATAAATTGAACATTTTGAGGCTGAATGAAATTGGTCTCGTTTAATATTTCAAATTTATGCTAGATTCATTTTGTCAAAAGTTGCCTGAACCACTAATAAGACATTTTAACT